>VWZY01006553.1:528685-551329 GCA_013399075.1 Chloroceryle aenea | reverse complement strand
TGTGTGGATTTTGGTTAAAGATGGCTGGGAGGGTGTGTGTTTGGTGCCTGTGTCCTTTTTTTTTTTTTAGTTTGTTTTTGTTTTTTTGTTTTGTTTCAATCCTTTCCATTGAGGTCTGTAATTGAGCTGGCAGGCGTGCAGGCAGTTAAAGGTCCTGTGCAGTAAACCAGCACCATCACTCTTTCAGTATTAAACTGGTGACCTAAAAATCTGGAATTTGACAGCATCTCCATCCTGCTGCTGTGTTTTTGCCAGCCAGGAGGAGGATTCTTGCTGTTACTCATATTGAGTGTGTATAAGTGAACGAGAGTGAGTGTCCTGAATGTGCCCATCCACTCAGGCTGCCCTTGAGGGAACAGTAGCTGACAGATTCCCTCCAAAGCTGGAGTTTGGGTAGCTGTGAATCTCCCACGCCACCAGCGCCAGGGCTGGGGAAGAAATTGGACAAGAGTAACTCAAAAACCTTGGGTTTAAGCACTACTTTAGTTGTTAGTCAACTTAACCCTACAGGATGAATTTAGCTGACTACTGTACAGGCAAGGAAATGGAAGGATAACTTTGTTTTCCAGTAGATACTGTGTCTGTCTTCTCTGTAGCCAGTAATGCACAGGGCAGTTATTGCTGTTGCTGTTAATTCTACTATGCAAGGCTCAATTTGTCAGAGAATCGTAGAATCATTTTGGTTGGAAGAGACCTTTCAGATCATTGAGTCCAGTCATTCCCCCAGCACGGCCAGGGTACCACTAAGCCATGTCCATCAGCACCACATCTCCACAGGTTTGAAACCCCTCCCAGGACAGGGACTCCACCACTGCCACAGACAGCCTGGGCCAGGCCTGGACAGCCCTTGCAGTAGAGAAGTTGTTCCTCAGCTCCAAGCTAAACCTCCCCTGGTGCAATTTAAGATCATTTCCTCTTGTCCTGATGCTTCTTCCTTGGGAGAAGAGACTGATACCACCTGGCTCCAGCCTCCTGTCAGGGAGCTGTCAGAGAAGGTCTTCCCTGAGCCTCCTTTTCTCCAGGCTGAACACCCCCAGGTCCCTCAGCTGCTCCTCACCAGCCTTGTGCTCTAGACCCATCTCCAGCTTTGTTGCCTTTCTCTGGACATGCTTCAGCCCCTCAATGACCTTTTGGGAGCGAGGAGCTCAAAACTGAACACAGGATTTGAGGGGCAGCCTCGCGTGTACAAGGGGACAATCCCTGCCCTAGTCCTGCTGGCCACACTGGTGTGTATCCAAGGCAGGATGCTGGTGGCCTTCTTGGCTGCCTGGGCGCACACTGGCTCATCTTCAGCCTCCTGTACACCAACCCCCCATGTTCTCTTCATAACCACAATAGATTTCATCATTCTACCGTTGAGTTGTCTTGAAGTCAGGTGCAGCAAACCAGTATTTGTTGTGGCTGGCAAGTTGAAAGCTGGTCTGCACTGGTGCTGTGCAGTATAAAACTGACGGACCAGTGAACTAAGCAAGCTCTGCTTTCCTGTCTGGAATGCTTGGAAAACTACTGTTTCAGTTTTGCAGATCAGAGAGGTTATGCAGCCTTGAGATGAGTGATCCATTTTATTTAACACTTTACAGAGCTGATCTGTAGTGCTTTGAGTATACCTGCCTGTGACCTCACGTGCTGGACGGGTAGTGCTGTGAGAAGAGTTATCGAGCTTAAATGTTCGTTTTCTTCCTGCTCTTGGCAGCATTATGTGAGATAGTAACTGTGAGTAGCCTCAGCTCCTGAATCTGCTCTTCTTCCTCTAGTCTACATGTGAAAAATAGCAATGACCACCCACAGAACTAAAATTTATTGGGGTGTATTGTGTCTGGTAGCCTTTCTGGACCCGAGTCCTTAAACCACTACCACTGACATCATCATTTTGCGTTCCAGGCTCTCACAGCGCTGCTTTCTGACGACAGCAAGTTTGGCTTTATTGTAATAGATGGTAGTGGTGCACTCTTTGGAACTCTTCAAGGAAACACAAGAGAAGTCCTGCACAAATTCACTGTGGATCTTCCAAAGAAGCACGGTACCACGCTAGTCTATCTCCAGACCCTTGGCAGTGGGGTGGGACACGAGGGCAGAAGCAGGGAACTTGGCCTGTAGGTTTTTTTATCTCAACTCAATTCTTAGCTCTCCTGAAATCTGACAGCAAAGCCTCTATTCTGAGCCTTCTGTCAAAATTAATGAATCACTGCAATGTGCAGTTGATCTTAAAGTGGCTCCTCTTATTTTTTGGCACATGTGACGGTTTACTTGGTTTTGGGACAATCTTATCTAAACATTACTAGTGCAAGGAGTAATGCTGCTTGGGACCGGCTTGCAGCTGATGGTATCACAGGCAAGCCACAGTGAAAAGCAAGAAGTGCTGAAGCCAAATGGAGCAAGCAAAGTTCTAGTTCCACTACACGGTGCCACATTGTAGCGAGCCGCTGATGATCTCGGCAAATTCTGTCAGCTGCTCCTGGGTTACTGTCCCTCTCTGTAGAGTGGGGTGGGACAAAAGGAAATAAACTGTCTCCTCCAGCAAGTTTCTGCAGTGGAGACTGCTGGGATGCATTGCAGCAGCAGGAGGAGGGTGTGAGGCAGTGTAACAAAGGAAGTGGCTTCCAGTGAAAGTCCAGGCCATAGAAAATGTGCACAGATGTTCAGACTTTCTACAGGGAGTTGCAAGTCTCTATGAAAAGAAAAAAACAAGCAAGCAACATATTTGCCTCTGGGGGATACAGAGAGAAAAATCTCTTGCTGTGAAGAACCCTCTATATCCACTTGGTGTTTCAGCAAGTGCTGCTGGCTCTGCTTGTGGCACACTAATTCTGAAGGCTGCGCCTGCCCTTTGGCTTCAGTTACTCAGGGACCAGTTAGGACCATGTACTAATAATTTTCCTGAAATTAAATGAGTTCCAAAGTGCTAGCTCGCATCTGTTCTCTCCTAAAGGTAGAGGAGGTCAGTCTGCCTTGCGTTTTGCTCGTTTGAGAATGGAAAAACGACACAACTATGTAAGGAAGGTAGCGGAGACGGCTGTGCAACTCTTCATTTCTGGCGACAAGGTGAACGTGGCTGGTCTCGTTTTAGCTGGATCAGCTGACTTCAAAACCGAATTAAGTCAATCTGACATGTTTGATCAGGTGAGTGGCCTCTTCTGAGCAAAGCCCAATGTTTAAGCTCTCAGGAGCAATACGGTGACACCCACAAGAGCTCTGGTATAAGATGCATCTTGGGAGGAAAGTGACTTTAGTGTCTTAAAATTTGATCAACACTAAAAATCTGATGTATCCCAGAGGGGTCTCTTCCTGCAAGGAGCTAAGATCTCCTTTTCTTAGTGCTTATAAGAAACTTGTCCTCCCTGCTTTGGAACTGATGGTCATGTTCCCAAATCTAAAGTAGAAGCTTTACTGCAATTAAACTCCACTAAAGGTAATCTCAGTGGCCCTGATGTCTGATAATTGTGCTTCAGTATTAAGCATTCAGAGGTTCCTCTGACTGGGAAGCTCTGGTGTCAAGTGAAGCAAAATAGATTAATGCTGTGATGCTTGTCAGGCACTTACTCTTGTGGCATTGTGAAGTACTCTTATAGCAGAGCTGTGTAATAGACTCATTTTTGTGTCTCCTGTTTTCCTTGCTTAGCGGTTGCAATCCAAAGTGCTCAAACTAGTTGACATTTCATATGGAGGAGAAAATGGATTCAATCAAGCAATTGAGTTGTCAACTGAAGTCCTCTCCAATGTGAAATTCATTCAAGAGAAGAAACTAATAGGTATGTGGCTACATGCTCAGCCTCCTTCTGAGACAGATATGCTTGATTGAACATGCTGATCTTAAGCTAGAGACCTGGAGATGCCTTTGTGTTTGAACTCAGCCCTGCAATGCTTTCAGAGCTGAGCAGAGCTTGATTTGTAGTGGTCCTTTTTGTTCCCTGGACACCTTCTCAAATGCTGCAGGAGTTCATGAGACTTTCAAGGAGTGGGGTGTTTTGTTGTTTTTTTTCTCTGACAGACTTGACAGGTGCTCTGTTTATCTTTTCATCAGAGGTTGCCTGAGTTTCAGGCCTTATGACATTTGGGTGGGAGGGGCAAAAATATCTCCAAGATTGCTTGCATCCTAAGCGAGATAGGATTTGTTCTGGTTTAAGATGGCCATGGAAATGGTCCCTTGTTGGACTGTCAGCAGACACATGGTACTAATTTGAAAGCACAGGACGGCAGCAGTCACAGTAGCTACCTCATACTGAAAAGAGAGAGGTGCAATAGTACCTGCTGGTGGGTTACTCCTGTTGATTGTTCCATAGCAAAGGTGAGGCTGTAAAAATGCACATGTTCATGACAATTTCTCTTTGTACCCTGGCTGCAGGACGATACTTCGACGAAATCAGTCAGGACACGGGGAAGTACTGTTTTGGTGTTGAAGATACACTAAAAGCTTTGGAAATGGGAGCAGTAGAGATCCTGATAGTCTATGAAAATCTGGATATAATGAGATACGTTCTGCACTGCCAAGGGACAGAGGGTAGGTAGTGCTTGGGTGAGACCAAAAGGTCCCTGAGGGTTTAGCACTAAGCTGTCTCACTCGGATAGATTATGCTGGAGGAGCTCCCTAAGCAGATCCTTTAAGGACTTGCTCAAGGGGATGTTGTGTAGGCAGGTCACTAACTCACAGCTTCCCAGCTGCTCTGGGGGAGAAGTCTGAAGGCAGCAAGCTTCTGCTGGGGAGAAGGAATTGCAGTGCTGGCCTGGCAGTTTGCCACAGTGCTAGAGAGAAACCTACTGCTCAGTTGTGTGAGTGTAAATGTGACACTAGGGCACTGAGGAGGGGAGACTGATTTGACCCTTATGGCCACAAACATAATTCTTACTGACTATAGGCAAAGCATACCCCTACAGGAGGACCTCTGCCTGTTTTGATGTTGGCACTACAGTTGTTCTTTACTGGTGGGCCCTGTTTGGTTTCCCACTGAGCTTTGACTAGAAAGAAAGTCAGTGCCAATGACCAGACTGTGATGTAACTCCTGTCTGTCATCCCTCTCCTGCTGTCTGTAACCTGCCTCTGGTATTCTTATCCAACCTAATATTTTAATTTTTTTCCTATCCCCTCTCAGAGGAGAAGATCCTGTATTTGACACCAGAGCAAGAGAAGGATAAATCCCACTTCACAGATAAAGAGGTATTTCAGCTTTGGGGCTTGTAGATTTATTCTGTGTACTGGTGCAGCATTCTGAACATCTGAGCTTAGTTCGTCATGAGCACTGTGACCTTTCTGACACTCAGATGAGACCTCAAGATGGTAGCCTGTGGCTCCTTCTGTTCACCTTCCACCTAACCCCTGGATTCTAGAGTTGCTTTTCTCCAGCCTTTCCTGCTGCTGATTCCAAGGTTGTGTGTAAATGCATTGAGATAAATGCATTGTGTAAATGCAACATGAGGTCTTTGAGCACCATCAAACCATCTGCTAGAAGAGTTTGGTAGCTACCATGCAAGATGCAAGCTAAGGTCCCAAACAATTGCTCCCTGCTTACTGTGCACTGGTTTAGTCAGTACAAAAGAACCACGAGGCTGGAAACTTCCAGGAAGTGCAGGTTTCCTTCTAGATCCATTTGAAATATGGATCTGTCACTCGCTGCCTGGGAGTTTCTTGCCTGTGCATATCAAAAAAACCTGACTGGCTGGGGGTGTGTGGTGTGTCTGTGTTACTTCATAGAGTAAACTGGGTGAAAAAATCTGTCCCTTGCAAAAAGGATGGTCAACTCTGTCTTGTCTTAGAAGTGCCAGGGTGCTCATTTCCAGCTGCTCTCCCTCCTGGGCAGGTAATTGCCAATTTGTTCTGGGCACTGAAGGTTTACAGTGTTATCTGCAGGGACACAGTGTTTCTATGCCCATAGTCACTCAGCCTTCTACTTACAAAACTGGGTTTTCCCTCTGTATTTGCTTAGATCAGTGTTTCCTACACCAAACCGGGCCTGGCTAGACAAAAGCAGTGATGGGCTCTTTGCAGGTTGTGAGGCAAATCTAAAGAAACAGGGAAAGCTAAGAGTGTAATGTAGGGTGACAGCTGAGCAGAACAGTAAATGAGGCATTTTCTCTCTTGCTTCTGCACTCGCTTCCATAATTTGGAGACCCAAAACAAGGTCTGTTACTTTCTTAGCACCGGGAGCCTTCAGCTCGTGCCAGCACTTGTCTGATGCAGATGTGTGAGGAAGGTCTACCACCCGTGCCCTGGCAGGAGTGCCAGGCTGCCCTAGCCTGCCAAGCATGAAGGCTGCTCTCTGTCTTAGAACTGAAAAGAGTGGTGATGTTTAAGCCAAAGACAACTTTTGGTATGAATTTTTTCAGTACTGACCATGCAGTGCCCATAATGTGTGTTTTTTTTCTTTTTTTTTTTTTTTTTCCCCCTCAAATGTCTACATAGACTGGCCAGGAACATGAACTGATAGAAAGTATGCCCCTTCTGGAGTGGTTTGCAAACAACTACAAGAAATTTGGAGCAACATTGGAAATTGTTACAGACAAATCACAGGAAGGATCCCAATTTGTGAAAGGATTTGGAGGAATTGGAGGTAAACAGCAAGTGGAAAATGTGTTTGTCTTTCTGAATGGTTGATTTGATAAAGTGGTGCCAATACAAGTGGGATCAACCTCACTCCTGTGAATCATGCTGTCAGTTCAAGAAACTATCCTGTTTATCAGGGACCTCAGGTGACTTCATTCCATATTCGGCAAGTTGATGCTGCATGTTAGCCAGCTGTCACTTCCCAACAGTGTTCCTTAGATCCCTTTGTCCTTTAAAGTGCTCAGAGGGTGGACTGTCCTTCTTTCCAGCTGCTGAATTTCAGAAGGGCTGTGAATTGCATCACTCTCTCTGCACAGCTGTTGTTTTGTGGCAGGCTGTGCCCTGCTGTGTGGAAGTGGTGTATGACAAACAGCAGCCTCGTTTCTGAAGCAGTTGGATATCTGTTACTCATCTCTCAGACCTTCCCTGCACTTTGCTCCCTGGTCTTCTGCTTCTTTTCAAAATAAAAGTATTTTTAGCCCAACTTTGTGGAGAAATGAGGCCTCTGAAATCCTTCAGCTCTCCTCTTGAGGTTACTGACCAGATTCAGCTAAGTCAGAGGTGCAGATAGCTCCTATTCTTTATTCTGACAAAAATCATGAGCAGGGTAGAGCAAAACCACCTGCTGTGTGCCTTGTTCTCCCCAGACTAGCGACTCCAGGACAGAGCTGTTGCTTATTTTCTGATAAGCCAACTGCTGTCGCTTGCTGGATGTAGGTTGATGGATGTAAAACAGAATCACAGGTCTCTTTTCCAACCAAAATGATTCCTTAAGATCATTGAGTCCAGCTGTTCCCCCAGCAGTGTCAGGGCACCACTAACCCATGTCCCGCAGCACCACATCTCCACAGCTTTCCAACCTCTCCAAGGAGGGGCACTCCACCGCTGCCCTGGGCAGCCTGGGCCAGCCCTCGACAGCCCTTGCAGTAGAGAAATTGTTCCTCAGGTCCAACCTAAACTTCCCCTGGTGCAACTTGAGGCCATTTCCTCTTGTCCTGTTGCTTGTTCCTTGGGAGCAGAGCCCAACCCCACCTGACTCCAGCCTCCTGTCAGGAGCTGTCAGAGTGAGAAGGTCTCCCCTGAGCCGCCTCCTCTCCAGGCTGAACAACCCCAGTTCCCTCAGCCACTCCTCACCAGCCTTGTGCTCCAGACCCTTCCCCAACTCTGTTGCCCTTCTCTGGCCACCCTCCAGCCCCTCAATGTCCTTCTGGGATCGGGGGGCTCAAAACTGAATGCAGGATTTGAGGGGTGCCCTCCCCTGTGCTGAGTACAAGGGGACAATCCCTGCCCTAGTCCTGCTGGCCCCACTGTTTCTAACAGAAAACCAGAGATGAGTGATATTGTTAAGAGGAATTTCTAGGGAACACACTGGTCAGGAGGAAACTAGCTTGAATTGTTTGGCCACATGAGGAGCAGCAGGCTTCTAAGTTTTCAGGGTCTAATTCCAATTGCCCTTCTCTCCTGCCAAATCCAGCCTCTTTGCATGGTGGGATCCTCTTTGCTTCCATGCTTCAGTACGTGTAGACTTGAAAGGAAATACTCCTTGAAAAAAGTGTTCCCAGGGATAAAGGCTTCCTGGAAACTTTAATTGGTGTTTGGGGTGGGAAGAGTCCAAGAAGACAGCCTCTGAGTACTGCTCTAACTCCTCTGTAACAGTTCCCTCAGTGCCAGCTGCCTTCTGAATTTAACTGGCAGGCCTTTTTCTGAGCAGTACCAGTAGGGCCAGCAATCTGTTACTGGTATTTTTTTGGAGATGCAATCCTCCTAGGACAGGCTTAGCTTTTCCCAGGAGCTAGCGTGGCCCATGCTGGGCAGGTAGGTGTTTCTTCCTCCCAGCAGTAAACTGCATCGGGCTGTGGCATGTTGGGTGTAGTTGGCCATCTGCTGTCAGTCATCACTCTGAGCCTAACCTGCGATACAAGCGCTGAGCTGGCACCTGAAAATTGTATCGAGAAACTCGTGTCGTGCAGACGGGGCTCAGTAAACTGTTTAAAATGCCTTCCTAGTGCTTTGAATTTCAAAGAAGCTGAAGCGTGTTGTTTTTCCCAGGTATCTTGCGGTACCGAGTGGACTTCCAGGGAATGGAATACCAAGGAGGAGATGATGAATTTTTTGACCTTGATGACTACTAGGTAGTCGACCTGGGTCCGGCAAAACGTGCCTCGCCCCTCCAGCATCCAACCCAAGGAGCAAACTCATGGTGGAAAACACAACAGATCCCTGCCTTAGAATTGGAACATTTCCAGAACTTGATCCACAAGCATTGGATTTAAAAAAAGCAGAACCCTACACTTTGATTTGTCATAGTGTCAGTACAGCAGCAAACTACTAAGTTCCTATATGCCACTTTGGACTAATTTAAAAGAATCCCAGTTTTTACTTTTACTCAATGGTGAAATTGGTTGCTCTTGTATTTTATGAAAATGATTTTTTTAACCTTCATGATACATTAACTGCTGTAAACCTCTTCCTTCAAAAATTAATAGAAGTAAGATCCTATTGGTTTGTTTCTTTTGACTTTGATTGGAGAAATCAATCGCTGCCTTTTGCAGCAGCCTGACCCATTTACATGGCATTCTCAGCTTAGACTGCAGAAGAAGAAATGAAATGAAATTGGAGTTGCTCATTGTCTCCAAAAGAGTGAGAAGGCACTTCCCTAGAGTGCTAGCTTCTAACGCGGGGCTTGCAAATTCAGATGGTTTGGGGAGGCTTGCCAGCCAAACGTGCTTTCAGCTATTTGCAGAAGCACTGCTCTTTCCAACTAGGAAACGCACTTCACTGATTGCGATAAAAATGCTGCTGAAGTCTTGGGCTTAATTTGGATTTGAGCAGGGCAGCCTTCAGGACTTTTTTTTTTTTTGTTTGGTTGGTTTTTTTTTTGTTTTGGTGTTTTTTTTTTTCTTTCAGTCTTGACAGAAAATAAACATCCAATTTAAGTGACGTAAGGTACACTTTGCTTTGTTTTGTTCCTCAGTAAGTTTTTCTTTCCGCTTTAGGACTGCGTAAGGTTTCTTTGAGAATTTGAACCCCACGGTTCTTGAACAGAAGTGGGTTAATTTATAGGAATAATTAGTGAGTGGAGTCCTTGACTGACCCCTTAGTGCTGGTGCAGCTGGAGCATTTGATACCAAGCTGTTGAACATTAGCACACCCCCTGGGGATATCCACCTCCCAGCACTAGGCCGCTCTGGTGTATTGGCTTCTGAGCCTCTTGTAAATCTGATGTTGACTCCTAAAGCACCCTTAATGGGTTCAAACTTGCAGTGGCATCAAGACTGAAGAAAGCTTTTTGTCCCTCCTACTACACAGAATGCATTTCAACCTGCTAGACCCGGCTGAGGGCTTTCCAGGCGTTCTGGCAGGCAGAACAGTGGCACAAGGCAATGCACAGGTCTGGCTTCTTTTTGGGGTGACTGGGTTCCGTGGTGGGTTCCTGGCATCGCGGTGCCTGGTCACTGCTCTTCGCTGGTTCTGTCACTCCTGGTGTGTCGCTCGAACGCAGCTTCTCGTCCAAGTTGCATACCTGCCCTTTAATTTTTTTTTCCCATTAATCCTGTTTCACTTGAATGGAGTGGGGGGAGCTTGGCTTAAAATTTCTGCCACGCTGTTCTTTGAGGTCCAAACCGACTGTCGGTGTGAGCAATATCACTTGTACCCCTGGTTTCTAACCCCGATGGCTTTGCTGTCGTTCTCCCATCAGAGCCGGAATCTCTCCTGGAAGGCGTGACTGGGTCGGCAGCAGCTTGAGCACAGCCAGGTTTGAGCACACCCGTGGGCTCCACAGCAGTATGTTCTGGATTTTGCCATTGTAAATGGGTCTAATGTGACATGACAAGACCAGAAAAAAATTGGATGTAAATTTACTTTTTTTTTTTGAATATACTGCTTGTTGTTTCACATGATACATTAGGGTATGCAGCTCCTTTTTGTAGTTTTTATTTTTACTATTTAAGTTTGGAAATGATGCCAAATTTTTGTATTTCTTTAATCAATGTGTTCTCTTCGGTGATATATATTGCATTATATATTGATGTGTATATCAATATATACTGATATGTATTACACTTACACATACAAACACGATAAACGGGGGTGAAAATTCCTAGCCTTCGCATACTATATAGCCTCTGCAGAGAGATCCCAAGCAGTGATAATCTTGGTGTTGTGATGTACAGAAATGGAGAAGAGTATTAAACCATATTTAAGAATATAGTGCGGACTCCTGATGATGTTTTTTGGTTTTGTTTTCTTTAGTCCAGGAACCACCTGCTTTACTCTCAGCTTGGGGCCAGCTTGAGTTTTGAGGTGGATGTTTAATTGTTGGGCTTGGACGTCCTGTTTCATCATCATACAGACTTGCTCTTTTAAGCTGTAGCAGAAATGTGACTTCAGAAGAGGGGATAAAAGCCAGCAACCTGAGTTCAAAGCAGGTTGTGCTGTGAATCTTGCTGAATGTGGCTTGATGAACAACAGAGGCAGATGAAAAAAAACCCTGCAGATGCAGAAACCTGCCCTTTGTATTCCTGTCACACCTGGGTGGCTGAGGTTTTTTCAAGAAGCCTTTTCTACCCTGTTTCTTAGTGCAGGACAAACCCAGATCAGAAGCATCTGTGCTGCGTGGACCTGATGCCTCCAGCTTCTCCCATACCTGACCGAGGTATATGGGATGACCTTCCCAGAGGGGTCCTGCCTCCTTCCCTGCCTGGGAAGATAATCTCTAAAAGCCATCATGAATATCAGGAACTTTGCATCCCCTGCCAGCTGGTCTTGCTGAGCAGAGATTCTCTGGCTGCAGCCGAGCATCCACCCTCCCTGGCCAGGGTGCCAGAGCAGCACAGGATCTCTTGGGGGGCTGGCTGCCTCTTACAGCCCAACTCCTACTTGCAGCAGTAGGTGTTCCTGGGAGCTCACAAATACCTCAGTTGTTGTACTCTCTGCCTCCTACTGTCTTTGATCTGCACTCATAGCACCTGGGGGAGCACAGCTTGTGGTCCTTGGGTCTTGGGATAGTCGAAGTTTTAGGGATGTGATGTTTCCGCTGGAGCAGAACCAAACTGATGCACAAACCCACTCATGCTGGCTACAGCCTTGCTATGGAAACCTGGTTGCTGTTCAGCTAGTGGGGCAGATAAAAGCAGCAAGCTGAGATCAGCACAAAATAGTAAAAAAATAATCCCCTGAGTCAGCGCAGGTCCCAGGAGAAGTGATTGCTTGCAGGGAACTGCCCATGCAGTCTCACCAGCTGCTTGGGACCAGGCATGTGGATGTATATTGTTTTTTAAAAAAATAAATAAATAATTTCTCAGTTAACCCTTTACTGGCAGGAGCAGCAATCCTGCATTCTGCTCTTTGAGCTTTGCATTCTGAGGGAAGAGGAGGAGCAGCAGCAAAGCCTGGCTGCTGCTGCCGAGGGCTGTCCGAGAGCTGCCTAGTTCAGTCTCACAGATGCTCCGTGCCAGATGTGCTTGGAAGCTGTTGTTTCCTCACGTACTAATATTCTTGGCAGGTTTTTGGTTCTCTGCCCCTTTATGTTTCAGTGGGAAAGCACCAGTGCATCTGGTCCATGGGAGCCACGTGCTGGGGTCCCCTCTGTGCACAGCTGGGCCCCTCCAGCTGGCTGGCAGGAAAGGTGCTCTGTCTGTGACTCCTCCAGAGGCACTTTGAGATGAGGCCTCTGGAAAGACAGGTGGTGAAATTATTTTCTTCCTTATAGCTGCCAAAACCAGGTGGCTGGGTCCATTTAACCCTTCAGACAGCAATTTTTGTTTTGGCCTTACCATTGTCCCTGTTGCAGGAGTTGGCAGTGCTCGTGTCGTCTCACATTTGACAGAGCTGTTTTATACTCATCTCTCTTCACCTCACATATCGCAGAACATCAGGTGGGTTCTTCCTGGCACATAAACCTGGGTGACTTGGTGATAAGTGGATCACTGCAATGTGGGATCTGGAAGGGGGTTCGGTGTGTCCAGGTCTGCACACAGTCAGACATGAGCGATGGAGGCTGCAGGTCTGTGCTGGGAATCTAGGCAGGGGGCTGCTGAAGAACTGTTTCCCCGGCAGGGATCTGGTCTTGATTAGTTGGAATCAGGCAAGTGTCGTTTCCAGTACATGGCGTGGAGCTGCTTCTGTGCATCTCGGAGATTTGATGTGCAGCCCGAGGGTCCCGTCCCTGGGCCGTGTCACACCTGAGCGTGGGCACCGCTGTAGCTGGCAGCGAGAGGCTCCCGTGAGTGCTTGCAGTGGATGAGCACCTTCTGTCTGCTGTCTGAACACATTTTTTTTATCCTCCTCTGCCAAAGGGCTTCAGATCCTCTAAATGTTTCAACTGCCTCACGCCTTCAGTAATACCAGCTGAATGTTTATTTTATGTATGGTAAGTCCATACGCCGCTTGCTGCATTCCTCAGCTCCCTTCTAAATTGCTCAGATATTCTGATAATGCTCTTCTAAAATGCTAGGGGTTTTTTATGTAGCTGTAATTAAAGCCAGACTCTGCCCTTTATAAGTTGTTATTTCAGGAGCTGGAGCCGGGCCCGCGCTGTTGTCGCTAGCAGCTACAAATGCCATTGTCCTGGGAAGCCGAGCGCAGCCGGTGGCGCTGAAAGGCAGCTCTGGAATTTCACTCAGCTATTTTTAGTCGGTGGTGAAAAATTGCTCTTCCAACACTTTGAAATCTTTGTCGGTGTTTAAATAAATTCAAGGGTGAATCCTGACTGCTCGCTAATGAGCGAGATGAGGAGGTGACCTTAAGCTTCTGTGGAAACTGAGCTGGTGAAAAGGTGCAGGGCAGGTGAGGGGGGGAGGAGAGCCCCAGCTCTGCCTGGCTGGTTGCTGCCTTGCTTGGAAGAGGAAGGGGCTGGGACATCTCTGTGCAGCCACAGCCACCAGCCCATCCCACTTTATGCAGGTGGTCCACGGCCATTGCTACATGGGACTTGTTTCTGCCTCCTTGCTTTTCTCCCTGCACCATTTTTGTGGCTGGTCTCTCTGTGTTGTCCCCCTGCCCATTTCCCTCTGTCTCTCCCGTGTGGCTCCATGGTGGTGCTTTGTGTGCAGGTGTGCTTTCCACAGAGCTCTGGTGATGCCCAACCTGGATGTGGCAGCTCTTTGAAAGCCAGGACCTAGACCTAGGAGCTCCTGAAGGGTGCCATGTGTAAGTCTGGGTGGCAGAATATCAAGCTATCATGTGTCAGACTATACCCGTCAACCCCAACCACTTCTGTAGCTGTGAGACAAAAACAGCTTTTAACCCACAGTTTATTTTTTTAATGCCAGGGCAGGAGGTTTTTGAAAAACTGCTTCACCAGCTTGACCACTGAATTTCCCCATCAGCACAAAAAACAATAATCTCACAGCTGAGCTTCCTTGCCATGGTGTTCCCTGACATGTGCTTGGAGAGTCCCAAGCAGCTGCTTTGATGCTTGCTTTTCTAGTGCTCTGACTTCAGGACTTGGGTTGAATGGGGAGACTTTCAACTCTGCTTGGCTGAGCTCCCAGTAGCCTCCAGTCACTCCAGAAATGCTCTGCTCATCACTCTGGCTCCAACTGTCCCATGGAGGTAAGAGGGTACTGAGGGCAATAGCTCTTGGAAGGACACGTGCAGTGACTTTGATCTTGAAGTCTGAACTCCTGGATGGCTCAGGGACACCCTGAAGTGCCCCCGGGGAAGGACACCCACAGCTGGTGGTGGTGTGGGCAGCACTGGTGCTGCCCATGCTGCTGAGAGCTGCAGAGCTGAGCAACCTGGGCAGCCCCCAGCAGAGGGCTGAGGTGAGATGTCCCAGCCTGCAAAGCCTTAATCCCTAAACAGGGCTGATGTCCATCCGGATGGTGGTTTCCATCGTGCTGCACTGTTCACAGAACTGCTGACCCCTCTCCTAGGAGCTCTTGCCACTCGCCCATTAAATACACTGAAGGGTGTTTCACCATCTGATTTGGTAAAGGAATTGCACTTGCCACACGTTTGTC
The DNA here is from genome assembly GCA_013399075.1 of Chloroceryle aenea. Taxonomy (NCBI): domain Eukaryota; kingdom Metazoa; phylum Chordata; class Aves; order Coraciiformes; family Cerylidae; genus Chloroceryle; species Chloroceryle aenea. The sequence goes on along the minus strand of VWZY01006553.1, from coordinate 536,827 downwards.
GCGCCTGTGCCTCTTGCATGAGAGCTTCTCCCCACGTGCAGCCACACGAAAGCTCTGTCGGGTCCTCTCCACCTTTAGAGTAAAACCCAGCTCCTTTGGTCCTTCCCCGGGGGTCAGCTTGTGCCACCAGTCTTGCCCCCAGCTGCTCGCCCGCTGCAGTGTTTCTCGGTGCGGGGGGCTGGGTGTGATGGGTGCTCTTGGGGTTGCACAGGAGGATGGTGACTGGGTGGACTGGTGTGCGGAAGGACATGCAGACTACAGACATCGGGGTTAACTCCACCAGGGAGGGGTGGTGCTGCATGTTATGTCTAAATTCCCTGAAATGGCAGAGAAGTTGGTGGTGGTTGATGACAGGAGGGTCTGGGGGCCAGCAGCTTGCCTGAAAGCTATAAGTGTGCAAAAAAAACCTATTTTCCTAGTGATGAAACTAGAAAATACAGACCAAATAAGAGGGAGGGGTGGCCGGAGTCATCTGAGTGCTGTTGCTGCTAGATGCCCTCATTCAGGAATGCTGCGTGGCTTTGGCTGGTCCAAGACATCCCCAGTGTTGGGGGCTCTGGCTGCGTGGTCTCCAGCCATGACCTCGCTGCTGGTGCCTGGCCGAGATGGAGGTGCCTCCCTCCTGCATTCTCTTGCTCATTCCCTGCTGATGTGGTGCCTTCCTTCAGGCACAGAGAGGGGTCTCCATGGTTCTTGCCATGGGGTGTTTTGTGAGCATCTGCCTCTCAGCACAGCTGTGTCTCCTGCAGCTCCCAGGCTGCTCCTCTGGGCTGAAACCCAGGCAGAGCTCAGAGAAACCAGAGCACTTCAGAGACCTGGAAACATCCATGGTCATGTCAGAAAAAAAGCATTTTAGTAAGAAAATGTCATCCTACAGTTTGCAAATGAAACACTGACTCCGGGGAGGGGAGAGTGATGCTCCCTGGTGCCATTGCAGGCTTTGGTGCCTTTCTCAGGACTGCTTGGCCAGGATGGACCCAAACTGATGCACACCAGCATCATCCAGCCATCCCCCTGAGCCGCACAAGCTTCTGCAATATCAGCACCTACTGCGAGTTTTTAAACACTGCTCCCTAAATTTGGATGCCCTGCAAACTGGCTGCCCAGGGTGGGGGGTAAAGGGAGCCCGCTCTGCCGCTCTCTCCATCACCCCCTTGCTGGCGGGACATCAGCATCCCTGCAGGTTTGGTGGACGGGGTAAAGGGAGCCCGCTCTGCCGCTCTCTGTCAGAAAGGAAAAGTTTACTTGGATATTGTCTCTGTTTAAAGAGAGGGGGTTTGTATCTATTTAACAGTGTTTTGCAAGGTTTGCTTAGTGCTCGTCTTACGCTGGGTTATTTTGGAGCTGTCTGCAAGAGCCCACTGTAGGGGAAGGGCGATGGGTATGAGCAGAGGGACCATCTCCTGTTCCCGGAGCCAGTTTTCACTAAGAAAATCCCTTTCTCCCCTGCATGCCTGCGAGGAGCACCTGAGGCAGCTCCCGCTGACCCACTGCCTGAGGCCTGTGGCCGGCAGGCAGCCAAAAGGATGATGTGATGTTGGTGCTTTGCCTCTGAGATAAACCCGGGTGAAACACCAGCATCAGAGGTGTAGCAAGTGCTGGCCATAAGCTGAAGTTGGCTGCCTTTGCTTGATGTTCTTGGCCACTCGGGAGCCAAGAACATATTCCTGGAGGGTGGGGAGGGAGGAGAGGATGTTCTAAAGCCACTTAGGGTGGCAGCAGGCTGTCAGGACACCCCGCCTACCTCTGTGCTGAGGTTTCTGCCGTTGTTCCTCCTGTTCTGTCACACTTCTGATGTGTCCTCTCTTCCTTACCACTCTACCTTTCACCACACCAACTTCTAGACTCATTTAACCTGCTTAGTTTATCACGCTGGGATGGGTTTGAAGTTCATCAGTGGCTGAAGGAATCATAACCACCCTCCTCCTGCATCCTCTGTGCATCCCGGGTGTGACTGAGAGCTCTGCGGTTTTCCCAAGCACATTTAGGGATGGCAAAGACGTGCTCTGCAAAGCAGGTGAGGACAAAGGACTGTCCTTCTGCAGACAAAACGCTGCATTTCCATCTTGAGATGAGCCTTGCTCTCCTTCAGCCTGGATTGGTTTAATGCCTGGGTCGTGCTGGTTTGCTAGAGGAGGAACATCCCAGAGGTGTAAGGAGGGTGCTGAGGGGGAATGTGCTGTGAGGGCTTTGGTGTGAGGAGCTGCCCCTGCAGTGGCTCGGAGCAGCTCCAGCACAGCGGGGGATGCCACCAGGCTGTCTCTGATGGCTCATTAGTTTTCATTAACATCTTATTTGTCTCAAGTATATCAGAGCTTGTTTGTGGGGAAGGCAGGGGCTGGGATTGGAAGATTGATACACGTGGGCAGTGAGTGGAGATGACACTGGGACAAGCTCCTCTGCCATGAGCATAGCTGAGGAAAATTTGAATTAAATGAGAATTGTTCTCCTGTCCTTTTCCTTGCTGAGGTGGAGATCCTCTCACCTCCGGGGCACAGACCCGGTGTGTGCCGCTCTGATGTGTGGTTTGAGAGGTGCCCGTGTCACATCACTCACTGCCTCATCTCCCCCAGTGCAGCCTACCAGGGAAATCAAAGAGCTGCTGTAGATATATAAAAGTACACCTGAAACTCAGAAGGAACTGCTATTCCTAAGCCTCTGTGAAACCTGGATTTGCTTTGGTGTCTGACCAGCCAGGAGGTTTGGGGATCTTCAGGGGTCTGCGTTGCTGGAACTTGGGGGCTCTTGAGCAAAATCCTGCAGCCTGAGCTGCACTGCCTGGGGCAGAAACCCCATCTGCTGGGGGCCACCTGGGATGGCAGGGTCCTAGGGAACCCTGGGGCACTAATCCTTCCCAAAGTTCCCACAGTTGTAATGTGTGGCAAAAAAATAACCTGGCAATAAATTTCCATTAAGACCATCAAAAGGACTGGGGCTTTTATTAGTGGAGCCAGTGGGTCGTTTAATCCCTCGCTGCCTAGTGCTGGGAATGAAAACCGTGCCTGTGAATTGCTTTTGTTCTCCTGTTCTGATGGGGGGTGACCGAGCTCCCTGCGGTGCATTGCTGTTTGGCTCAGGGAGGTGGATGCACCTGCAGGGTGCTGCAGTGCGAGGCAAGGCTGCTTGTAGCTTCCTTGTTGTCTTCCCATCAGTTTCTGGCTTCATGAGATTGTCTTACAGTTGGCAGGACATTAGCTGCCCGAATGTCACCTCCTCGTGTGCAGGATGGAGAGCTAGCCCTGCCCACCTTTACATGCAGGAGCTACTGTCCTGCTCCCACAGTCAAAAGCTTGTCCTGGCTAAGATGTCTGCTGGTAAATGTAATTAAATACTGAGGTCTGAGCTTTGCAACATATTCATGATCCAATTCTCAAGGGCAAAACCCACATAATTGCAGAAACCTAAAGTGAAGCTGGGAGCAGAGGGAGCTGCTGGGAGCGAAGCAGGCTGCTGCTCGCCTGATGGTCCCGCAGCTCCACCAGCCCAACAAGGAGAATTTACTGCGCTGGTGGGGAATATGGCCAAGATCACGCTGAACCAAAACAAGATTAAGGACTTTCCTGGCCTTGTGGTTTGTGACAGTGGTGGCACCCCTGTGTTTGCTGTGCTACAGCCCACCTGGGGACCGACACACCCGGGCTGAGCTTCAGTAAAGGAGGTTTGGTTCTGTTTTCAAATCGTGAGGTGACAGCAAAACAGAGGGTGACGTGCCAGGTGAGGGATGGAGAAATCTTTTTGTCTCACCTGAAAACTCAGTCACAGAATTACTTTGGTTGGAAGAGACCTTTCAGATTTTCAAGTCCAAGCACTCCCCCAGCACTGCCAGGGCACCAGTAAACCATGTCCCTCAGCACCACATCTCCACAGCTTTGAAACTGTTCCAGGAGTGAGGTCCCCACCCCTGCCCTGGGCAGCCTGGGCGAGCCCTTGACAACCCTGGAGGGGAAGAAATTGTTCCTCAGCTCCAACCTAAACCTCCCCTGGTGCAACTTGAGGCCATTTCCTCTTGTCCTGTCAAATGCAGGTGAGAGTATTTGGGAAGTATCTGGGAAGGCTGCAGAGCAAGGGTGGCTCTGAGGTTAAAGCGGGGATTGTCTCCAAATATGTACCCAATGAACAAAGCCACAGGAAGGAAAAATTGGGGTGCTGGGTACTCTGCTTGGGAGCATGGGGCCTGAGCAAGCTGTGTGCTCTCTGTGGGTGCTGGGTGCCCCAAAGCAGTGGTGCCACCTGTGCCAAGAGCCCCATGTGTTCCCACCTCCTCCTGAGCCATGGCTGAGCAAGAATTAGCCCTGGGCCCCACCAGACAGCTGAGTGGGTTTTGCTGCTCAGCGTCCCGCGTGGTCCTATGGCAGGTGGCGCCTCCTTCTTCACCCAAGGGTGTGTGGGGGCTTTGCTTTATTTATTTACTTATTTTCTTTACAAATAGTGGTATTTTGAGCCCCCCTCACCTCTAACCTTGGTGGTTTAGCAGAGCTGGATAAGGAGCGGCCGCTGTTCTCGGGGTGGCAGCAGAGTTAGCACATCTGTTACTGGCTGGGAGTAAGAATCCTTCTGGAAAAAAATGAGCAGATTCAGATCTTAAAAAAAAATAAATCATCAAACCTACTGTCACCTCATTTTGGCTACAAAATATTTCTTTGAAGGAAGAATAAACATTTTCATACTTCAAGTGCAGTCATCCCGGCTCTAAGGAGAATGTTTATTTAGATCTTATTGAACTTACAGCTGGTAGGAGTAAAAGTTCTTCCAGCAGGAGAATTTTTAATGTATCTGCCCTTGCTTTGCTTGTGCTGTAACTCGTTACTGGCCTTGGTGTAACCCCTGATCTCTATCCAAACAGCCAAATAAATGATCCTAAGATGAGGGGTACAGTGAGTGAATTGTTAGACTGGGGATTTTGGGAAATCATCTGAAGTTTGAGAACTGGATAACCCTGGAGCTGCCAGAGGATTTGAGCAGCTGGCTCCCACCAGCTCCATAGCAGAGCCCAGAAATCGTGTCATTTTGCCACTGTTTGTCTTTTCTTTTTCTTTTTTTTTTCGTCTGTCTGCAGCTTTGCTGGATCGCTGGTGGGACAGGCAGCATCCTTGCCGGTGGGGATGGAGCAGCCTGCCTGGGGGGCACCCGCAGCTGGCTGCTTTTATCCTCATCCCATGGGTGTTTAACATCAGGGGCGATCCATGAGATAAGGGACAAGCTGACAGGGTGACTGTCACCTGACTGGGTTATACGTGGCCTAAAAACATGGCAGAAAATGGACACTGGCTTAGAAAGAATTCCCTTTATTATCCAGAAAAGGTGTGGTGAGCAAGCAACCCAATCACATCCTAAGTGGGAAGTATTTCGATGCTGCATCAGTCCTGATATTCTCCCCCAGGTGCTTTCTGGTGCTGATCCACAGCAGCGCGAGCAGCCGCCAGACCTGCCCCTGTGGGAGGAGAGGTTGGAGGTGATCAGTGAGCAAATCCTCCCGTGGGTCTGGCCGGGACTGGCGGCACAGCTGCCTGCTGGGCTGCCCCCACGCAGTCTGCCCTCTCCTCGTGCCTCTGCTGGAAGAGGAGATGGGCACATCGTGGTGAATGTACAGAAAACACGACTTTGAGTGATTGCTGAGCTTCGGTAGAGGTCCCGGCTCCAGGGGTGGTGGTCTGGGTTGGGGCTGCATCCTGGGATGCCTCCTGGCACATCCCCTGCTCATTGGGGCAGCCTTTCACTCCTTTGCAGAGCAGACACATTCACCCAGATGCCCACAGGTTTCGGGACAGTGCTTTCCAGGGTATTTTTAAAGACATGGTTACTATTGTTTTGATACGGTGAGGGTGACATCAACCTCTGTGAATTCTTGCCCTATTGCACAGCGTGGAGGTATCTCTGGTGCGTTGGCACCAGGACTTTCCCTCTTCCACTTCCTCCTCATCCTTGCATGAAAACTGGTGGAGCGAGTCCTTGTAGGCTGAAACTGCCCCACCACCCTGGTGTGCTTCCACCCCAATGAGGTCATCGTCAGCGCTCAATGACCAGCTTTGCCCCACTTTGCAGATGTGCAACACAGACCTGTCAGCAAATGGTGACATGCTCAGGGAGGAGTGACCGATACAGCCTTATGTTAAACTCAGCTCAGAGCACACACCCAGAGACAGGTTCCTCAACTTACTGCAGTCATGCAGCTCATGCAGCCATGGGAACTGGATGTTCTCTAAGGTCCCTGCCGACCCAAATCATTCTCTGATTCATCAGAATCCACCAGTTTTGCAACTTGGAATCGATTAATCAAAAAGATGATTTTTTATTCCATCCCATTAGCACCTGCCTTGGACATGACACTCAGTCCTCATGAGCACTGAAGACACGAGGTGCTCAGAAACCACTTTAATTTGCAGATATAAGGATCAATATCCCCTGCTCTTGCTGTTCTGCACTAAACCTGCGTTTTATATCGCCTTCCATATTTATTTACAACATTATTCTCTTTCTTTCAGATCACAGGAGTTGGTTTTTTCCACACAATTGACAGCAGGTTACAGGAACTCGCGTTCCATTGGACGGCTCGTGTCACAGTGTCAAAGACCCACGCCTGCTTCTGAAGCACCCATCGTTGTGATGCGTTAGCCGTTGGCTGCCAGGATTACAGACTTACTCTTGCTTCACAGAAATGAAGGAATTTTTGTCTAATTATTTTTTTTCCCTCCCTTTTGCATTTTGTTTTCTCTTTTCCTATGTCCCAGGCACTCCTTTCCACAGTCAGAAAACTCTCCTGACTCTACAGCTCTGCTTTGGAAAGCACCACAGAGAGCAGTATTGTCCTGGTCAGCAGATCTCTTCCCTGCATATATTTAGACCCAGACATGCTGATTTTTTACTTTGGTGTCACAAACAACTATCTGCTGCCTCGTTTGATGTCCAGAGCAAACGTCTGATTACAGGGAGAGCAAAAGCAAGCTGGATTTTCTCCCGCCTTGCTCCCAGTGCTCCCTCGGTGAGCTTGCCGAGGTCGATGGCATTACACAGCGCGGAGGACGGGCTATAATTTGACCTGCGAGTCCTTGGTTAGGGGTTGTGATGCGAAGGTGGAAAGAATTCAGCTCAGCTGTCAGCCTGGCCGCCCACGTTTGACAGGAAAAGCCCCTGGATGTTTTTTTCACGTGGAAACAGAGCATGTCTGGGTAAGGGGTCAGGTGGCACTTGCACAGCCCCTGCTGACATGAGCACCAGTGTGAGTCTGGGCTTTGCAGGCCCAGCTTGAAGGACTTGGGGGCAGCGCTGTGTTTGGTATTCACCTGGTCCAGAAGAAGGGAAAGGGGGCACTCTGGGGCCACATCAAAGTTTCACCCAGACTCTGAACACCAGTGGTTGGTTGATGGGGAGGGAGACCTGCTGCTCTTGGTTCATGTTTTTCAACACCACAAGAAGAATTTAGATCTTGTGAGAAGTGTTCCTATAAGCATTTATTACTTAATAAAAGACATTTCTGCTGACATAAATGTCCTGGAAAGCAGGTGTGCTGTCAATAAGAAATGATTTTGCACCATTTCTATTTGTTTGTTCTCCATTTCTCAATCATTTGGCAGAAATTTTAGCAGGTAACGGGGAAAAAAAGTGCTTAGTATGAAGGTACCAAGCCCACTTCGACAGCAAGTTTAGTGGCACTAGTGCTGTGCTGTTTCCCCAGACTGCTGCTCATCGCATTTTTGCTTCCAATCTCCAATGCCGACAACTGCATTTGGTCCCTGCTGTGTCATCAGCTCATGGCTGCTGTGCCCTTGATCACCCCAAGTGCCCCAGCTTTCAGAGACACTGATCGTGTCACCTCCTTGACAAGCTTTTCTATTCACACCCTTCTGCCAGCAATTTCCTCTTCTCTGCTGTAGTGAGGCCACAGATGGAGTACTGGGTCCAGTTCTGGGCGCCCCAGTTCAGGAGAGACACAGAACTACTGGAGAGAGTCCAGCAGAGGCTCTGAAGATGCTGAGGGGCCCAGAGCATCTCTGTGCTGAGGAAGGGCTGAGAGCCCTGGGGCTGTTCAGCTGGAGAAGAGCAGCTGAGAGGGGATCTGAACAGTGCTCATCAAGAGCTAAAGGGTCCCTGAAGGCAAGGGGAGGGGACCACTCTTGTCAGTGGTGGCCAGTGACAGGACAAGGG
>VWZY01006553.1:498644-528143 GCA_013399075.1 Chloroceryle aenea | reverse complement strand
CTTTAGGGATGCTTAAAAATTAATAGCTGAGAGAGAACAATCATCCCTGAGTATCTTTAATTGATTTGTCGTAAGCATAATTTTCTTTTAAGTACAAAACTTGATGGAACACTGCAGAATTGTGTGGTAAAATGGAAAAATTTGCTTTTAAGGCCCTCTGAAGGTGAGGTGTGTTCAGTGCAGACAGTAAATGGTCCTTTTAGCCAGTTGAGTTCTTACTAAACTACCTGAGCCGGAAAATAGGAACTTTCTTTGGGTGTTGCCCGCTCTCAGGAAGCAGGAATTAAAAAAAGAGAAAGAGGAAACCCCCAAAACCTTTCCTTTCTGTATGTATTTCTGATTAGGGAGGCCAGCAGCTTAAAAGCTGCTCTCAGTGAGCCTCCTTTCCTGCTCCCTATCGATTCTGTGATCTTGCACTTAACCATGGGTGACATCAGAACCGTTTTGCTGTTAGTGGGCTGCAGCGTTGGGGAGAAAGGCTGAGGGCAGCTCTGCAGGTATCCATTGCAGAACGAGTCGCCTCCAGAAAAGATGTCTGCTACATTTCCGAGGTGTAAAGTGAGTTCCAGCAGCTTTTTTTGTCTCCCTGGAACAGAGGGTTACTAATATTCCTCAGCCTGGGGCGATGTGAGGTGCTAAAATACCGTGTGAGGCTGGAAGGTATGTTTGCCTTGCTCAACTTTCTTGTGTCTCTTTTTAGAAATATGTTTTTATTTTAGGCGTCCCTTCTGTTTGGGGCCAGACTGTTAGTAGAGGGAAGCAAATGTCATTTTGGCTGGTAATTGTTTTACTCTCTGTTTGCAGTTGGACCTGGGCAGTGTGTTAATTGATGTAAATACTGATGGCCCTACTCAAGCATTTATTATACAGAGGGAGATTTAAGAAACTAATTTTTCTCTCTTTCCCAAAAAGTTAATAAATACAAAGAGTTAATAAGATTAAGTAATTCTGTAGTTTCCTGTGGAAAATGAGCTCTGTAAAATGTAGTTGGTAGTTGAACTTCATTTACATTGAATTTCTCAGCTGTAGTGAAGACTTGTGTAGAAACACTTGTGTTTGAGTGCGAATCACTGGAAGGCATTCCAAAATGAAGACGTGGCTTGGAGGTTTTTACCACCTTGTGAGCTGTAGAAGATCAGACTCTCTGGACGACTTGTTTAAATACCCAAAGCAGAAGCAGAAGCTGTTCTGACAGAGTGTCCAGCCAGTGATTTCAGCTTGCTATGCACACTCTTATGTCAGCTGCCAGTGCTGAGGGCAAACCTCCTGAAAGCAGGCATCATCTCAGTTGGTCGGACTTAGTGGGGGGCTTTTCTTTTTCACAGTGTTACTGCTGACTAAAAGCAGGATGTTTTATACTTCTCTTTGATACAGCAGATTTGGTTTTGGTGCTCTTTGAGGACTTGATCACTTCCCTCCAACACTGAGGGTGAATCTGTGGTAAATACAGGAGCAAATGTACGGTGCAGAAGTTCTGAGGAGCAGTAAATACAGTGTGATTTTGAGTGGCTGATAAACAAAAGATAAATGTGTCCATGTACTAATTGTATGGAATTTTCAGAACAAGATGTTCTAGCCCTCAACTGTGCCTTTGCTGGATAGAGCATTTGCATTTATTTAAAGAAAAATAAGTCATGGAAATAATACTGTTCTATTTTTAAAGCTGGAATCTAAGAGAAGTATTTTAAGGTTTCAGTGTGACAACTTTCATTTGCTGTATGAAGCTTTAGTGTGTGTGATGAAGTCACTGTATCTTTTAGGTCAGCTTAAGGCTTTACATGCCAGTCTCCAGTCTTGGACTGGAGAAAAGAGGCTCAGGGGAGACTTTCTTGCTCTTGACAACACCCTGACAGGAGGTTGGAGCTAGGTTGGGTTGGTCTCTTCTCCCAGGGAACAAGCCACAGGACAAGAGCAAACATCCTCAAGTTGCATGGGGAGGTTTAGTTTGGAGCTGAGGAGTGATTTGTTCCCCTCTAGGGTTGTCAAGGGCTGGCCCAGGCTTCCCAGGGCAGTGGTGTTGTCCCCGTCCCTGGAGAAGCTGGAAAGCTGTGGAGATGTGGTGCTGAGGGACATGGTTTAGTGGTGCCCTGGAAGTGCTGGGTTAATGGCCAGACTTGATGATCTGAAAGGTCTCTTCCAGCATGAGTCTGTGATTCCATGTCTTGTTCTAGATTTGTCATTGAACATTTGTTCTAGAACACCACGGCGCTGTTTTGATGGAGATGTGCAAGGGATTTAGTGATGACATGTCATGGCTTTCATTTGCAGATGGTATCTTCCTCTACAGGCAAGACAGCTGCTGCCTGATTTCAGGAGGTATGAGGCCTCCAAGTTTAACTTGTGTTGACTACAGGAGGCCCAGGTTTAGGCTACCAGCGAATCCAGTGGGGGGTTCTTACTTTAGATACCTTTGCACTTAGGCTGTCTCAGTTAATGCTTTGTGTGAGTGGGCAAACTATTAGCAAATGAGTAGTAAGGCAGTAATCCAGAACAGATGGAGGGCTTGCCAAAATGATTGAAAGGCCTCTTTCTTCCCCTGGTTTTGATTTTCCTTGTGAAACTAGATAACTGTAACCTTTTTGCTCTTTCAAAGAACCGACCTTTTTGCTTTCTTAAGGTGCAGTACCGACCGTAATGCTCTGTGGAGCAGGCTTTTTAACCCCTGGATTCTAAGCTTTGTGTAGAATCTGTATTGTTCAGATGCATCAAACCTGTTACATGCATTTGCCTTCAATACCTGCTAAAAGCTTTGTGTTTTTCATTTTCTCAGGAAGGTTTACTGAACCAGACTTTTGTTTTACCAGCAGACTTTCAAAGTAGGGGGTAATTAGCTTCTCAGGTTGTATTAAAGTGGTTGTAAAAATACTTAAGTATGGCAAATATGTTTTTTATGCAGGTTAAAAAGTGACACATTTATGGGGTGAATTCCCTGCAGAGTAAGATGTGGGTAGGATTAAAAACCAATCAATCTGTTGCTCCCAGGCTCTAGTACCCAGCAGACACCTATGGGACATGGTTACTGAAGCTGAAAGCCAATGGTGTGTAAATTCTCACACTTACTGACCTTATTACCATGTCTTTCCACTGCGTCCTTGATGCACAGGCTGTTCCTCCAGCACAGATTTTCCCTGCTCAGAGCTGGCAGTTCAGATTCAACACTGCTCCGTGGTAGTAGCGTGGAAGGATTGTGGAAAGACTATGCCTAGCAATGCAACTGCAAGCACTTGTTTCCGCTCTGTTATCATTTGTATCTTCAAAGTCACATATATGAAGAATATTCTTCCTAATATGCCACCTTCACTCTCTCCGTCTGTCATTAAATGCCCAGTGTTTAAGTGCCTCTGTAAATAATAAATGAAGAACTATCATTGAGTATCTTGCCAAAAGCCTTTCAATTTCTCCTAGCAGAACTTTGATGGCAGCCGAAGGTCTTCAGATTCAAAAGGTAATGATCTCAGAACAAAGCAGTTCACGTGGGCCTGCCTGCCAGCAGCAACTCCTCCTGTAAACCATGCCAGCAGTACCTGAAGTTCCTTGGGTTACTGCAACTGGAGATGGCTGTGCCCCTAAACTGCTGAAAGCTTTACAGTGCAAAGTAAATCTTAGCATTCTGTTCAGAAACTCGGATACAGCTGCTGTATGTAGCTGGGTAGTGTTGTAAGTTGTAACATTCTGGATTATTTTTTTTTGTCCCTGCCTCAATCATTGTAAGCCAAGCAGGCTGTTACATTTTTGATCCCCTCCCAGCCCCACCATGTTCTTAGAGGAGCCCTTCACAGAGTTTTCTTTGGTAGCAGTGGAGATACAGATGGGCTAGGTGAGGATCATCTTCACCTCTGAAACAAAGGAGGTACTGTTCCAGCTGAAACGTGACTGGTTCTTAATCAAAGGCTGGATGTGGATGGAGATTCAGTAAGACATTTGTAAACCTGTGTGTAAACTGGTGCTTTATTCAGTAGGACAACAATCTATTTTCTTTTTACTCTTAGTAGGTAAATTGGCAGAGTTGAGAGGTGCTTGTCAGCTTTTAAAGCCTGTGGTCAGTGGCATGCTGGACAGTTTCATAGCTTGGGCAAAAAGGGAAATGGTGAGAGCAGGCAGGGGAAGAGGTGGTGCGAGCTGGCGGCTAGAGAGGCACAGAGGAGCCTTGGGGACAGGGGAGGTAGGATTCATGCTGCTGGCCAGGCTGTCAGAGTGACAGTCACATTTCAGAGAGTGCCTGTAAGAGGAAGGCTGCAAATATAAAGAGAGTAGATTGCTGTGGCTTTGGCAGCAGTGCAGAAAATGGGAAGGAAGAGCTTAAGAAAATGACTTGGGGCAAGGCACTGCATTTAGAGCCAGCGGAGTGATGATGAAATGAGGGAGGTGGACAAAGAAGTGTGGAAAGATATATCTTTTGGGAAGGGTTACATGAAAGAATAGACTGATGGGGGAACTGGGGAGGCAAAGGGAAGAGGAATAATGCAAAGATGCAGAAGAGAGGTTAAAAAGAAAAAAGTTCTCTGAAGTTTGTGATGGTTATGGCAGCCAGGCATCAGTTTATACAGCTGAGGGAGAGCTGCAGGTTCTCCACTTGTAGGGAATATTCTGAAACGAAATTCCTTTTATTTCTTAATAGAAGGAAGTTACAGTTTCTTGGGGAGATGAAACTCTGCTGTTTAACCAAAGGCTTTTTAAATCTCATTCAAGATTCAGAGGCCTTTTTTCCTTCACGGTGCAGCTAAATTTTCTAACATCACTGAATTTTCCAACTTTTGCACCAAAGCTGAGCAAGTAAAACGCAGCAGAGAACATTCCCTCTGCCTGGAGCACGTGTACAGCTTCCTGTGTGTTTGAGATCCACTGGGTACTTCTGAGCCACGCGTTCCTGTGAGCTCTGGCTTAGGACCCCGAGGTCCTGAATTGTGCTCATAAATCCAGTGTCCAGGTGTCAGTGGCATGAGATCCCCTCTCTGCAGGTGTGCTGCGGTGCACACCAGCTGCTCTCACTGAAGTGTGCTTAGGCTGTGCCTCTAACAGGTTGTAAAGCACGTGTCTGCCATTGCTGCATTTCAGACTGCGCTGACTGCGTCCCTTAGGCAGAGTCATTGAACGCTGCTAAAAATGTGGGACGCTGGTGAGCATTTCAAGCAGCCAAACAAACTGCCTGGTTACAAGCTGTACCCTTAGGGAGACTTGGGAGTGCTCTCTGAAGAATGGATGTACCTTTTTGTTTTGTGTGTGTTTTCTAGAACACCTTTGCTACTTGTTAAATCAACTTGATGTATGGCTTTTGATGCCTTACATTTTATTGTGGTGGAGTTAAGGGGTCACTGTTGCTTTGGCATTTTCAGTTTCATCTTCCCGGGCTGCTCTGAGTGCTTGTGCAGCAGCGTGCAGAGGGAGACTGCTGATGGGTTTCAGATGAAATGGATGGTGCAGCAAATGTGCCAGCGCGAGAAGAATGATGTGTGGGAGAGAATAAGAGACCGTGGTTCCAAGAGGGCTGCTCTGTAACAAGTAATTTCTATGTTGAGGGAGAAAAGAAATTGAAGGGAAATAAGAATCTTTACTGAGTTGTTTAATGCTGATTAATAGCAATACTTCCAGCTTTTTTCTCTGGTGATGTCTTTACACTAACGCCACGGTTTATGTTGTTATATAAGCAGATTTCTTGGGTGGTTTTTCATGGTATTGATAGTACTTCATTATTCACAGAAAATCCACTTTTTCTGGAAAATCCCTTCCTTCCCCAGTCTATTGGTGTGTTTGAGCTCAGTGTCTCTTGACAGCCTACTCTCTTTTCCTGTAGTATTTCCACATGTTTCCCAGTGTGAGGAGTGCACGGCTGAGACCAGATAATGCAAAAAGAACGCGATGCCGTTTGGATTCTAACGACAGAAAGAAGCCCTGACTCTTTGGAAACTTCCTGTGCTTCTCATGCAGGGCAAATTAACAATGGGAATGTTGGAAGCCACGCTGGTTCTACATTGCTCTGTTAGTCCAGATCCCCTCAAGAGTTGCATCCCTCTACTTCTACCCCAGGGAATTGGATGTTCCTATTGGGGATCAAAGAGTAGTTTGGCTTCCTGGGCCCATTTTTATGTACAATACAGATGAAAATTTGTAAGGGGTAGGTAGCTACAACAGGATTAGGGATTGATGAGCTGTCTGTGTAAACTGGTAAAAAAAGCTTTTGGGGTCAACTTTTAGCTGTGGCAATGTTATGAGATTTCAGTTTGTTCATTGGCTTAGAGGAGAATCACAAGCATGTGTTCAGTGTTTCGTGTTAAGGGGCTGTGTGCTGTTGAGGAGTTCCTAACGGTGAAGTTTTGTCAGAAAAGAAGTTGACAGCTTGTCTTCTTTGCCTTTTTGTGAGGCGTATGTTTTGATGTCAGGATGCTTTGCATGCTGATACCTTGTTCAAATTGTCTATCTTTTCTAGTCACGGCAATTTAAAGATTTTGGACAAAAATACCAACAGCACTTGGAAAATCTGTGCTCGGGCTCTGTTTGCAAAATTTAAGTTACAATTACAGCCTGTATTTGATAGAGAATCTTTCAGGCAATTCTGCTTGGGCAGTGAAGGACTAGCCAGGGAAACTTGATATTCAGGCTGTCTCTATCACACCCTTACTTCTCGAGACAAAAATCAGACCTGTTCTGTAACACTTGCAGATACTTTTAAGGACTGATGACGTGGCTCTCCTTCCAACAGCCTGCTGGCTCTGTTGTGACTTAGCAAATCAGTACATTTATATAATTTTGGGAGCTGGCTTCTTACTGAGCTATATTGTACTCTCAAAATTCTGAGTCATATGCCTTGACATCTTATCACTTTACTTGGCAGCCTGAAAAATCCAAGATTGGACACGGTATCAGGCTTACAGTGCTGCTTTGTCCTTGAAATGTCACCACAGAGTTGACTATTGCTTTACCAGTGGCAGAAGAGCAGAAACTGCCCCATGGTGACGATGCTCCTTTCTTTGGGTATCTCTGGGCAGTCGGGGACGTGACTGTCCCCATCGAGGCGGTTTCTTGGCACATCAGTGAACAGGGGCAGTTTCTACCACCCGTCTCTGAGCTGTTGGTGCTTTGAGACATGGGGCAGGGTTGTGGAGGCTGAAAAATGCTTGGCTCAGCTCTCCAGGGGGGCTGGAGAGCAGAGGAAAGGGTGAGAGACAGCAGTGGCATATTCTTCTGCTGATGTTGCAGCATTATGTTCTAGAAAATGTTGCTGCTGCTTCTGGCTGCTGTTAGGGCAAATTTTGTAGGCCATATCTGAAGCTTTTTGAAGATCTGCCTGGAAGGCGTGCGGTCTGGTCTCTCTAGGATACACTTTCTGTTACACACATGGCATGGGCTTTGTGCCTGCTCCATCTTCTCTTAGATGTTATTGTTCAAGCTGCTTTAAATTAGACACTTCTACTTTGAGAGCACTGCTGAGAGTACTGGCTGAAGGCCTTTTATCATCTTGCTCAATAAGAAGTGACTGTCTTGTCTCAGATGTAGCATGTCTTAGCGTACCCTCTTGTAGTCCTAGACTGTTTTTCAGAGACACAGCAGTAGTGAAAATTTACTGGATTCAGTGCTGCCCTTCGGATCATAAGTGTCTTGAAGAGCCTGACTTTGTGCTACAGATAGGAAAGGCAAGTCGGGTCACTTTGAGTCTTGAGAGAGGGAAATAATTGTTGCACTAAAATGCTTTGGAGCACGTATATGGTGAATCGGGAGAGTTGTATCGGACTGTTGGGAAAACCTGTGTGTTCCTCTTCTGGCAGTTCACAGAGCAGGCTTGTGAGGGGTCAACTGGCTGTTGAAGCTTTCGCAATTGCTTCATTGTAGTTTCTTCTCAGCTTCCTTAATCTTTGCGAAGTGAGCTGTAGCTCCAGAACGCTTGTGTACTGGGTGATTCAGGGCATGGGAAAGAGCAATTCCTTGTCAGTAAATCCGTTTCTTTGTCTTAGATCCACCAATCCGATGTCCCCACTAACGTAGTCATTACTGGACTGGTAAAGTGCCTAGGCTGCCCTGTCTTCTAACAGCGTTAGGAGTACGTAACTGGGATTTCTCTCCAGAGAGGAGTAGATACACCAAGCTGAAGATGATTGGCTGCTCTCTTTTAACAGACAAGTCTGAGAAGGAAAATCCATTCGAATCCCCTTTCATTCTGGATTGGTGGATCTGAAGCCCAGAAACAAAGTTTCAGGTAAGAAGTCACCCTGTACTATATCTTGCTGCTTCTGCTTAGATGAGTTTGTCCGCAAATGCAGTATCTTGCTTTAACTGCTTCGTGTCCCTACAGTGTTAGAACACATCAAGTGAGCTGCTGAGCTTGGAGCAGGAAAAGGCCTGTTCAGTGCATACACAGGCACTTTATTAGGAAATTGCCAGTCTGCTGTGAAAACCAGGCCTAGGAACAGAAGGTGGACTCACCTTCTGAGGAGCTGGAAGGCATTGTCTCCAGGGACTGGGGCACTAAGCAAATGCCTCACAAAATCCTGCTTCTGGAAGGAGAGAGCAGCCTTACCAATGGCTTCGGTGAACTTCTCTGTTGAGTTCAGGACAGTAATAACCATCTGCTCTGATTTCTGGCCGTGTCCTCTGATGACTTCATCAGAAATTTAGAGAACTTGTCTAGTTTGCAGTACAAATTCCTGTAGCTTTATCTGGCTGAAATGCCAGTGAAAATTCTGTTGTGGGCAGCACTTGAAGTCAGCTTTTAAAATCCTTCATGAGATTTCAGCATAAAGTTCTGTTCCTAATTGTTTTCCAAGCATAGCTGAGCCAGTTGTAAGGCACGGTGTTCAAGAAGAGCTTTAATGTCATAGGGGACTTATTTCAGGGCAGGGGAGTGTGGCTGTATTTTGAGTCCCATTCATCTGAGATTCTGAGATGGCTGAAAGGCTATGACATGTCATCTTAAAAACGAGTTGGGAAGGTGTTTGATTGCCTTAGGAAGGAAAGCCACCTCGCTGGCCGATAGGGAGCTGAAGTTCCGTGAGTTGAATAGCTGGTGTGAACGGGAGCCTGCACCTCTCCTGGTGCCTGGCTTGCTGTAAGTCAGTGCTTTAGCCAACCTGGCAACTTATTTCTAAATAGTCCGAAGCGTTACGCCTCGATTCCTCTTGATATTAATAGCAATAACACTGAGCTGCTTGAGTGGTTTCTTTTGTAGGCAGCTCTTAAAGTGAATGTTAAAAGGCCTCAATATTTAATTTACTGCAGAAGAAACTCTTGTAGTTGCTGTTAGTCCTCATGTATTGTTTGTTTTGCTGGCGTGGTATTTTGTGCAAAAAATTATACTTTAATTGATGAATACATATTATAATTAATTATTTCTACACAGGGCACTGTTGTTTCCTCGTTTGATTTCTTTTTTTTTTGAGTGCTTGTATTTCATGTGGCTACAGTGGAGAAGTTTTGGGCATTCTGTTTTAGTATAATTCTTAAAAAATAAAAAAGAGGGGAAAAAAATCTAAGGGAAATACTCATTAACCTAAGTCTGACACATTTCTTGCAATCTTGTCTAATATCAAACTGAATTTGTCCCACGTACCAGTCAGAGTCGCCTTGGCATTAACACTGCAAAATAACATCTGCCCGCGGAGTGTTTGCTCTTCAGGGTGTGCCCCTTTCTAAAAGGGGAGCATGAGGAGGCAGAAGGGAACTTCGCATCTTCCACGATGAAAACTGAAAAGAGGAAATAATTTAAAATACACTGGGGGGCTGGGGTGGGGGGGAAAGGGGAAGCATAAACGTGTACTCCTGATGTAGAGTCTCGATGTGATGTTATTTAATATCACTGAACATTTGCAACTTGAAACAGCCCCATCAAAGGCAGCAGTAAAGTTGAGTGGAACTTGAGTGCAAGTATATTCAGGTTGGAGGCTTAATTCTTGCCCAGGTTTTGAATCTTAGAGTTCAAAAAGTAAAATGTAAGTCAGCAATCAAAGGCTAGATAAATATCCCTCTGCAGCATATGATATGCAAAGCCTGAATGTGAAGCTGGTGTTCTATTGTGTGCTGAGCCCAGGCTTCATGTACACTTAAACTCATCTAGCTAAAGTGCACTCTTCTTTGTCTGTACTAGATTTTTAGATGGGGTTAATGTTATTTTTATTGTTAGGCCTCATCCTTTAAAAACAATACAGATAAGTGTCTAAGACAACGTTAACACCTTAGACAAGTTTCAGCCCTGTTTTTAAGTGTTTTAACTTGCTCAAAGTTTTGACTGTTGGCAGAGCTAGGTTTCTTTTCAGTATGGGTTTATTCCCCCACTCCCCATTATGGTTTACCCTGAGCAGGCATACTGCTGTCAGTGGATGTCTGTAACACCTCGGGTCCTGCTGACTAACAGCATAGGAAAGCCATTTTTCCTCTGAAATGGCCTTTTTTACCTGAGGATATTTTAGGATATGTTAATGCAGAAAGGAATATCACTTCTAGAGTTTTGAAACTGTGGGAATTAGGGTGTATGTACATGAAAGAAGCCAGGGGTTATTTAAATGCTATTTTTGAAAATGTAGGTGATTTCAGATAGTATTCGGAGTTAGGATTTTCTTCCTGGACTTTTGTATCTTCCTGAAAATGAGGTACTGCATCTTGTGAGTCTTATCCTGATTAATAACTTATAATGGAGTAAGATTGTTGTTATATTGAAAGAAATGATTTAATCTTTTCTCTACTGAACCCATATTCCTTTTGTAGCATTCATTTTGTTGTAGCAAACGCACCCTTTGATCTTCAGGAGCAGAGTGGGACTGCATTATCCATCACCCTTCTGTGAATTCATTGTCCTATCTAGAAGAACGGTGTGGTAATGAGGAGAATTTTTCTGATAAATTATTTTCCCTTTGTCTTGCTTTAAATTTCCCAATTCCTCACTTTAGTATTTTCCCCAAACACAAGAGGGGGGAACACATGCAGGTCTTGAATGGCTGTTGGAAGGTTTATTTTGAATGTCAAGCTAAACAGATTTTCCTCATGGAAACATGACTCAGCTATAGGTTACCTTTTGGTTTTGTTTTTTAGAATGATCTTAGTAAACAAATAATAAAACATTTCAGAAGTTAAAATGAATTTGCTGCTTTGTGGATACCAATTTTTGAGAAGTTCATTTTTGCATTTGTAGTTCATCGAAGGACAGAAATGCAAGAGTAAGTTACACTGAAGGCAACTTTCTTGACTTGAAAATGTAGCCATTCTTAAATCAAAGCAGGACCCTGGAACGTATGTCTAAACTCTCTGGATCTTGGAGATTGTTGTACAAATGGTACTCAAACAGCCTTCCAACCAGACACTCAAGACTGGTGCGAGATTGCATTTTGGACACGGGAAGGGTGGTGATGTGATGGCACCAACTCCAACCAACGTGCCTGGAGCATGTGAATGCACTGCATATCTCAAGGGACAACTTGGTTTTGAAACGAGAATAGGAAGCGTACAAAGCACTGCTACTGGTCTGCTGTAAATCGTTTCTTTGTGTTTGAGTACCTCAGCAAAGACTTTCGATGTTGTGCCAAAACGTGCAGCGCAGTGAACGTGTCACTGTGCCAAGCCAGGCTGTCGCTTGTGGAACACACACATCTGTGTTACATGCATGCCCCCACACTGTATTTCTGGCTAAATATTCACACCTGAGAGTGTATTTTGACACTTTTCCACCTCTTGCAAGTGTTCAGACTACTTGTTCCAATATCTGATTGGTTGAATACTGTTCTACTTGTCACTATTCTGAATGAACCACTTAAGGTGAAAACACCAGGTAAGATCTGGATGATATCCCAGCTAGCAAATGAGGGATGGAGTTTGAGTAGCTGGCATCTGTTCCCTGCCAAGTGTAAAATAATACTGAAGGCTTTTGAACGTCGTTGCTGCTTTATAATTTATTTTTTTTGTCTTATTGTGGTTAATGCTGATTTTTTGAGAAACTTAAGATCAGAGCTTGATATTAACTTTGTCTTGGGAGCGTATAGGTTTCATAAATGGTCCTAATGTCTTGAAGTCTGAGTTTTGTTTTCACAATCCCCGTTTTTGCAGCATTAAATCTGGGGAATGTCTCTGCTATTTCCAGCCTCAGAGAGGGGTTTAAGTAACAGCAGTTACCCTAGGAATTTATCAATATTAAGTGCTGAAGGAAATGAAGAAGCAATTCTATTTGTCCAGGCCAAAATCCAAGTAAATTAATCAGTAAATTACCAATCTTGAATAGCATTCAAATTTCACAGCTAAAAACCAACGAGAATTCAGAATGAGGGCTGAAGCTTTTGATTGTACCTTTTTTACTCATCCAAATCTCAGTTTGTAGCCTGTGGATGTCCAGACCATGAACTAACCACACCAAGGAGCTGGCTGGTTGTCACAAGAAAGTTGTGAAAAGCGTTTCAGACTTTACTGTTTATAAACAAATCAGGTGAAATATTTGTAAACAAAATGCTTTACTATTTGTGAACAAACCATTCATGCGGTAGGGGCTTATGTTCAATTTCCTTTTGTAATAATCTGCCCAAGAAAAAAGCTGTTGCAGGAGGAGTGAATTAATATAATTATTCATGCTTCTTGGAAAAAAAAAAAAGGAGTAAGTTAGCACCTTCCTTTGTTTTACTGTATTGTGCTTTGAAATTCCAAAGTACCTCCCCTTGACAGTCTGTTCTGGACTCTGTCTAGAAACTGGTTCTCAAGAACAAGGATATTTTGCCCGAAGAACAGAATTTCCCAAACTGTAAATGCAGCAATTAATTTTGATTACTTAAATTATTTTGTATATAAAAAAAGGCAGTGAAAAATTCAAGGTCATCATTTTAATACTGTATAAAACTTCCAGCAATAAGGCTTGGTTATGTAAATGCTGTCATTCCTAATTATGGCATTACAGTATTTCCATCACTGGCTATCAAAGTGTATTAGTTCCTTAGGAGCACAGGCTACAGCCTTTGTATTATTTGTTTGAGCAATTTATTGGGCTTCAGTATCTAAATGGGTAATTTTATTTATTTGTTTTAGTTAAGGGGTAGGAAAGCATGAGGATTTCTGTGAGACGTAGCTTAATTTCAGATGCACAAAAATGGAAGGTTTCTGGCCATTTTCCAGTGCTTTAACAAAACAACAGTGCTGTCCACCTATGAGAAGTCCAAACTGAATGACAACTTGGGGTTGTTCAGGGGCTGGTAGGTTTGAGGGTTTGTTTTTTTAATGCCTCTATCTTAAAAGTTACCACTTAGTTGATTTATTGGATGAACACTGCTGTGTGCTTTACTAGTAGCTGAAGATCTTAGTATCTGCATCTGGCCTTTAAAGACATTGAAGCATATTCCTTTTTTGATGATAACTACTTTATAGTTTTTAAGGCTGACATGTTTGTGTAGGTTGCTTCAGCCTGAGATTTAAGATTGAAACCTAAATCTCGAAATGTAATTCCCAGAGTGGAGCAGCAAAGCAGTTCTTTGTGTATAGAATTACAATCCAGCAGAAAATTAATCTTTCCAAACACCTCAAAGATGAGGGTTTCTCTGTTTGTCTTGACTCTTCAGGATCATTCACTCCTTGCCACAGGGCTGTAAAGCCCCTTTTCCACCTGCTTGCTCTCCTCTGCTGATAGTGCATTCAGGTGAACACGTCTTAAAGCAAGTCGATTAAAACTCTGCATTGCAAGTTCTTATTTGTTTTTTCATTGTCCTTATCTTAGCCTTTATGGTTCTATTGTCTGCTGGTGGGATTGACACTGGTTTCTTTGTGCATTTAATAATACATGCGTTGGCCAGTGTCATTTTCCCTTTCCCAAACTTCATCAAGTAGTGCTGTGGCTCCCTGGGATCCTGAGGAAAGGCAAGTGGAAAGTGAAAGCCTAAATTCAGGCTCCTGTTAGGCAAAAATTAACTCTTTAGCACACTATTCTGCTTTTATTTATGACAGTTGCTGTGCAAGCAGGGTCAAGAAATAACATGTCAGTGAAGCACACAAATATTTGCCCACTCCTGTTGTAGTGTGAAGTAGAGTGCAATATTTAATTTGTAGTATTGTGCAATATCATTGCCACAGCTGAATGCCTAGAAACCCTTTTTTCAGGGTTTCGTAATACTGTGGAAAGGTTTTGGGGTTTTTTGTGGCTTAAACTTGGCATGGAAATGGCCTCTGTGTTTAATGTATTTTGAACTAAATTAAAAATGTGTTCTCAAGTTGCCCATATTTCACTGACTTTTCTAAAGTTTAGCTTATTTAAATAGCTAGAGTACTTCCTAAAACAAAATGCAGTCTAATAAACTAACCCAGTGAATTTTAGCTTCTAATTCATGGGCTCCTGTAGGTGTAGAATCATTTTACAGATCTGTGCACAGTTTGGGGCATCTTGGAAAAATCTTAGGAGGGAGTTTTGTTGTGTTTCTTGGTCAATGACTTTTACTTAGTGATGTGAGCAGAATTAGTTTGGTTGGTTTTTTTACTGGTCCTGTATGTTTAACAATGTAGAAATTTATTTGGGCTCTAATAAATACCTGCAGTGAGACACTGAATTTTAATGGTCTGGTGTTGTGGGAACACCATGCAAGTATTGAGCCAGATTAGATTAAATAGATTAGAAAGGGAGTTCTGGAATTACGCACCCTTGTTTTGAAGCAGAGCTGTAAATGATCCTGCATCTTCAATATCATGATCATTTGGTTTGAACAATACATCCTAGCTTTCTTTTAAAATGTAAAAGTGTTTTTGGGTGGTTTTTGTGTCTTGTTGACATTAAGGTAGTTTCCCTAATGTCACTGATTGTTTGTCTTGGAACAATTCTGGGAATTAAATGTCAAGTGTTTGTGTGAGAACACATCACAGTGTGTTGGTATTGCAAATCTATTTTAGATATATGGGATTAATTACTTGGTAGCTAAATGAAAACCCACATTTCTCTAAAGTTTAAATAACAAACTTTTAATCTAAAACTGATTTCTTTTTATAAGGAAGAACAGTATAATATAGCATAAATGTTTATTTTTAGCTCTGTACATAAGGTAACCCACTCATCACATGATGAAGGCATAGTAGAGAACATCCATATGGAATCCCAGCCTTACTGCTGGATAAGGAGAGAGAATTCCAGCGTGGGTGGTTCTTCTCCTGTTTCTGCTTTATCTCCTTAGCACGGAGATGAAAATACTATACTTTCTGTTGTTTTATTCATAGGATATGAAACAGTAAGTTTTTCAGTTTTTCAGCGCTTGAGTTGCTCAGGGCTCCCCCCTTCCTCTTGTTAGCAGCACAAACTGCTTTCCCTGAGTCTTCACCTCCAGTAATTCCACTTCCAACTTTGATCTGTGTGGGATTTTTCTTTTAAAGATTTGGTGTTTGTTACAGCTAAATGGGAAGCCCGTGTGAAAAATGTCAAAAGCTGAAGTCGGTGCCAAATTTTAGAGTTGGGTTTGTGCACTGCCTGACAGTGAGGAACTGAATCCGTTTCCAGAACTTTGTCTGATGGTTGTGTAGTGTATGGATGATGCTGTCCTTAAAAGGAACTGTGTCATAAAAGGGTTGGGGATTCTGTCTGCATCAAATTTCTTCAGCTTTGGAAAAGAAACACAAAGGATTTCCAAACTTTTGCCTAATTCCTAATGTCAGCAGTGTGGAGTCTGGTAGTTAAGCTTGGTTCCTTCTGGCTTGGGTGGTGCTAGGAGTAACAACTGTGTAGTGAGGGTAAAATTAGCTTTAGGATACCCCCAGCTAATAATACAGGCATTTTCCCCCCAGGACCCATGTAATCAGGATACCACTATGTGTGTTCCCTAAGCAGAACTTGGTCTTGCAGTTTGAACTTAGCTAGGTGGTGTTCCCCCCAAACACTTCTGGTTTTTTGCTGTCAGTGTCCCAGCACACAGGTTGGAACCTCGGAAGTTAATGTTGGCTTTGCTGGCAGAATAAATAAGCACAAANTTATTTTACCCTTGGCCGCTAACCTTGTGACTAATGTAGCAATAACATAGATAAGTACCCACGTTAACATACTAATGAGTTGCCTGCCTTGAGTGATTTGTTGTGGCATCTAACTGCTTCTTCTCTTCCTTCCTTTTTGTCACCCTGCAGTGTTCTGTGCCAAGGTCTTTGTGGCTAGGCTGCTCCAACCTGGTAGAGAGCATGTGCGCACTGAGATGCCTGCAGAGCATGCCCAGTGTCAGATGTCTCCAGGTGCCTTTCTTCTTTCTTGTTGTAAATGTTATGCGTATGCTGTTGAACATTTGTTAAAACTCTCAGGACTCTGTTTAATCAAATTGTTAAGTCTGCTAAATGTTTGTTGTGCATCCTTTTCTGAAACCTTCTACTTAACTGCATTGTAGGAGTAAATCTTAAGAGGGCTTTTTCTCCCGTAGGCTGAGGCGGGGGGTGGTGAGCTTTTGTGTTTTATTGCCTGCTTACTGAAGTTGTGATATAAGTAGCATAGTTGTGCATGTTGCCTGCTATGTTTTGTTTTCTCGTTTAATTAAAAAAAAAAAAAGAGCTTTGCCATTTCTCTTAAATTGCAATGAACTAACTAGCCTGTAATATTTGTGTGATTTGATTTAGAAAGGATAAGCTTTTTCTTTTCTCCTAAGTGTGGTCCTGGCTGTAGCCGCACGTTACAGTTGCTGCTCATGTTTGAATGCAGAACAGCGAGCGAGGAGTCCTGGACCTCTTTGGGTTCCTCTGTTAACTTAGCTTCTTAACTTCTAAAAACCAAAGAACAAGAGGGTGGGGCTCAGTCTGCATAGAAGGCCATGAAATCTCCAGTTCTCTGGTTTTCTTCTAGTAAGCTGTTGAAGTTGACCCTGCATAATTTATAGATGAGGGCATTGCTGCTGTTTCTTCACTGGTTTGGGAGGGATTGAAAATGGTAAAAAGGGAGATTTTGATGAAGTTACCAATTTTGAACTCTCAGGGTATTTACCTTGGAATGAAAATGCAGAACACGTGCAGTAACTGAGTGGCTCATCCTAAAGTGCTTCTGAATGTAACATTTTTAGCAGAACATAACAATATCAGTGTATCTTATAATAGAATTATTCAGTGCTTCAGTCTTTCATATAGGCAAAATGACTACTTAAAAGAAATTGCTGTTGGGAATGAAAGCTTAAACAAATGGAGGGTTTTTTGCAGTCAGTCCACTTGAGCCCAGACACTGGGTAATGTGATTGTTTTGCCATAGAGAGTAACCATTTATTTCAAAAACTCTCCTCTTGCCTGTAAAATGTGGCCACTTTTGTTCCAGCAAATTTGAGTTTCAGAACTAGAAGTATCTTCAAATTTTCTGTAAAAATACAAACATGCTGTTCTGTTTGAATGCTTTATTTTTCCAAGTTTGAAATACTGTTTGAGGGGGCGGGGGGAGGGAAGGAACACTGTGGCCAAGATAGATATGTTGAGAGATAATAAAATCTTACAGAAATTGGCACTACCTCATGGCCAAAGAACAGTTAGAGGAGATACTTACAGTCACGTCAGGGCAGAGTCACAGAGGTTTGGTGCCTGGCTTGGAAGTATTTACAAGCCAGTTCTTTCCCTGATCCTCACTCAGTATTTACCTCCTCACTGGGAAAGTAACATAAAACTCTTTTTTAGTGGTAATTCTGGAACTTTTCTCAGAGGACCTAATTTGTAGTGGCCAAAGAGCATCTTGACATTTTCCAGCAAGCAGTCATAGCTGCTTTCAAGATGGATAGCGATGTTGGGAGTAGGTTGGATGGAGTTTGGTGGGATGGACCAGTAATCTGTTCAAGGCTTGTTGATGAACCCTGTGAGGGGTGTGAGCAGTGAGCTGGAAACAGCTGCTGCTGCTTTGCTGTCAGGAGGCTCTTCCTCGGTAGACTTAGGGTTGCAATCCTATGCTTTCTTGCTTAAATTTTTTCATCTCCTCTGTTTGACTTTAATTTGTGACTTCTGCTTAATGAGAATTATTTCAAGCTAGGAGCAGTTGTGTTGTTAATATCTGTCTTTTAAATGGTAGGTGTGGATCTTGGATTCATGGATTTGCATGCCTTGAGGAGGGGGAGGTGCTAGACCCCCCTCCACCCAGGGAATTTCATAAAGTCTCCTCAGCCTGGGGCTCTGTAACAAGCTCAGGTTCCCTGCTGTGGGCAGGTCTCCTGCTTCTGCAGGTACCTGCTCTGGGGATTGCAGGGACTTCCTAATCACCAATCTGAGAACCCTGACTGCCTCCGTGTGATAATTACATATAATACTGATTACAGGATAAAGTACAAAACTGTTTGCTTATGAGTGTCATGCTTTCTACCCAAGATTTAAGAAAGCCTGTTATCATAGGGATGTGGTGTTATCTAGAGTTAAACTTGTAGCTAATGCAGCTGGTCAGTCAGGATATGTCACTGAAAAAAATTCTCAAACCTGTATTGTTTTCAGGAATTGTTACAAATCTGACAGCTTTCATGAAAACCAGGTCTGAAGTACCACTTAATTTGTCAGCTTTTTGCTCCACGTGCCTGTAGGAATTGTAACAGTCCCAGAACATTTTTAACCATCTCATAGTAACCAGTGACAGGGTAGAGTTCTAGTAACGAAGGACATCACTGCAAGGACAGCTGCACTGTGGACACTGGGATTGCTTTGTGCCGGTGGGCGCTCCGTGTGTGGAGAGGAACCGAACCGTGTTGTGTATCCAGCCTGTGGCTCTTGAGTTGTTGAGGAGGGATCTCCCTAGGGGGTTTGGCCCCATCACATGTTGTGGAGTTTGTGCTTTCCTGCTGGTTACACCCCCTTAATGGGTTGCTCAGAGAAGAAGGGGTGACTGTCCTGAGCAGGTACCTGTGGGGCGTGCTGCTTGGGAAGGGGTAGGGAGAGATTTGCTCATTGACATCTTGTTCCAAAAGAAAGGATTTTTTTTTCTTTCCCAAATTCTTTCGTAAAGTCTGATTTTTGTAGAACTGCAACCAGGAGTAAGAGATTTTTAATTGTTTTAGAAGCATCTGTGGGAAATGTGTTTTATATTAAAAAAAAAAAGTTCTCCTTTTGGGCATGTGACTCAGTGATGCCCAAAGGGGAACTGGAAGTGAAAGTGGCACCAGCTGCTTTTCCCCAGTTTTTAGTTTTAGTACCATGACTTCCCCTTCATTGTTTCCTGAGCTGTAACTCACATGTGGAAAAACAGGTAGGACATATGTATGAGGAGATCTTCATTCTGCAGCACACATTGAATTAGAGTAACGATGAGTAGTAGGAAGTTGAAGAAGGGAAATAGAGAAGCCCTTCAGTGATTCAGGGAAGTTATCTGGGAATAGTATCTGTTATCTGTGTAGAGTAATTAGTGAATGCACTAGAAGGGGGGGTGGGGAGGAACCCCTAATCTCAAATCTGGAGCCTTGTATAATTTCTTCAGAAGTTCTTGTTCAGTTTCAGTGCTTTTTCAAACATTTAGGTTTCAGAAGTTGTTTACCATCAGCCTTAAAGAAGAAAATGGAGATTCTTTCCTCTTGCCTTTCCATAATGGTGTTAGCAAGCATAAAACCTAACTAGGTTCTTCTAAAATCGATCTGTAGCAATCTGATGCCTGTGGATTGGAGGTAGTGTTCCAGTTCTCCACAGTTAGCCAGGTTTTATGTTCTATACTTTTTCTCACCCGATAAAATCCGTTCATAGTTCCTGTAGTTTGCTGCAGAAATACTCAACTTTCTGCATTCGGTGAGCTGTTAGTGAATGGAGGAGCAAGAGAGAGAGAATTTATTAAAGAATATTTATTGCCATTTGTGATAGTTGAAGTTTGTTCTCATCTATTCTGTTTTTTCCACATAATTAATATTAGTTGTAAATAAAGTCCTCTGCTTACTATCACTTGTTGTTGCATTGAAAAGCCTGTGCTATATGCCCGTTTATAATACACGAAACTACTGTAGATTCTGAGGCCTTATTTTTAACTACTTAATTATATTTAATAATGTTTTTGTACCAAGGATCTCACCATGATGAGTGCACTTGGATTCAAATAGCTACTGTGTTCATCCTCTTTGATATGGATATGACAGCAAGATTCAAAGCATACTGGTCTCTTGTTTAGGTATTTAGAAAAACTGGTTCTATTGCCAGTTGTGTAATGCAACCCTGTGGATACCTCACCTTCCCCAGCTCCATCCTCCTGAAGCAGTGCAGTGGTTTTGAATGCATTTTGTCACACTGGTTTGGAAATAGCTCCCACGGCACTGTCACGCAGAGAGAAACGTCCAGTGTTCTCAGTCTGTAAACATCTCCAGTGTGAATTGAAGACTAATCATTAAGCAGCAGAAGAGAAGTGCACAAATGTCACTTTGAATAGTTGCATAACGTAGCATGTGATGAAATAATGCTCGGGGAATAAATTATTAGATAGATCTAATGAAATTAACCCAGTAACCAAATACTGCTTAACCAGTTCTTTCTTCTTTGTATTCTATTACACCTTTCTATTTCACCTTGACTTTTTTTTAAAAAGAGATAATTGTATCTCTTCTAAGACTCTTCGTTTTTTCTTGCATATTTAGACACTCACTCCACCCCTGCCCAACATGTTGGGTTTTCTTCTACGCCTTGCCATTTATTGTCCTTAAAATTCTTAGCTGAATTGTGTGTTGTGTCCTGCTCTTCCTTTTATGTTCAGATGTGGCGTGTGCAGCTTGGAAGCTTTAACAGAGCATTGATTTCACTACAGGAATGATAAATTTCTCACTTCCAGAGCTTCCAGTATGAGCAGTTGACGTGTTCCTCCAGAGGCTGGATCTTCCAGTTCATGCAGTGGCTTCCTCAGACTTAAAGCTGCCCTGCTCCTTTGCCCAGTGGTCCGTAGGCTTAGCAATGGTGCACTTCACTTCACCTGGCTTTCCTCCTTGCCTTCTGCACAGCAGGATATCCAGCTCTGAAGGCTTTTCTCCATCTGCATTTTTGTTTTAACACCATGAGTCCTGGTAATGGACAAGCAGTAGGAAGGTGACATTGACTTAGTTCGTGCCAGAGTCATTCCTGCTTATAGATTAAAATGGGAGGGTGTTGATGTACTTTCCATAACTGGAAGCTGTCTTCACCAAAAAAGTGTCTTAAAAGCCTTTTGAATTGGCCAATTCATAATTTAGTACTGTGCAGAAGAACTTTTATTTTTTTTGGAAGTGGCAAGTGGAGTTCTGGAGTGTGAAGAGATTTTAGTATTTATTTCTTCCATGGCATACCCTGCAAAGGAAGTTACTTGGTAGCACCAAGGAATCTGTCCTGTCACAAGCGAGGCACAAAAGGAAGTTTATCTTCTACTTATCAATAAGAAACGATTTAGCATTCACTTGCTTAGGTCTCTATTTGTTATTCTTTACTAATTTTGAGCTTCTTTTGGTTGATGTTTCTATTCAGATACCAGAGGGAAGTGCAACAATGGAATCTGTAATTGGAAAAAATCGTATTTGAAAACTAAGAATTGTGATCTATTGACACGAAAACTTCACCCTTTTTTTCAGTGTACAAATTCAGACACGGCCATGAGGCAGTGTTCTTCAAATGACAGTGAGTGGGCTAGATAGGTTCTGCTAAAACCTTTTCCTACGGCGCATGAAATCACCCGTCGGAAGATGATGAATAGCCTGTCACTGTGTATTCTGCATCCTTTTGGAAATGTTCTTCTTCTGTGCAGCTGCTAAAGTGAGTTGTTATAGCCAGACAACTGCTTTGCTGCTTCTCTTAGGTTTGAAGTATTTACAAATACTTCTTTGACATGTTTCCTGGTATGTTGCCTCAAAAGAGTGGGGCCGTTATTATTTCTTCTTTGGAAACAGTCCAACAGGTCCATTAAAAAGAAACGCGTGTTTGATTCCTTTTCTTTAAAGGAACAGAATGTTCTCTCCAGTATCTGAAATATTTGTGCTTCTCCCTCTATTTTAAAGAAGATTTCTTTCCGAGACAGAAAGCTTTAAAACTGAGCATGGTATTACAGAAGTAATTAAGGATGCCCGTGCAGTGGCCTGCTGCCATTTTGTGCAGTGAGATGGTCTGAATTACCCAGTCTGCAGCTCTGATGCAGAAATGGCCAGTTGTCTCTGCTAGCCAGCAGCAGTCCTTCCCAGTATTGTTGTTTCTTCTGGCTGAAACTGGAGTCTCCTCTCAAAATGAAGAGCAGTTTGGGTTTTGTTTTCAGCATTTTCTCACAATATGTTTAGTGTTTTGGTTTTTTTCTGCATGTGTTTTTGTTTGGTTGGTGGTTGTTTTGTTTTTTGGGTTTGTTTTTTTTTTGTTGCATATATTGCAAGCATTTCCATCCCACCCACCCCTTTTAATTTTTTCCCCCCTTGTGCTTCAGTGCTTGGCCATCCTGGTGGTCGCTGCCATACCACACTCCAGTATCCCAGTGTGTTTCTTGTAGTGAAGTGCCCCAAACTGAGGCTGGTCGTTGGGATGCAGTCTCCCGAGAGCCAGGTACAGCTCTGTTTGTGGTCTCCTGGGGTGACAGCAGCTCACTGGGGTGCTTCCTGATGGCACTGGGCCATGGCTTGTTGCTAGGTCTAGACACCAGTAGGATAAATAAACACAAAATGCAGGGATTGTTTTCTAAGCATGATTGACTGCCTGAAGGGAAGTGTTACACTAAGCGCTTTTTTTGGTCATCCTTTGTGAATCTGAGTGCTTTTAGTTGCATGACTTTAATTATTGACCAAGCTTGTTGGTTCTTAGCATCAAGAAGAGACCTCCTCTTTATTGGGCCAATGAGTATTGTTTATTTTTAAGTAGAAAGAGTGGGTACTTACTAGCTTACTTCAGAGTTGATCCAGTGAGCTAGCATTGATCTGCGAAGCAGAGCTCTCCCTCCAGTTTCTTTAGCTGAGGGGCAGAAGGGTGCTCCCTGATGGCAGACTAGCAAATGGAGCAAATCTCTGGTTTGGTTCCTGATTTTGGCCAGACATGACCTACATCAGCCCCTGGTAGCTGAGTGTGGCTGCTGCCCATCAAGCCTGGCTGTGTTCCTCCTGGCCCGCAGTGAGCGCACAGCAAATGCCCACTGCGGGCAGGGAGGCGAAGGGCGGGTGCCCGAACTGCCCTGCGGGTTGGGGTCCCCTGCAGTGGCTCGCTGGGGTGGGGCTGGTTGGTGCTGCAACCACTGGCCGACCTGCCTGGGGGTGAAGAGCCTTGCTGGTAGAAGCAGCTTAAGGCACACAGGTGCTTTATTTGGGCTTTGTTGACAGTGGTTT
This sequence comes from Chloroceryle aenea, assembly GCA_013399075.1. NCBI lineage: Eukaryota > Metazoa > Chordata > Aves > Coraciiformes > Cerylidae > Chloroceryle > Chloroceryle aenea. The sequence goes on along the minus strand of VWZY01006553.1, from coordinate 505,008 downwards.
TAGAAGCGCTAAGGGTCAGCATTTCATCCCCAAGCTTCAAGCTTACTTGAGCACAGCGACTCCTTTCAGGAGCCTGCTTCTCTTTCTGAATGACTTTTCAAGTTATTTCACCTGCAGCTTAGTTGGTGGGCAGTTCTCTCAGCTCTGTCTTTTCTTCAGAAGTTGCCTCTTTCAAAAGTTAGTAATTTACTTAATAACCTTTATGATAGAGACTAGGAGTAAGTGGTGATAGGACTCCCTCTTGAGATATTTCCCTTATCTGCTGTTTGCTGCAGAAGAGACTTCTGAGCATAGAAAAGAGATCCGGTCCTTGCTCCTTTGGGAGACTTGCTAGGCTGCCTTTTGCTAGTGTTTCTCTCTTGTACAGTTTAGAGATGACAATCTATCGCCTTGCAGACTGGGAAGGATATGTCCCAAAGGAGGCAAGTCCATTTCTTCCTGATGCATTCACGTATCAACACAAGATACTAGTCCTTGCCTCAGTAAATACAGAGCTGTTGCTTACAGCTGCAACAGACGAGTGCAATTTCAAACGTGAATTCAGGTTCCTCAGAAAAGCCACCACAATCACACTAAGCTTTCCCAGAGTAGCAGGCAGGAGCTGTTATTCCTGATGTATCTTATGGTGCATCTGCAGAAGGTGATGTCTTTGAGTGCAGGGATGTTGTTAGCCTCACCTTTGTGTTTATGCTTTCCAAACCTCCCTTGGAAAGGAGGATTTTTTTTTTTCCTGCCTGATCCTGGTACAGTGCAAAGCAACTTGCTTGGTAATGTGCTTTACCCTCTGCTGCCTTCTAGAAGTACCATGCTTATGCTGGGAGGGAGTGAAATCCTTGTCAGGAGAGGAGGAAGTGCAAGGCAGTCTACTCCAGCTGTGTTTGATACCATCCTCTTCTTTGCGGGTCTTCGGTCTCTCTCACCCAGAAGAATTTTCAGGGAAAAAATATAATCAGATATTTCCCACTAAGGTGGAAATAGCATTTGTGCAGTGTCTTCATGCAGCACTGTCAGACTTCTGATCAGAAACCTCGCCGGCAGGAGGATCAGCTCACTTGCTCCTGGGGAGTTTCACAACAGTCTTCATACCGGTGGTAGTAACAGTTTTGCTGATGGTAATGGTTCCACTCCGAGTCATCATTTTAAAGACATTTGTTCTTTCTTGGGGTCCTTAGCAGGCCAGGCCATTCCTCAGCTTCCCTCAGCCTCCTTTAGTTGCATCCATGAGTTGTTCTGTAGGTCTGTAAGGCTGTGGCTATATATGAGAGCCTTCCCATCCATGGCTTGGATTTTGTGATCCTTTCAAACAGTGGTGGGATTCAAGTAAACCGAAGGAGATGTCAAAGTCAAGGGCAGGACAGCTGTCCACAAACCCAGCAGCAGGACTGAGCAAATTTGACCAGTACCTCTCTGTCAAGTATGGACAAAGTGGTACAGCAGGGAGAGAAGGAACTATAACCAAACTCTTGTACTCCTTTGCACAATATTTCTGTGACAGAAGAGTCACGTTTGCAAAGGCCCGCTACAGAACATCATTACTTTGGGGCACAGGATAGTCTCTGGTGCTTAGCACAAGTGGATTTACAGATAATTTGGAAGTTTCAGTTGACTTTGTTGCCCTAGAGAAAAAGTATGTCATCTTCACCCCAACCATGTCACTTCCTTCATAAGGATTGAGTTCTGTTCAGTGGCATCCCACTGAAACTCTCAGCTGTTGAAGCTGAACTCTTTTTGCTTTTGAATTCCTACCCTTTTTTTTGCATTCCTGAAAATCACCCACTGTTTTTGAAGCAATTATGAAGCCAGGCATTAGGAATGATCCAAACTACACTTCTAAGCTGTTTGATGAGTTGTTGTGTTCCAGCCCCCACCCCCCTATCTATTCTACTTGGTTATATTATATTTGAATAAATCAGCTGCTAAATATTTAACTACAAAGGGTATGAAGGCAAGCATCTTTTGGCCTGTCTGGGAACACTTCGGCTGTTTTTCCTTTTGTGTTCTAACTGATAAAAGTTGAATGTCATTGTATTAAATGGGTTAGGGCCATTAGAGTTTAAATTTGCTAGAAAATAGAAACAAAACAGAAATAAAACCAAAATAAATTACTAATGAATGAAAGTGGACTTTGAAGTTCTCTCTCTGAGTTATTCAGTAGCCAATAATTACATGCCCTACTTGAAAAGTTGCTTAAACAAGAATGAAGGTATCTTGAAGTTGCGTGTATGTATTGCAGACTTTGAAGGCACACAGACTTTTGAAATCATACTACTTTTGTCTGCTTTTGAAGATACTTGAGCTAGAGAATTTGTTCAAGGCATATAACAATATTTACTGTAATGTTACATGTGTCTGCATACAGTTCTTGACACTTAAACTGAGCTCTGTAGAGGAATGTGATCCGAAGGTCTCAGGCTTATATGGAAATACGTGGTTCTGGAAAAATGGCCAAATGCCTTTGAATTTAGTACCTGAGTACTTAGCCTGCTGCTAAGTGATTGTCATCTCTCTACAGTAGAGACTTTTATATTATCCTGCAGTATCCGTTAAATAATTTTTGAGCCCTGCTGACTTCAGAGTTATCCTTCAGTGCAGTTTGTTGGAAGCAAAAGCCCTTTCAGTGCTGGATCAGGCCCCAGAAGCCAGCGGCTGGCACTCTGTGTAATGCTGTCCTTTTGTTCGGGCCTGAAAGAAACACGCAGCAGATTTCCTGTTGAAGTGACATCAAACCCAGCAGTCCTCAGGACGGCAGGAGATGGTTGCTGGCACACTGTGGTGGTCAGAGTTCTGGTTTCAAGGCTTTGCTGCTTCATTTCAGCTGTCCCCTGCCTTTTCAATCCACTGCCCCGTGCAACAGCTGACCCCCTTTCACTGACACCCCTATGAGCTGGTGTGCTTGTAACATAGAGTAAGTCACTGATGGGATACAGATTAAAAATAATGTTTCAAAAAGATCCTGAGGCACTGGGCAACTGTTCCTCCCATTCTGAAATCCTTTTCTGTAGAGTCTTACAGTGATGTGCTCTTTATATTCATCATCTGTATCTTGAAGTTGGTAGGGGGAGAAGTGGTGCTGGCCTCATGGGTCAGGAGCATTTAGAAATCCATTATATAAATCATGTGAAATCTAAATTATGCCATTTCACATTCCTTTTAATACCTAGATAAAATCAGCACTCGAATGCTGAGTGTCTGACTAACCCCAGGCAAGGGTGAGTAGATACTGGAAAAAACGATGTGGGTAGTTCTTTACATCTCGTTTTACTGCTGGCTGCTTTCTTTAGCTGAAGTTAGCCTGCAGCCTTTCTGCAGATAAGGTTTTCTCCAGGTTTTTGGTTGCTTGGATATCAGCAATTACAAAAACACACTGAAATTGTGTGTAAGCAAAAGATTCTGTTTCAGGCAATTAACAACTGATTAGGATTTCCTGAAGAGTTACCACGAATTGATCCAGTTTCATGAGCTGCCAAATCTGGAATACACTGCCATACGTCTTTACAAGTTAAAAAAAAAAAGATTTATAACAGCACAGGATATTTTTTTTTGGAGTAGCTGACTGGTTTTATGCTTTAGTTTCATTGGATTTTTAACTGTGGTGGCTACTTTTTCAATATTCCTTACGTGTGCTAATACCTTCTATTTTGCAAAAGACAAATAATTGAGGGCTACTGTGATTGTATCGTTTCAGACTTCTCAGTGCTTTTATGTAACCTTTTTATAACTTCTTCTGTAAAAGTTTATACAGAAGCCTTTTCAGAATCTGGGTCAAGTTTTGCTGATCCTTGGGGAAGAGCAAAAAGCAAAGAATGAGAATAACTTCTGATGTGGTTTGGGTGTCCAGGGAAAGCAAGAAGGGATGTAGAGGAAGAAGTGCCAGAATAGGGTCTTAGAAAAATGAGCAAATACATAGGCATGCTTGGAGGAAAGTATTAAGTGTTTAATTGAAGCTTATGGCTTCTTCTGGGTTCTTCATTCCTAGTCTGTTAGTATTTAATGCCTGCGAATTTGTGGCTGTGGCTTGTCGTTGTTTGGAATTGCTTATTTTTAAGTTACTCTTCAGGTATGCTTGTTTGAGTTTGTTGCTCAGTCACTTTTCTCAGTCCGGAAGCAGGTCTGCTGCTTCTCTTCCTTCTGTGCCATGTTGTGGTTACTCCCAAGGGTTAAAGATCTTTTCTAGATCTTAGGGGAAAAGGAAGGTAAAATCACCAGTTCATGCATTAAGCAGTGATGGATATGAGAAAAAAAAAAATGACCAGGTTTTGAAAGAATGGCCTGATGGTCTGGCCTTTGAACTGGCTGCAGTGTCTCTATCTCTGATGCCCATTAATGCCTGTGCTCTGTTTTAGACCCCTTCTTATTGAGGGTTGTGCCTGTCTTCTGTCAGGCATGTGGAGCTAACTAAATTCAGACCCAGCTGGTTTCACATGGAACCAGCAGCAGAGATGTGAACCTAAATTCCCTCTGGGAATCTAGAAATAACCCTTGAAATAGTTTAACTTTGCACCAGGCAGACAAATTGCAAATGTAGGTAGTTAATCTTAACATAGGCTAATTTATTTCTGATGAATCTGAAGTTGTCTTATTACTAGCTTTACCTGAAATTGGCTTCTGAGATGTTCTGCCTTTAGCCTGAGATACTGTTCATGGGCTTACCCATTGTGGAGGGGACAGTGGTGTGCTTTCTGCCTGCAGAGAAAAATGTACAACTGGTTTACGCAGTGTGTCATTTCCATTTGTCCATAGAATGCAAACACTTCTGGAAGCAGTACCCTGTTTAAACTCCTTGGCTGGTAGGAGGTGCATGAAAGCTGGTTTGGGGCTTTGAAATGGGAGCGCGGATGTAGAACTGGCGTGGCAGGGAGATGCCCCTTAGCTCTGAAATGTCTTGGCTGCTTTTGGAGGCCTTGAAGTCAGCTGCTGTTTGTTTGCTTGAATTCCTCGGTTAAAGTGGTTCTGAGGGGTGGACTAATTTGAGCAGTCAGCAGTGAAAGTCAGCTTTCCAAATAGTCTGTTTCCCGTTACAAGTCTAGAAAGGAATAGATGGGTGAATCTGAGGAGGCTTCTTTGCCTTTGCTTGGGCAGGAAGAAGAGTTAGGTTCTGAGCCACTCTTTTCCCCTCAAGTTTTCATTTGTCATGGTTATTTTTTCTACTATGAGAAGTAATAACTTCGGATGGTTTTTATTTTAATATGGAAAATAACAGCCAAAGGGGCTCTTTGCTAAGTGCTGAGGCAGTTCGTAAGGCAGTAAATAATAGTTAATATTTCCTTTATACAAAAAAACCAAACCTGACCTATCCAATCCTCCTAACTGCCTAATAGCAGGTAGTTCCTTAGGGTGGATTCTGGTATAGTTGTAGATGCAGATGGTCTGCACAGGTATGTAGTGTGGGACAAGTGCCCGTGATGCGGGGAAGCTCTGAGAAGTGTTGCATTTTCTTCAAGTAGTTTCAGTGAGTTCATTGTACGTGTAACACGATTTGAAGCTTCCCTTGAGTCTCAAATGCACAAAGGAAAACCTGTTTCATGTCATGACAGATGAAGATTAGAAATGTGAATAGTCTAAATAGGTTTATTTGGAAAATTAATCAGGTGAACCATTAACAATGTTGTTAGTGCAAAAGCAGTAATAGCAATTGTAGCTGAGAACTTGAGGAACTTCTAATTAGAAAAAAAAAAACAAAACCAAAACCCCAGCACCTTGCTCCTAGTGTCTGTGTACCTTTCTGTACCAAATTTGTCATAGCCATGTTTCTGACAAATGTTCTGCTGTTAAAATTACTATTGCAGGCAGAAAGGATTTCTCTCTTGTGATCCTCGTACTCTAGAGTTGTGAAAGCTAATTCAGAAATGTTTTAGGAAAGCAATTACAACCGTTTGCTGCAATATCAGTGATAAGCCTGATGACTGCTTTCATACACTATTTAAGTATTGAGATGCTGCTGCTCTGGGCAAGCACGTGGATTGCTAATGTACTGCACAGTGTCTGCCAAGAGAGACTCAGTGACCCTAGCGTTAAAGGCATGAATGGAGACAGCTGAAAACCAGCAACACTTGTAAGATGAAGGTGGAATGAGAGCTGCTCTTGGGCTGGGAGAGGGCTGCCCAGCTTCATGGAAAATGAAGCCAGTTTTTATCTAAAGCAGAACACGGTCGGTAAACCTCAGGCTGAGCATTGCAGGAAGACTCGCTGGCTGCTCCTTGCCTCTGGGTGCTCTTTCACAACCTAAGACTTTATTATATTATTGTTAATATTGATTCGAATTCTTTCACCTACCAGCTTGAGCTGAGCAAGTAGGCACTGTGGCAAATGTTACAGCAAGGCTTAAAGTAGCACTCAGAACTTTCCTAGCTCAATTTAAAACACC
>VWZY01006553.1:457920-498540 GCA_013399075.1 Chloroceryle aenea | reverse complement strand
ATATATTTATATTTGGGGCTCAACATATTTCTATTCAGCAAAATAGTTTGCATGATGGGCAAGTTTTGCAAGCCTTCATGACTGGGTGCTGGGAATGGTGCAGGGTTGAGTCATCAGCTTGCTCCAATTACACAATTCAGTATTTATTGTCCTTGTAAATACAGCGTATTAATGTAGGATGGATACGGGCGGGTTTTCATTGCTGACTTTCTACTCCAGACACAGAAAATTAAATGAGTGAGGGTTGTGCAGGGAATGTGTTAAGACATGTTGAAGATGTGTCGAGGGAAGCCTGCCCCCGAGAAGTGATACAAAGCTATTGCAAATTTAAAAAGAAAAAAAAAAAAGAAATAAAGCGCAGGAAACTTGAATTGGCTGAGGGATCAAAAGTGTTCTCCCCGTCTAATTTTAGTAACTGCCTCCTGCTGAAAACACAGGATATTTCTTGGGATTACAATAATTGTAATTTTTCTAGCAGTGTGTTTGCTGCGTGGAAATCCAGTCAGGCTGGAACACAGCTGCTAGTTTGGACAAAAGGAGCACCTTCTGTTTGTTTCATTTATTGTGTCCTAAACTGTTGCCTAGTTTAAGCAGTGAAGAATATTATTGTTGTTGTTGTTATACTGATGTTTACCAGAATCTGTAGGACACTACTTCTGAAGTTCTTGAAGCCAGCAGAGTGAAGTAAGAACCGTATCAGCCACTGCCATCAGCAGTGAGGCTTTGCAGGTTGGGATACGAATTAAAAAACGAACTGCTCCACAGTTTGTCCGTACAACTGCCTGTTAAGAGGCTGTGCCATCACCAACAGCTCTGCTGGAGTCAGAGCCCTTGCTTAGTGTTTCACGGAGTTGGATCAGAACAGTAATTCTGAACTGCTCAGAATTTTCCTATACAATTCCATTTCATAAACAAGTCATGTAGTTTAATCCTCGGGACACAGCCCACACTCCTCTGGCTGCAGAGATTCACTTCATGTTAAGTCAGACATACAGACTTACAGACGTGCATACTAAGAGAGATGCAGTTACTTGTTTACTGAAGCTCAGTAAATTAATTTTATAATGAGGTTAAGGTAAAGACTGTTAATTTAGAAACAAAGTTAAAACAGTACTAATTGCCAGTCATCAAAGTATTAGTGATTCAACAAGTTAACCTGTTTAGTACTTGCCTGTATGTTTTTAAACAAGTAAAAATAACCCTTCTGGAATGGTTAGGTGAAGAAAGACTCGAGATTTTCCTTCTCTGAGCAGAGATGGGAGCAGGCAACTGTAGGTTTAGGGGTATTTACTGCTCTGCACAAAACTTCCTGAAATATAAGCTCTTGAGAGATGTCAAACCAAGGCTGTAAAAGAATTAGCTGTACTTTAAAAACATCACATTTACAACTGGCGGTCCGACTGTAGTGTTTGTTTTGAGCGACTTGAACCACTAACTGTTTCTGTCCACTGGTGCTGAATTTACCCTCCCTTCCTGTAAACTTTCTGGTGGTTAGTCAGAGGCCAAATAAAAGCAATGCCTCATTTTCAGTACGAGGGCTCTTGTGGCTTGTTTGTTGGTTTTGTGGGTTTTTTCGTGTTTTTTTTTTTTAATTCTAATTTTGCCTTCAGCTGTTGGATCTTGGTAGACTCTTTTAGTATATCAAGTATATTTTTGTTTGAAATTCTAGCAATAACTGCTCTAAAATAAAACTTGGCAACCAGGAGGATGGCTAGGTAAGGAATGAAGCGTATTGAATTTAATTTGTGCAGATCCTTGGTGCTTACACAGAGTTTAATTTAAGCTGAAACAAGCAGTTACTAATACACATGTCAAATATAGATATGTCCTTGTCATCAGAGTTAACTTTCAAGTTAGAATCAGAATATCTCAAGCTGGAAGGGATCTGTAAGGGTCATTGAGTCCTGCTCCTCACAGGACTATCTAAATCAAGCTTAACTTGATGAACCTTAGAGGTTTGTTTTCAAAGACTGTGGATAGTGGATTGAGTTTACCATCTAATATTTTCAGAAATTCTTTATTGGGAAAAATCTTTTGGCCGTGGGCTCTACTTTCTACTTTCTATTTTTCTCAAGGGATTTTTTTTTTTAATACAACTTGATTATCTCCCTCAATTAAAAAAAAAAAGGTATATTTTATCTCTTTACATAATGGAGAAACATTGCAAGGAACCATTTTCTGTAGGCAACCCAGGTGAGGGTAAACCCATAGCTGGAGGTGTCCTGTGGCTGGTGCTGGCTTCCCTGGAAGCCGTGCATCTGTACTGACCACTGGTTGTACCTTCCCGTGCTTAGCCCTTCGACACGGGAACCTTTGCCGAGTTCCACGGTGTGTAGCCTATGGCCCTGCTGCTGAAGAAATGTTTTGAAGTGCTGAATCTCTGCAGTGGAACGGGTTCTTGAACTGGAACTTGTTGACCTGAGGAGCAGGTTGCATTCATTTTGGAAAGCTTTAAACCGTTTGGGTTTTTCTGGCTCTATTAAAAGCAGGGAGCCATGAGGGACACAGGCTGATCGCTTTTAGATGGTGAAGCTGGTTACCCAGCTCTCTTCTTTACTGATGTGGTCCAGTTGTCACAGGATGGTAGATTCCTCTCCTCCTCTGGGTGGATGTGTAATTAATACCTTCAGCAACCCTTGTGCTGGCAGAGCTGGTTTCGGAGGCAGTTTGAATATATAGAGCTCAAGCTTATTCTGCGGTGTTTGACTTCAAGATACCCGAGTAGGTATTAGTTATTTCTTCTTGTTGCTTCAACTTCTCTAGAGCCAGATGCAGATGTGATTTGTTAAAGGAGGTAGAGCCTGTTTAGCTGAACTGTTTTGATTACTGTTGCTTATTTTAATGGAAATTTCCTGGTATGTTTTCCAGTGAGTGGGAATTTTGTTTTAAAAAATAAAAAGAGAATTTGTAAAGTTTTAGCTTGGTCTTTAACTCAGACAAAATTACTGGTGTAGTCTCAAGGGTAGTGGGAAATAGAAGCTCTTGTTTTATATCACTTTTCCTTTCATGGTAGCCCAAAATATAGTAATTGGAGACTTCATCCCCCCACCCCCTCAAGGTAACGCAGCTATCGTCTGGCTTTGTCCATCCTTTGTATCCTGTGAATCCATTCTTTGGTAAGGAAAAGTTTCTCATCAAAGAAGCATAGCAGTGTTGGCTGCCTGGCTAGGTACACCTCTTGTAACTTGAGTGGCTTGTCCCAGTTCCCAGGATTACTGCTATCACTTCTATAATTGCTCTCTCGATACTGGGACTAAAACTGGGTTAAAGAACAAAGCTGCACCATGCTGGTTCTCTTTAGAGTCAATTAAGTGACTACAGGCACTTCCAAGTCTTTAAGCATGGCACAAACCCAAGTGTTCCCTGCCCATAGCAGAGAGAAACCTGGTTAGATCGTACAGTTTTGATACATCTGTTAGAAAAGATGCTTTTTTTTTTTCCTGCCATCACTCATGAGCAAGCTGTGCTTTCCATCTGTGGAAAGACTTACGTGGCTTTGCACCTAGTGTGATACAGCCCTGTGTATGTGGTACTGTTATGCCTGAGATGCCAGTTTCTGTTGCTACCAGGTATCTGTGGATCTCAAATTGAAACTGTGGTTTGTTAAGTTTTAGAATATGTACAGATTTTTTTGCCTTTGGGGATCATTCATGGTTGTTTTGATTTGGGAAGCTTTTCATGATCACCAGAGGAAATGATCTTTATGTTGTTATCCTTGTCAGTGCCTCCAAGTAACTTTGAGTCTGTTTACCACAGCCATCTGCATTTCTTAGAAATCCTAAAGACCTGAGGTATTGTGGAGCAGAAAGACCAAAGAAAGCTTGAAGTTACTGTAGCAGTAGGTGAGGAATATGGGATGAAAATCCTTGGGAAACAAGCTTTAAAAACTCTACAGCTTGTAGGACAGTTAGTAACTTACTGCTGCTGCTGGTTTTACTGTTAGTTAAAATAAAGACAGAGGTTTTTCTCGGTGTAAATTTATTGGGTTGGGCTGGAACAACTCTAAGACAATAGAAACCATCTCTGCTTACACCCATTGTTATCACATGTTATCGCAGGGGTGCTGTCCCCATTCCCAGCAGGGGATGGAGAGCGCTTATTCCAGGCTGACTAATTAAGGAATGACAGCTGGTTGGAAATAATCATTCTAGTTTTGCAAGAGCTGTGAGCAGCTTCACAAGAATTTCTGGAAAAAATGAAGTTCTAAACAGGATTCATTGACAATATTTTGAAGTTACACTTCTCCACTGTGAGAAGGTGACAGACTGTTGTGGTTGTAGGGGTGAAAAATCAAGCCAGTCTTCCAGCATCTGCTAGTGCAGGTCAGTCCTATTGCAGGGCCTCGTGACCTTGCCAGGCTAACTGGAGGGAGAGGTGGTTGTTTGTACCAGGTCTTGATGCTGTTCAGCAGCAGAGCTGCAGGGAAACCGAGTGAAGTCCATGCTCCTGCCATTTCACAGCTACTTGTGTAGCCTGCTGTGGGGGTTTAACCCCAGCTGGCAACTAGAACCCACACAGCAACTTGCTCACTTGCCCCTGGTAGGATGGGGGAAAAGAATTGGAAGAGCAGAAAGTGAAAAACATGTGGGTTGAGATAAAGGCAGTTTGATAAGCAAAGTAAACCAAGGAATTATCCACCACCTCCCGTGGGCAGGCAGGTGTTCAGCCATCCCCAGGAAAGCCAGGCTCCATCACGTGTGACCGTTACTTGGGAAGACAAAACATCCTAACTCTGAATGTTCCCTCTCTTCCTCCTCCTTCCCTCAGCTTTATATGTTGACCATGATGTCACGTGGTCTGAGAGATCTCTTCAGCCAGTGGGGGTCAGCTCTCCCAGCTGTGTCCCCTCCCAGCTTCTTGTGCACCCCCTGCCTGCTTGCGGGTGGGGTGAGGAGGAGAAAAGGCCTCGATTTTGTGTGAGCACTGCTCCGCGGTAACTGTTCCAGCACAGAGCCAACATGCGTGCTGTGGAGAAGACTAAAGGTATCCCAGCCCGAGCCAGCACGCCTGTGGGGGCGGCCAGACAGTACCTCTATGTAGAAGGTGGGTGGGGTGAAGAACAAGGTACAGGTTGATAGAAGGGAGCAGCAGGATGAAGGGAAGGTTGAACTTGTAGATGCTTATCTTTCCTCTTGTCCAAGAGCCAAAGGCCTTGTGACTCCAGCTGTTAGGAATTCTGAAATTCTTATTTTGCCAAGCACTGTGGAGGCACAGGACAGATTAGAGTTGTCCAATTGCTTCTTCCAGACAGCAGGACAGGATCCACCCGCCCACCTTGGAGTCTTGAGGTGGGAGGTCTGTGGCCTGGGGAATGGCACACCGCACCCCCCAATTAAGTATTTTAATCTTTATTAGGAAGAGAAGATATAATGGGGAAAACAAACTATGTATTTGGGAGCAGAAAGGGAAAGAATAAAGGGTTAAAACTCTCACTCTAAAATGTAGCAGGAAAATGTGCAGTGATTTTAAGATGGGAAAAAGAGAGAAAACCCGATAACCCCTGTAGTAGTGATACGTTAAGTTAACTTGATGTAGCTGCTTAGTTCCTGGATAAATACATAAATACAATGCTAAATTTCCAGCCTAAAAATCAGTCTGTGCCACCTGCCCTCACATTCATGGTCCAGATGTTGTGAGGCCATGGAGATACCCCCTCAGCAGTGGTGCTGCCTGTGCCAGGCCACCCATTTGTGGATCTACAGCAGTGTCCTGGTAAGGGAGAGGGATAAGTGGAAAGGGACAGGAGAAGCACAGTCCTCCTACTTCTCCCTTGTATCAGCAGACATGCCAAGGGTGTAGCATCTCCCTAATGCCTGCTGCCTGGTTTTCTTTGCCTAGGCAGCAACAGGGGCACAGTGGAATTGAGTAGGTGCATGCCAAAGACCTCAGCTTGCTCTGCCATCTGCCCAGTGTGCAAGTCTGAGCATTTTGGTGAAGTTTGTGTTCTTGCACGCTTTGTGTCTCAGTGCTGCTCTGCTGCAGCTTTGTTATCTGTTCCTAGAATTACAAGGAGTAATGTTTAGGAGAAAGTTGTTTGCTTGCGTCCCAGAGGAAGTTAGCAATGGTCTCTGAGGTGTTTTTTCATTTTTAAAGGAGCAGAAAAAAGTAATGGCAGAATCTCATCATGACCTACCAAAGGAAAGGTACACTGGGGCTAAATTGCTATCATGTGGGATTTCTGATGAATATGCTGCCCCAAGCCATCCATGGTTGTAATTTTCAGTGATTTTCCCGTTCCTTGCTCTTAGCTTGCAGGATCACTGAATATATTTACCCTTCAACAGCAAGAAGGGCTGAGATATTCTGCACTCATTAAGGATGTACTGTTAACCAACATATAATCACTGTAATGAGTATTTCTAATATTCAAATTGTAAATCAAATAAAACGCCTGCATAATTCCCTGGAGTCACGTTTGCTTTCCAGGATAGTTTAACTGTGTGGGCCAGTTGGGTACCAGCATCTCCACAGCTGATTCGTGCTCCCTCTTGTGGCACTGTGCAGGGGGAGAGAATTGTTCACACGTTTTTGGCCACCAGTGATAGTGCTGGTTAGGAACAGGGTGCAGTTATAACTGGAGTGGCCCTCAGGAGACTGTAATTCTGAAAATGTGGGAAGCATGGTTTATTTTTCTGCTGTTTGTGTTCTGTGTATGTCCAGAAGCACTCAAATATATGTATCTGTGGAGCAACAAAAAACCTTTGCTGCATTTGTTCATTTCTGAATTCACAAGAAGCATCTCCTGGGCTTGTGTTTGTCATTGTCACATGCATCACAACTAGCTAGACTTGAGACTTTCTATCACCCATCAGTGGATGCAGTTTTAATAACATAACCTTTCATCCATGCAATGCAAGGCAGAAGTGTGGTTGGGTGGTGAGGAGACCTTGCTCAGAGCAGTGATACTGTGGACTCGTCAAGTCTTCTGGTTGTGGTGCAGCACATCACTGGTGCAAGGAGGAGGAGGTGGTGAGGCGGTAAATGCTTTTGAGGTGGAATCCTGGTTTTGATGGGGGGTGGATGTAGTTGTTAAGGGGTTAATCCGTAATCTGTGTGGCAAGAGTAAAGGAATTGTGTGACTTACTCCATCATGTGCTTCCTTGAGTGTGTTCTTCCTCTTTCTGCTGAGAGAGCTGATAGAGGGGAAGGCGGCTGCCATAAATGCAGGCAGTGTTTTAAGACATCCAGATTTTTGTGATAGCTCTGCTCTGCGGGGCACCAGCGCTGGGGGGACAGGCTCGGTGGGAAGCTAAATGAGCAGTCATTGCCTAGGTGTGGGGTACTGGGGAGTTGGTAGGAGGAATAGATGGCAGTTGTGGAATGGACAGCAAAAGGGAGCAGATAATTACAAAGGAAAAAGGGAGGAAATGGGTGAAAGGGGTTGAACAACTGAGGTAAGCTCCAAAAGAAACGCAGCTGAGTGTTTATAGAAATTCTTACATCTCCTTCTTGAACAGAAAGGGGGGAAAAAAAGAGTAGGGAGGAGCAGTTCTGGTGTGGGGAGAGCACTGTAATTAAGGCGGGATGGGGAAAGATGGTGACTGCTGAGGGTTATGGGACACGGGCTGTGGCAGTGAATTGCAGGGGCGTTCTGCAGGGAACAGCCCTTTCTCCTTGTGCTAATCTACAGCTGGGGGAAAAAAAGTCATATTCTGTTGCATTTAAGTGGCTTATAGTGATTTTATTCCTTTCTTTTTTGGTCTTTTTTTTTAACTAGATGTATGCAATTTAACTTTGGCAGAAAGTGCTTGTTGAGTACTTTGACAGGCTTAATTACTTTGGCTTGAATAGGATGAAAGGGAATTTATTTCCCAGTGAGAAAAGTGTTGAAAGGCTGCATGAAAACCTGTCAAAAGAAATTGAAGAGGGGTTGGGGTGTTATCTTTACAGTAAATGGAATTGATAAACATGTCAGTTAAGGGGAATTTATTTATAATACCCAGGTTTTGTGGCCTGAAACATTTGATAATTCTGTTCACTGGGAAAATGATTTTTATCTGTTCAATTGATTTGCTTTTTCATAATGCTTGTAGAGCAAGGATTTGCCATAGAATAAAAAAAATGAAATCATAATTCTTTTTTTTTTCTTCCTGTAGAACACATCAGTAATGGAGGATCAGAATGAAGATGAGTCTCCAAAGAAAAATACCCTATGGCAGGTAGGTCTAACATGCACCTAGAAAGGAAGTTGGTGTGACTTTACATGTTCCTCCCTTTGAGAAACCTAGTCCTGCGCCTGTGCGATTATCCTTGTATGAAGTAGGCTGTTAACATCCTAAAATTAGCTTAGCCTTCAAGTGAAGGATGACACCGATGAATAATACTGGAGAAATTATTAGCTCTCAGATTATGTAGTTTGTGCTGACCTTGGAAGGACAGTTCTATGTCCAAGGATACTTGGGAATGCAGTGCAACCTTTCCAAGCACGTGAATCTCATTTAAAAGGAAAAATTCAACACCTTCACACAATGAGTTGTAACCAGTTTGCTTTGAAGAAGTTTGGGAATATTTCAGAGAGATGACAGTTGTTTCCCAGAAGCCCCCTCAGTCTCCTGAAGGACTTGGCAGAGCCTGGCATTGGTCTTTGGTTCTATTTGCTCATAAGCAGTAAGTCCTGGGGTGGTGTTCTTGTAGTGTCTCTATTTGTGGCTAAAGCTCCCAGGATTTTAACAATGTTTTTATGTGGATGTCTCAAACGTCCTCACGAGTTGTTTTCCAGAAACAAAGCAAGTACTTGACATTGTGTAAATTCCTGATTTTCATTGATGGACAAGCAGTTCCACACGGACATGAGGGGCTTGAAATTTTTCTGTTAGAGTATTAATACCCAACTTTGGTACATCTCTAAATGCGTGCCATCGTAGCTGCTGGAACCTGTGTGAGTAATATGTAGAGGCAGAGTGCAGTGTTCAGCAGAAACCACTGGTTTAATCTGGAAAAGTTTCTTCTAAAAAGAATGAAGTTCCTTGCTGTTTAACTGGTAAGAGGCATAAGGGAATTGAAGTGTTTCAGTGTAAGAAGTAACTTACAAGCATGCATGAAATGAAAGATGGAATTTCTGTGGTGTAACTTTAAGAAAGTGTTTTAAAATTTAGTTTTGTTAGTTATTTCTTTGCCTCTTCTGACATACTGTTCCTCAACAGAGTTCTTACAAAGCTCTTTCTGTTTATATTTAAATCCTAATATTCCTTTTCTAAAAACAGATAAGTAATGGAACTTCATCTGTGATTGTCTCAAGAAAAAGACCATCGGAAGGAAACTACGAAAAGGAAAAAGACTTGTGTATTAAATATTTTGACCAGTGGTCTGAATCAGATCAAGTTGAATTTGTGGAACACCTTATTTCACGAATGTGTCACTATCAGCATGGACATATTAACTCTTACTTGAAGCCCATGTTACAACGGGACTTCATCACTGCGTTACCAGGTAAACTCGGCTTTGTTCTACTAGAGGTGCAGTTATGAACACTGGTTTGATACTTTGGGTGTACTCTTTGGAAGATCCTCCAGATTTAGATAGTCTCATATAAGCAAAGTAATGTTTCCTGGTCAGAAGGAGGGCAGGAGGGTAGCTGAAGTCATTCACTTCTGTGATTAATTGAACTGGCCACTGGATGCCAGTGTTGTTCCATGTAAAAGCAGTTTCAGTGGCATATCCTGAGGAATAGTTTGTGTATAAATTGGAACTGACTTGTCACAAAAGTTGTATCTCTGAAAGCTCTGGTCTAAAATTGATTTCCATACGAACCTTTTTCATATTCATATGTGGAGAATACTCTAGAGATGTTTTCATTTGTGCAGTCTATATTACATTTACATTTTGTTCTAAGATTCCTAAATCTTAAATACAAACCTGCCTGCTTAGATGAGTGAATTTATTTTGTCTGCTCTTGTTACTGACTGAAGAGCAAAAGCACTTATGGATTTTTATTGTATAGTCCAGCCATGATTCCTTCAGTTGCTCGGAACCTTTTCTGTCACTGATACTTGTAAACCTGTATCAATAGTTCAAATATGAAATCTGTTCTTGCACTTGCAGTGGTAGTAACTGGTAAGAACAGCTTTCAATCACCCGGTAAGTGCTGTCCAGGAATTGTATCCCTGGACTTTTGCTGCTGGGGAGAATGATTCATTTGATTCTTTGAAAGGTAAATATGTGGACCTTGTTTCCAGAGTGGGAAATAAACATGAAATAAGTGGTCAAAACATTGTGCTTGCCTCTGGCAGTACTGTAGCACAGATACGCACCTGCCAGCAGCGAATAGTCTGTGATGTTATCCCAAGAATTCCAAGACACAGTGAGGGCAGGTAGAGGTGATTAAAATTATAAAAGGAATTGGAAACAGGCTATTTTTTGAACACCGGGACCACCGTAGCAAAGTTCCTTTCAAGGCTGATGGTATTACAAGCTCTGAGGCGTTTGTAGCCCGTGGTGTGCTTAGGTGGTCTTGCGTGCGTGGACTTCCCTGGTATTTGGGACAGAATGCTGCTTGGGCATCAGGGGTTTCTGCTCTCCGTAGAGCTGCTGTGTTTTCACAAAACCTGAAGGAATTCAACTTCTAGAGGTGATGGGGGGATTCTGGCTCATCTGTCAAGCATGGTTGAAATGAACTTTTGAGTAGTTGGAGGGGAATGAAGAATGCAGGGTAGGACACGGGAAGTGATAAGGAATTTCAGATGTGCTCTATTTTCTGAAAAAACAGGCTTACAAATGTGAAAGGGCTATGGAAGTGGGGGAGGGGGTGTCCTTTCTCCCCACCTCACTTTCATAGAAGCTATGTTATAGAAGACTTAGCCTGTCTGGCCACACGTAAAAAAATGCTCCTTGTCTCCACTGGAGAGCTGTCTCCTTTAGGTAGCATGGGGTTTTCTCCAGCTTGTTTTCAACATCCTGAATGTTGATTTCTCTAGGAACTATCTGGAATTAACTAAAAATTAAAGTCATCATGATCATGTGCAAGTATAAGCATCAATTATAACTTTATTTTGTTTGCTTTTATACCTCAGGGCTGATAGGGAGTTAGGCAGCTCTTTCACATGATGTATTTATTCCTATGAAATGTTGCAGAGCTGCCTAAGATGACACTTCTTTGCACCACATTTGTAGATAAATATATATTTAGAACTACTTTTGTTTTTGAAGATGTAAATACTGGGAACTGCTCCTGTACTCAGCCTTTCTTGAAGATAATGTGGTGTGTGAAGAATGTCTGTAAGAAATTTCCTCAGGAACTTAATCTGAGATGATTGAAATCAATCCTGCTTTGAACCAGCATCACCTTAAAAGATAACAGGAAAGTACTACCTTTTTGTGAAAGGTAGTTCCCTTGTCTTAAAGAGAATTCTTTTGGTTTAAATGGAAATAATTTTTGCTTGCTGCTGCCCTTACATTTGACACCTGTGAGAATGCAGAAAAAAATGGAAAAAGCTTGTATCTGGCTTCCCTTTGCTTCAGTGGAAAAAAAAAAAAGTGCTAATTTGGGTGTGCTTTTCTGCAGATGGTGGCAGAATGTTTAGTCTGCAGGGTCTGTTCGTACAAGCTGGGCGGTGGTTGGGCTCTTTCCTGCTGATCACCCTGGTGTATTATGGCTAATACTGCATCAGCTATTCCCACATCCCAGTGACTGGGGTGGTGCAGAAGCCCATACTCACTGGATTTCCACACCTGCCACTGCTGTTTCCTCTGGTGTGTCAAAACCCACTCTTAAGAGACAGCAGTGTTAATGGACCCCATAACTGTGAGAGTAATTTATGTCACCTCTGTGCTTTTGATTCTCTAGTTATCTTTAAGATGCTAATCTTCATATTCCTTGCATGGTCTCATCTATCTTATGCCCTTTCCTTAAACTAATTACAGCACTGACCCTTGGGCATTACCTTGTCACCCTTGATTAGGAGAGAAAGTCCCTTCCATATCTTTTTTTTTTTTTTTTATGTCTTAAAACTGTAAGAAAACTTGCTGTCAGGCAAGTAAAACCCAGCCAGGCTTCTGTTGAAATTTGTTTCTAAAATAGGAGAAGCCCATGCAGTTGCATGGTCTGACTGTTTCGTGTCTGATTTTAGTCAGTTTTATAGAGTTGGCAACCCATGTTTGGGTTTTGTTTTTATCCAAAGTGATATTTACACATCGAGCTTTGAAATGCCTGGGGATTTTAATTCTTTTATTGAAATTCAACCAAACCGTCATCTGGTTCCTATAATCCTCAACAGCCCTAAGTTTTCACCATTTTCTGTAACACTGCAGAAGCTCTTGTAGAGACATAAGAGTTGGGTGTAAAGCTTTTCTTTGAAAAGTATACCAGTAAATGCTGGATGTATTTGCCAAAGAAAATTGATACTACCTGTTTCAGAAGCTGTTTATAGTACTGAATACTCTGTCTTTCAATGTAAAATAGGTATAAGCAGCTATTTCAGGCCTTAAAGTATCTTAAGCTTAGTCCTGCATCTTGACTGAAATCATTGTTTCTCAGTATCTGTGCTTTGGACCTGTTCCTTCCATGTTAATTATGGTCAATATTTTACTTCAGGGTTTTTTTTAATGGGAACAATTATCTGTGCACCTCTGCAAACAGTAGAAATATTAAAGAATAGATGTGGTGGCAAAACATTTGAGTCTTTGCGCTCAGTATGCAGCTTTCAAGGCTTGGTGTATTCATGGAAGAAGAGATTGCTGTATTTGAGCATCAGAAAGCACTCGAGTTTCTAACTTCTTAAAAAGCTGCTTTTAGCTGTGGCCAGTGTTATGCAGAATGGTGACAATTCTGTATCTTACTCAAGAGGCTTCTGCTTTGTATTTTGCAGTTGATCCTTAAATTCAATAAAGTACTGGCTGTATGTGCTAGAAGGGTACAGTCCGAGATTGACAAGCGTACGTGGGTGTGTTTGTGCTGTTGTGGAGGTATGGTGGCTGATTGCAATGAACTTTTATTGAAAAACCTTGGGTTAGAGCAATTAAATGTTAATGAGCATTTGGTCCTACAATTACACCCCAAGCAAGAGTCTGAGAAAGCCTTGGGTTAGTCAGTAAAAACAAGCTCGTCCCTTGGGTTTTGTCTCTGCAAACATTTGGTCTGATAATTCCATAGAACATCCTTCTGTAGATAGGTAATCAAGTCTAAATCTTCTCAAGAACAAACATACCCTATATTAAAAAAAGTCATCTTAGGAATGAAGATTTTCCTTATCCTTGAGTTTATTTTGAGATTTATTCTCCTTCGGAGCTGTGTTCTCGCCCTGTCTCTAAATGCTTGCAGTGTGTGAATTTTTATTTTTCTGAAGGGATTTTGAGAAGGGATCTTAGCCTGATACTTGTAGTTCTGCACATGTCACCGAAAGGCATCAAACACACTTTAATATCCACTGTGGTTTGCACTCTGGAGCGTAGTTTCCCGAAGTGGGAAGGAAGCTGGGGCCGGCTGTCCACTGGCATGCTGAGTTCCATGCCTCTCTTGGCTGAAGAAAGGGCATTAATGACTCCTGGTTCTTCAGCAGCCATTTGCCAGCTCCTCACCTCTGCTTCAGATCACTTTCTCAACAGGCAGAAATGGCAGCATTCATCTCTCCACCAAACACTTAACTTCTCCATGAATTGGTGGTGGCACCATCAGCCAGTTGCATTTCCAGACTTGAGACATGAGAGGTGGTGGCTTCGGAGCCAGGTTTCCCAGCTATTTTTCAGAGGATTGTTATTGCTCTTCAAATGCAGCTTTCTGGAAGACTGAACAATTGCAAAATATTCCTGCTTTCTTGTGTGGTGTTGGCCTTAATCAGCTCTCCACTTCATCTGGAGAGCTGTCTTTAGGATTTAGTATTTCACAAGCGAAACAAAGCTACAAGCAGTTGACCAAAGTGGAGGAGTTAGTTGCTGACTGCACACAGTGTATTACTTGGACCTCATGTTCATTTCTAAATAAGAAATCATAAAACTATGGACTGGAGCAGTCCTATCTCTGCCTTGTGCTAAAGGGTGATAGGATAGAAAGAAGGCCCTGGTGTGTGCTGTCTGCCAGCATGACTGTGACCCAAATACTTTTTTTTTATGGTCTCAGAATTGTAATTAAATTCTTCTGAAACTACCAAAATGACACAAAGAATATAAAATACAGCATATGGATTTCTAACAGTGGAATGTGCTGTGTGCTGCATATGGAACTCCTGAAGGGCTTGTGCTTGTTTCAAAATCGCGTGCCTGCTATGGAGAACCAAATGATGCAGTAGTTCTGCCTCAGGCATTTCAAGTTCCGTGCTCAAGCTGACCAGTGTCATTTAAAAGAAGACACAGGTATGTTAGAACAGGGGGCAAAATCCCAAAGTGCCACCACCAAAAACCCCCAGAACCATGTACTTGAGTTCAAAGGCTGCTTTGCAGTATAACCTTGTTGTTCAGTTGGTTACTGGTGACTTACAGCTCCCTGAGAGTTCTCGCCTCTCTTTTGGGAATATAATTATGTAGTTCGTTGCAAGGAGATGGCAGCGTCAGATAAACTTTAAAAATATTGTTTTCCCTGTGAATATCACTTGAACATCTTCTGTTTGTCTGTTACTTTTTCCCTTGGGAACTTTTCATTTCACATCTGACATGTTCCTGATCTTTACATTTCAAAGATGGCTCAAAACTGTAAGCAAGGTGTTAGCAATAGGTTCAGGTGCCAGTGGGGCTGCTTTGTCCCATAACCTTTCAAGTACCCAGTTTGAAATAAGTGCAGAGTTACGGTTTGCATGGTGCTCTTTGACTAAAAACATGGAAGTTCCCTTGGCTTTGAAGGTGAGCATACATGTGGTGGTTGACTTACTAAATTATACCAAATGGAACGAGAGAAACATCCAGTAGGTGGGTATCTGTTCAGTGTGGATGCTGTCATCCCATCTTTGTACCAGAAATGTGCCCAGGGACAGCTGTTCCTTTGGCTGTACAGACTGTTTGATGAACTCTGCAGCATTCATTTGGCCATTCACCTGCAATCGCTCAGGTGCCCGAGTAAAGGATTTTACACCTTCAAAGAGCAGACATCAGAAGATGTTCCTGTCATCAGGGTATCTTGTGCTACTGGCATTTGGGAACCCAGACATAGCTGGAGAGAGGTTTTCTTCTAACAGAGGGGAAATGAGGTTCCTGAAAAGGTTAGGCTGATGTGTGCCTCGGCTCTTCCGAAGCATCACTGCTGGTTAGCATCCCTTTCAGGTGAAAGGGACAGGACAGCATCTCCGTGTCTCTGGGAGGGCTGGAAGCTGAAAGGCAGTGCACTTGTCATTCTGCTACATTTTGGTGAAATACTGTTGGTGCCAGGGTGTTTTCCTCTCCTTTTTAATAATTTCTGGGTCTGCTGCTCTAACTGTAACCTGCTTTGGTGTTTACTTGTAGTTTCATCTCACTTCTTCCTACCTTTGCAGTCAGTCATTTTTGTATTTTATTAACCCTGAAACACAGGAGTCTGATACTGACTGAACTGAATTGCCAGTTCTGTCATTTCACAGTGCTCTAGTATTTTTTTTTTTCAGCACCTTAGTCTCTTTTTTTTTTTTTCCTAGTGATTTGACTAAATATCCCCACGTGAGGTAAATATTAATAGACCCCTACCCTGAACTGCAGGACACATCACGCACTCAGCGCCCTGGAGAGAAGGGAAGGCTGATCTAAGCTCAGATGTTGTCTAATAGCTCTTGAAAGAAAAATGGTGCAGGGAAGTGGGATCTTTAAACCCTTTGATACAGGAACTTCAGTGTACTGCTCTGCTAATACAGAGTTTGCAGTTATGGTGGTGAACTGCTGCATCCTCTGCACTGTTGGCTTTGGGAACTGCAGTGCTTTACGGAGAAAATTCTTCCCCTTCCTCTGCAAAATGGTATGTTCTG
This sequence comes from Chloroceryle aenea, assembly GCA_013399075.1. NCBI lineage: Eukaryota > Metazoa > Chordata > Aves > Coraciiformes > Cerylidae > Chloroceryle > Chloroceryle aenea. Next base: position 482,686 of record VWZY01006553.1, on the reverse strand, counting down.
CTGGGAAAATAGAGAGCGAGCTGTGCTGTGTGGTAACAGCATTATAGATGCCCTGGGTAGGCTAATCTTATGTTATTGAACATGACCATTTGGTGCTGAAATCGAAATGAACTGTTAGATCTGTTAGAAGATGCCTTGTGCTTTTTCACAGCTGACCTTCAAAATCAGAGAAGCACTTACTCAGCAGACCCCTTTGTTTTTATTTTTATCTGTGTCCTCTACTTTGCACTGTGCATTAATTTGTGTTCTTGATGCCCAAGGATTTGTGCTTTTAAACTGACTCTTGAAAGTGACCTTGCAATGATTAAGTTTTCCAGAAAAGCCTTGGGAAGTGTTTCACATCACATAATGTCACAGTCACATACAAGCCACAGTTTTACTTGGGGTATATGTATCTCAGAGTTGTTACTTACTGGAAAGGTTGGGATGGGGCAGACTGGAAGACAATTTTACAACACATTTCAAGGGTATTTTCTTCAAAGTGCTGATCTAGGTGATGTTGCAGCTTAAAGCTTCTCAGAGGCATGGTATTCTTGAGCAAGAGTTTGCTGTTTTGGGAGTGGTTAGATGAGACCCACTGGTTATTTTGACCTTCTGACATGTCAGTTATTTGAATCTGTTGCTATGACTGATCCTGGAAAAAAAGTGTAAACACAATTTACCCTGTAGGAGCTTTCACCATTCTTTGATACCTTTTTATAGTTCTCTAATTATCTCAATGCTCTTCAACTACACGTACTGGTTTCTTCTTTCTAATACTGTTCGTCTTTTTAAAGATGAATGCTATGCCAAATTTAGTGGAGGACATGAACATATTTTCTTAATTCTTTAAAAAACTTAACAGTAGTTGCTTTGATCTTAAGTCTTGAATAATAAAAAAATTATTTGAAGCCTCCAGTAGGCTGTCATGAGATAGTGGAAGATCAAAAAGGTTGTCATCCCATAGTTTGTAATATATTTTTTTTTTCCCTCCATGCTTGGCCAACTGGCTTACGTTATTCACAGAAGTGAAGTTATTCTAGATCTCTGACAGTGAGATTTGGGAAAAACAAAATTTCAGGGCATTTGACATAAGAAACAGAATTCCCAGGGATGGAGATACTTTTTCTCCTCTCCTCTTTCTTCTTCTTTCTTCTCCTCTCCTCTGTGTGACCAATGACACTGTAGTTGGAATACGAACAAGAAAACTTTGGTGGCTATTTGAAGTTTAGTGCAAGTGTATAATCCAAATGGTTTCTATGTATGTACTTCTACTCAGCTACAGTCATGTTTTTAACAAGACAAGATCTGGGCAGAGACCATAAGATACATTCTGTGTTCCACCTCATTTATGTCTTGATAGATCTGTGGTAGCAGCTTACTGTGTTCATCATCTTTATTGATTTTATTATTGTTTGTGTTTATTCTCTTTACAAACTTCAGCTTAAGTTCCTTGTGCTTTTGGATAAGTGTTAACTGATATTTATGAAACAATATATTGCAGCATGTTGCCTTACATAGACCTGATTTGATGAGCAGGCCCCTGATTCATTTATTCAATTTGAAGTTGATTTCAAAGAACTTATCCCTCTTGATTTTTTTTTTCCCTTTAGCTTAAGAGAAGCCTTAAACCTGTCATCATTCAGTAATAATTCCTCTAAGTGTGGAATCTAGTGAAAGTAAATTAGGAATCGGGAGAACTGCCTTGGATGTTAAAGACCATTTGCAATTAATAAATTACTGTCAAACTCATTCTCATTGATTTCTGTTTCCTCCACTGGGCTGCAGGGCATGGGCTCTCTGGTGTAAGCTCTACCATCGGAGTCCTGAACAAAATTCAGGAGTAGGGCTTGGCACCTGCAGGCGCTAGAAAGAGCTTAAATGGAAAAGATGCCCTTGCAGTTGATGCTAGACTTTCTTTACAGAATCTTTGCTCATGGTTCTCCTGGCTACGTCTGCATATGTTCCTGTGGAATCTTGTCTGCTGAGTTGAATAATCTAATGTTAAACATAAAGGAGTAATAAAATAACCAGTATTTTAATTTATCTTTACTGGTGCTTCGTGAAGCACCTGCTTGAAGATAATTATCTTTTGGACTGTGTAGCCCAATACATTATGTGCTCAAAAAGCCCAGGATACTGTGTCTGGAAGAAGCAAAATGCTTTCTGTGGCTTGTTTTTTTTTCTGTGATGAAATCTGGGTTGTGCTTGTTCTCTCTCTGTGGAAACAGAACAGTCCAGTAGGCAGAGTGCTGGGAAGGGAGTAAAGTGGTAGAGGTATTTCGGTATACCTGTTTGAATGAACTGCTAACTGGTACTTTTTCATATGATAAACTACCTTGTTGCTCCAGTGTCTTAAGGCTGTGCTGCCTTTCTCTGAATGTATTGCAAAGTTTGTTTAGTAGTTGACTGTGAAGTGACTGACGTTCTGATTGCCTTTATTTCTTTTTAGAGCAAGGCTTAGATCACATAGCAGAAAACATCCTTTCCTACCTTGATGCCAGATCACTCTGTGCAGCAGAGCTGGTATGTAAGGAATGGCAGAGAGTCATCTCTGAGGGAATGCTATGGAAAAAATTGATTGAGAGAATGGTACGCACAGATCCGCTATGGAAGGGACTGTCAGAGAGAAGGGGTTGGTAAGTACCTTCACAACAACTAAAATCACCTCTTACAGTGCTCTCTTTTTATACATTTCCTTAATTGTGAGCTCTGCCAGAAAGGCAGCTTTTAGTGAATTGGTATCACCGAGACCCTCACCTGTGCTGTGGGCGAGTGGGGTGGCTACGGGGAAAGCTGTTGGCTCCCGTTCCTGCCTTAGCCCCTGTCCCTTTGTGCACGGTGTCTTTCCACTCTTGCTTTCTCCCTGTAAGTCTGTCTGCAAATCTGTCACTTCTGTTTTGTGGGGAGATCTCACGTGTAGAATCAGCTCACAATAGCGTGTTTTACAGGGCTTTTTCCAATTAGAGTGGTTTCTGTTTGGCTTAAAATGTGAAATAGCTGACTGGGCTGCAGAAGCTTTTCTCAAAGAGAAACCATTTATGTTTGTAGCAATGGAGTTTTTCTGTCCTTTACAAGTATGTGAAGAGATCAGAGGTGTTCTGCTTTAGAAACCTGTTTTTCTGTGCTCTCTAGTGGTGTGCCTAAGAAAATGCAGGAGTGCTGTGAAGAGCTTGTAAGGAGGACACCCCGCTGGCTAAAAAGCCTTATGAGGCAGTGAACCCTAATTGGGGAAGCCATAAGAAGAACAGCAGTTATCTTTTTAAATACAGCTGTCAAATCACACAGTCCCAAGGGTTGTAATAGAAAGGCTTAAAATTTTTGAGTATTCTGTAAGAGTATGGCAGTAGGTTTTGTTCTGTGCAGATTCTGAATTCCTTTAAAGTTTGGTTTCTTTGTGCTACATTGAAAACTATGTTTCTGGTTCTTTCTAGGGATCAGTACCTGTTTAAAAACAGACCAACAGATGGCCCTCCAAATTCCTTTTACAGGTCCTTATACCCAAAGATAATACAGGATATAGAGGTGGGTTTTCTGATATATACTATCTGCAGGAGAAATAATGTTGCATGTTGTTAATGTTTCAAAGGTAGTGCATGCTGGAGAAATAAAATATAGCGTGTGTATCTGGATTACTATTACTTGGTCTGTTCTGGCTCTTCAGACAATGGAAAAACACACTCAGCAGATGACTGCTGCCCTATGTGCATTAACTTCAGGTGTTAACACCATCCTTTTGGCATTTAAATCTTTCTGAAACTCTTCTGGGAGTGTGGGTTTTAATAAAATAGTGGGGTTTGGGACACACTGCTCCAAGACAATTCCATGTATGGCTGAAGGTTCTGATGTCGTGCTTACACTCACTTAGAAAGTGATCTGAGAATTAATGCCTTAAACAGCAATCATTTAAAACATTGCTCATTTAGTAACTTGCTAATTCTAAATCAGCGACTTCACCGGATGGGATTTTTTCCCCCCCTTTTCCAGAGGTTTGATGAGACCCATAATCAATCCTACGGTGATAAACCCTGCGGGGTTTCTGTGGTAAAGAAACTGCAGAAATTACTGTTCTTTTCTTTGATTTTTCCTTGATTCTTTAGGTGCTGTAGTTTTGCAAATGCATTTACCAAATGCATGGAAATGAAACTCCTGCATTGAACAGCTCTTGCTAGTATGCCACAAGAAGGAAAAAAACAATTGTAATGTGTCTTTCATCACCAAGATCAATATTAAATGTAAAAAATTTCAGTCTCCATCTGGGAGTGGGGAAAGGGTATCCCACTGAAAAAGTATGGTAGTAATTGAAACGCTTCTTAAACTATATTTCATTAACAATAATTATAGTAAACTTTCCAATTAGGAGAAAGAATTGCACTTCACAGCCTAAAAATTAAGAGCTCATGCATTCAGAATGGATAGAAAAGGCACTGGTGTCAGGAATTCAGACAGGTTTATAATCCTCTTTTGAATATTAGCTTTCAGAGTTTCAATTCTGAAATTATTATTTTTTCATTATCTGCTGCTGAGGTGAATGATGAGATAAATACAGACTAGGTGGTGTGAGGGGTCATCGTGGCGGGGCTGGAGGCAGAGCGTGCCGTACCTAACGTGCCACGCCACTAGCACTTAGTAATGGGAACGCCAGGAATGAGCGTGGGAAGAGAGTTTACTCTTTGAGCGCCTCAAAAGACAGCCTTATGCTGTTGCCATAGTTCCTGCCTGTTTCAAACTGCTTGGCAATCCAGCTACTTTTACATAAGATTTCCCAGCTTCTGTCTCATGCTTACATCCTTAACGATATCAAATTTATTACCAGGGCACACAGGGAGCTCCTGTGCATCTCAGGTTCAGTTGGAGGGAGGCAAGAATAACAGAGAAGCAGATCAGGGCTGTTCAGGGAAAATCTCCTGCAGTTCTGTATTTCCCATTCCATGCTTGTGTCCATAAACCTGTGAAAACCCCTTTGGTTGTTAATGGTTGTCAATCACTAAGGGTAGAATTTAAGGAATTGGCAACTGAACACTGTCCATGGATGCTTTGGTAGTGCAGTGAGGCTGAAAGGAGCCAGGACCTGTCAGCTGTGGCCTCTTGCCTCTGAGCTTCACTCTTGCAAAAGTGAGTGTAAGCCTCAGCTTGCCCACATTCAGGAAACAAATGCATCTTTGTCCAGTCTTCTAGAGCAGTGAAGTCTCTCTTCATAAACTAACGGCTACCTCCAGCATCTTCACTGCCCAATTTATACAGGCAGCCTGTTGACCACTCCTGGGTCTTCAGAATTGCTGAAGTGCAGGGGGAAGGCAGGACAGGGGTACTGTGCTCTGCTGAATCTTTCCCCCTTTAACATATTTCCTTCAAGCCTTCCGAAATGTTGCGGTTTTCCAGGTTTCCAGCCTGGAGTGGGGTTAGCGTTTCTGCTAATAGTCAAGGGTCCAATAATTCTTCCGCTTCCAAAAGTCTATTAGGATTTTTCTAATAAATCACCCTTTAAAGCACTTTTCACAAATTACTTCCCTGAAGGACTGTCAGAAGAAGCTTTTAACACTGTTTAAAAATGTAGACGGAGAGTAACAACAGCAACAAAGCTCAGCTGTAGCTGTAACTCTCTTTCTCCCCCTGTTCTTTGTTTCAGTCTAAATTGACGTTCTCCCTCAGTTTCATACTTTCCCCATTCCTTCATTTTTCTAATTTAAGAGATTCTGCACATTGTTAAGACTTCCATCTTAGCTTTGATGAAGAATTTTATATCTCTGAATAGCAACAGGTTTTTTTTCTTCAAATATTTGTCTGGATCTTTAACAGAAACAGGAAGATCTTATTAGAGGGGGTTGGAGTTTAGGGAGGTAGTGATGAGTCCAAGGCATATTAGCATTTATATAACTATATATGTATTTTTATACACAGCAAGTCCAAAGGACTTGATTTTTATTTTTTTTAATACAGCAGTGTATATTTGATGGAACACAAAGATCATGCCATTCAGTATCTGTGGAGCACAGAGAGTAGCCAGATTGCACTAGACTGTTTCTGACGAAGAGCGGTGTTAATCTACTGTGACTGGTACTAAACTGGGCTGTGGGTAGAGAGAAGCTCAAAGGAGAGTGCTCTTTCCATCGGTCGAACTGATAGAACTGGAAAAGAAATCCAAAACCTGAATTAACAATTGGAAGGAAAAATGAGGCATGATTAAATAGCAAATTTGAATTATTTCCCTTGGGCTCTATTAGCATTTTGGGTCAAAAGTCCATGCAACCGCAAAGCGTCATTAACTGCAACGTAACCCAGGCAGTGCTTTGGCAAAGTCAGGTTCCCGTGCCTCTCTGAAAAACTATTAGTGCCAGTATCTGTTTATTTCATGCCAAACACATTTTAGGAACTTAATGTCACTTCTGAAATCATTGGATTTAAACTAAGAGACATTTAGAGATCTGAAACCAGATTCTTGGAAAGAGGCAGTTACCCTGCACCTCCACTGTGAAGCCAAATATTTAATTAGGTTTCATTTCACAAGAGGTGGTCCAGTAATTTCAGCTGTCTCCAAGGTGGATGCTGAATTGCCAAGCATCTTCAGGAGCTTTTAGTAAAGGGAAACCCGATTTAAGGCTTGGCCTAAAGAACTGAACCTGGGGCTGCAAGACCTTGTTTGGGGAGATGGTTGGCACAGGGAATCCTGTGCCCGGGTGCTGTCCCAGAGCGTCGTGGGGGAGGGAGGTCAGCTGGCTTCAGTGGGACTCTGCTAATCAGCGTGTTGCCAGGATGGGAAGTCTAATCCTGCTGATTCCAGAACCCCAAGTCCCTGGATTTTTTCCATATTATTTGTGAAGCTTGGCCAACTATTCAGTTTTCCCCTCAGGATTAGCCCAAGTATCTATTTCTTGTGATGAGTTGAGAAGACTTATTTCATAAATGTTCCCCTTATCTTTAGGCACATGGAAAGTACCCTCATCTTGTTTCCATGGAGACTTAGATCCACCTCATTAAGATGAGAATTAAAATGTGATTTTTGCTGAAGACTTTAGGAAAATGTGGTGCCAGGCCATCAGATAAACACCATGTGGTGTTCTGAATTTTGAAAAAGTTCAGATTTTAGGACTAGAACTGAAATTTTAAAGCCTTGTGAAAATCTGAAAAAGGGGAGAAGTCCTCTCTCACCCTAAGTCACTGTCAGCACTGGGAGATCTTTGATTATGAAAATTGCAGTGTGTAATTTGAGGGAAATGGGTCTGTTTCACTGTTCTGATTACGGTGCCAAAGAAACTTTATCCACGTGTGTGTGGAGAGTCAGGTAAGCCAGCCTTATAGGCCTAGAATGCTTTGCAGCCAGCCTTTGAAATCTCTACTCCATGGGCACTTGCCAAAAGGGGTTTCTTCAAAACGAAACTGGTCAAGGAAAGGAGAAGCTTTTCGAGCATCAGGGACAAAGTTTTTGTGGTGCATGGTACAGAATGTAGCTCTTGTATCTGAACAGGGCAGAGGACTCCTTTCAGAAGAACAATGACCCTATCGTGGGATGGATCTCTGGCTTCTTGGCTTTTTGGTTCGCTTTGCCCACGTCACAACTACTTTTTTCCAAAAATGGGCAAACTAAGACTGCTGGTTTCCTCCTCCAGATTTATTAGAGGCATTTACTCTGCTTGTTCAAGTACTTTGGATGCCCCTCTGCCCTGATAGGGGCTGGTAACCACCTCTTTAAATAGAACTTTGTATTTTTAGCGTTGTGCATAAACTTCAGTTATTGTCTCCAGTGGAATCTGAAAGATGCAGTAATTATATTTTTCAGCAGCTTTGTTCTTTGTCAGGTGCTGTGTACAGTCCAGATGCACGTGTCAGTGAAGTGTCTCGGAGGACCTCTCTGTTTTCATTGCTGTTGGCTTGTGTTTTTAAGATTTCCTCTCCAGATCTGGAAGTTACAGCAGTACTTCTCTAGTGCTTTGGTGTAAGCGGGGGTCCACTTGAAGTTAGTATATTTTGATGTCACACGTGTAACCTGAAAGCTTGACATTTTCCTCTTAAGCATATTAGACCGAGGTGATGGAAGTTGGTGGAAAGGGGGATCCTTTTAAGAGAAAACCAGTGAGACCCATCAGTGGGTGTTGCTGTGATCACTGCAGCTGCAGGGGTTAAAAAAATTTCCTTGATCAGATCATGGATTCACAGCATGGTGGGGCTTGGGAAGGGACCAAAGCCAGTTCACCTAGGGCAGCTTGTGCAGGAACACATCCAGATGGGTTGCCTGATGCTGCCCTTGATTATCTTTTGGGATCTTGTGCTGCTTTGGCCGTGTTTGCAGAGATGCTTGCTAGAGAAGATGGACCTTTGGGGGAAGAGAAATGCTTTGTTCATCTGCATCTTCCCCTTTCAGCTCCTCCTCAGGAGAGCCTCTGAGGATTCTTTACTTCTTCCTGGGGGAAGCAGAACAACTGCACTGGTCAGATCAAAGCTTGGCTAGCACAGCATCCCTTCTGTTGACAGCATCTGGTAACAGTTGCTTGGGGCAGAGCTCGAGGACGTGACACAGCTACACTTCGTTTATGTGGGGGTGGTCAAAGTCTCTAATGTTTTTCCTCAGCAAGTCAGGCACTGCCACCATCCTGAGCAGAATGCTCTTCCTAATGCTCAGTTGCTGCCCCTTAGGCCTGAAACTCCAGGTTATGGTGCCTTGTTTTTAATCTGCTTTGCCTAAGCTCTCTGGTGTATGACTCCATTTGTGGAGATCGTGTGCTCTCCTCCTGCTTGGTGAAATGGTCGGTACTCTGGTGTCAGCTGTCTCCCAGAGTCATTTCCTGTATTCCTTGTGTGTCAGCAGCCTTTGATGCAGTTCCTGCAAGTCTCCTCTTCCTCTATAAGGCATTAGCATGTTCCCCAGTCCAGATTTACCTTGCTCAGCACTGTAAGGTCGATCTGTTCCTTTTCAATGTGTCTTTTAAAAGCATTTGGCAAAGCTGCAGCAAGAACTTGGGAGTAGTTTTACTTGGTGGACCTTTGGGCAGCTTCATAAGCATTGGATCCATCGTAAGGAGAGACAACAATTCATCAGTTTATATTGTCCATATTTGTATATCTAAGGAGCTGTAAACATTAGGAACTTTATTTTAAAGTCTCGAGTTCTGCCACAAAATCATGATTTAATTGCAACACTTGTTAGGAAAAGTTTCCCCTTCCTTTTTCTCTAGAGTTGTTAAGATTTTTGGACTTCACTGTTTACAGCTTTTCTTGTGGTTTGGAGTTCATACTAAAAGGGATATTTCACCCCAGAGTGATGTGAAAGCCCATGGAGTGTTCGGATGCGGAGTTGCTCTCAGTGGTATACTCCTGCTCACTTTAGTTGCAGACCATTCTTCAAAACACAGACTGAGTATCCTGTGATTTTTCTAAACCCAGACAGAAGCCCACTTTTTTTGAAGTTTTTTTACCTTTTTTGTGTATATATGAAAATGGACCTTTCTGTGTGTATGAAAAAAATGCGCACGGAACTTCAAATGCGCACCTGTGGATGTATAAAAATGAACATGTGTTGTGGCAGTGGGGCGTAGTGAATCCCTAGTTCTCTGGTTAGATTGCCTGGGTTATTCTTCACGAAGGTGTTTTTTATTTTTACTTGAATCTTCTGTTAGCAGGGAATGAGGTAAATACAAAAATGAGCTAGCTGCCTTTTTGTTGCTTAGGTTTATGCTGTTCCATGTCTTTACTACATTGTTTACTCCCCCTTCCCATGTAACATGGCAACAGTTTCTTCCCTGTAACTTTGTGTTCTTCCAGACTTTCACTTAGCTTTAGCTGTCAATAATCTAAAGTATGAAGAATTCTTGGTAGTGGAAAGCAGTCTGATGTGCAGTAGTGGATGAATTTTAACTTGCGCACTGAACAGTTCTCATATGAAGGGCACAGTGTCCTGCAGCTCCCACTTGTATAGCTGCTACCTTCCACATTTCAAAGCATCTGGTCATTCCTCTGAATCCTGGAGTGTAGGGTGACTCATGTTGATTCAGCTCCTTAGCAGTACTTTATAGAAGTGATGATGCTCCCAAGAAAGGTGGTGATGCTCTTTACTTGCAGGAGTTTTATCCCTCTGTGGGCTTCTTTGGAAGGAGACTTTGCTGCTGGCACGTTCTGTCGCCTCTTGCTGTGAGGTGGTCAGCCCTGTGTGGTCAGAAATCCTGTGGTTTGTGGTTGTGTGGCAGTGACAGTACAGCTAGTGCCCTGTAGAGTCCTCCTGAGGACCAGTTCAAGCCTTCAGGGTAAAAAGCATCAGGTAGCCTTTCTTTTTCAGGCTTGTATAGAGGCTGTAAAAGCTTTTGGGTTCTCTAACAGCATCTTGAAGACCCAACAGTGAACTCCAGACTTGGACCAGGGTCTGGGGAACCCTTCTTCAAGAGCTTGATGCTGCCTTTTCCCCCCTAATGGTTATAGCACCTTCATAGAGTCCAAGAGAAGGAAGACCTCAAAGATGCAGGGAACATGGTGCCATGGCCAAGCTGCCATTTCATCTTTGCTTATCCGACCCTCCTAAATTCCTAATGAATTGACTATTGAGCCCTTTTTTTGCCCCATTTGTCCTGCAAGAGCATTGGGTATTCAGAGGAAACAAAAACTTTATGGGATTAAGATAAAGCCACTTAAACTGCAGTAACATTCACATGGCTAAAAGTGGAATTCTTAGCCAAGGAGCTGAACACAGTGTACATTATCAGATGAGGGGGGAAATATTCCTAGAAGATTATCCTTAACACTTCCAATGTATAGCTAATGTTCCAACTATTAATCCAGATGAATTGCATCTTCTTTTACTGTGCATCTTTGTACCAGTGAATGTATTCTGGCATGGTCAACACTTGGCTATACCTTTACAGCTTGGACTGGTTTTCTATGTGTACTTTTCTCCCTGAATGCCTTTTTTTTATCCATTTCTACATTTCTTCAGCTGCCAAATGGCTCTCCTGCTGTGGCAGATGCTTTGGCTTCATGCTTGGTTTTTATCCCTTGTATGTCCAGAATTTGTTGGTTATACAGCATTTGTCAGCTACTTGCTGCTGTTGCTCTAGTGAGGTTTTAGGAGAGTGTGAGAAACTTTTAGCATGTGTGTGAACTGAGGAGATTTTGTTCTGCAACATCTTGCTTTCATTGTGAAACCCAAGTTTCGAGGCAGTTGTCTTGGAGACTTTGAGGGGATCTGTAGAAAATACAGTAGTGGGTGTTGCATATATTGGTATTGGATTTGGTACCATAAGTATCCAAATAACCCACGAGGCTCTTCCTCCTTTTCTCCCCGATGCTTGTAACAGTCCATAAAACACAGCAGTTCCCCCCTCGCCCCTTGTACGTGCACGCCGGCCTACTCGGCATGTACACAGCGTCCCGGAACGAGGCTGCGGATGAAGACTTCTACCAACTGCACTCCCAGGAACAACCAGAAATTTCCTATAGCCAGAAGCTTTAATGTGGTCGCCAGTATTGTACTGTATGTAACGTGCTCCTTTTCCAAGGGTCCTCCAGGTTGCCCACCCACTCGGTTGCATTCAGTCATCTAAAATAATGTTATTTCTCTATACGTCCACATCTGTTTTCACTCTCTTGCCAACTGAAGTGCTGCTGTATATTCTCTGTGTATTGTGGCTACTTTCCCAGCACATTGAAAATTTACACAGTGTAAGGGGATTTTACAAGTTCTCAAAAAACATGAAGTATTTTCCCACAGTAGCCACCCCGTATAATGTCTAAATGAAATGACATCTATTCACCAAATTAAAATGTGCACCTGCATACGACTTACTGCTTTATAGTGCCTTCTCGGAGAGAGACATAATACTGGAGTTTCTTTTATTTCAAGCCAGGATTTTCTTATGGGGAGCTTATTAAGTAGCTTCCTATAGTGGACTTCTAAGATTTAAAGCCAGCCAGCATCCCCAGTGTCTGCTGAACGTACTTTTACTGACAGCTGTTTGGTTTGGGAAACTGCTACACTCAATTTCTGGTTCTTCCTGTAGTCTGTAGCTATCAGTAATCACCACTGCAGGAAGCTGAAGCATGAAAATGCTCAAGCAGCATTTGACACTCAGCAATTTGAGATATCCAGCATGTGTGATGTACAACTGCTTATTTCAGACCTTTCCAAGAATGTTGGTTTAGGGAGACTCTCCCTTAAGGCTGCTTAGAAACAATTGTCTCTGTAGCTGTGGTTTCTAAAACTATTTAAATTGGCCAACTCTGATCTGTGATGCTTTATCTCCCATGTCTTCAGTGTTAGTACCACACTTGAAAACATCTCACCTTCAGACCTCTAATTGGTTCATGCTGTTAACATCTACAGTCCTCTCCTGTTCCCAAGGGTCAGCTCTGTAGCAGTGAGAGAGTTACTAAGTTGCAGTTCTGTCCTCTGAGCACAGATGATAAATCCNCTCTGTAGCAGTGAGAGAGTTACTGAGAGTTACTGAGTTGCAGTTCTGTCCTCCGAGCACAGATGATAAATCTTCAGATAAAGCTTGAGATTTTCCTATGCATCCTCCTCAAAACTTCCATCCCATGCTGAGCAAGTAGCATAAGGAGTCGGAGGCCAGCCTAGCACCGTGTCGGATTGGCGTCTTTTAAGCCCAGCTCCCAGTCTGACAATCAGCAGCGTCCTAGCTGGCCAGCAGAGCTGATCCCAAACTGACAGATGACTTCCATCTTGAGTACATTAGCTTCCCCACCAAACTGGAGGAGAAAGAGGGGATGGATAACTTGTCAACATGCTCCTCTAGAATCATCTTTTAGTGCTTACGGTTTAGACAGTTCCTGTGGCACATCAGGTTTGTATTAGGACTCAGTATAATTCTCTCCAAATTGCATAGCAGGAGACAATTGAAAGTGCAGATGCATGGAAAAAGTAGCAGGTTGGTTTTCCCTTGGAGCAGACTTGTTTTCCTAGCACTGGGACGTTGTTGTCCCAATATATACTGTACTTTTGTCTTTAGTAAGCGTCTCAGTTGTTTTCCAGCCTCGGAGGAGCTGCAGAGGTGGCTTCTGTTGCTTTGAAAGATAGGATTTGGTTATAAATATGCCTTTTCCAAACAAACTGGCAGTCAAGCAACTTACCTCCAGGTTTCCATGCAGTATTTAAGGGCAATCCCTGGGAAATGGCTAAAGAAATGGCCGGTTCTGTTGTCTCTCCTGGAAGATGGAAAGCATCCCAGGCTGTGTAGGTACTGCAGGTGCTGGCCTGCAGTTCTGTGCACAGATTCTTTCATCGTCGTTGTTAGGAACTTCCTATCCAAACCCCCATGTTTCTTTGAAACCAGCATTGGTTGTCTTATGAGAAATAAAGCTGATTAAAATGTGGGAAGCATCCTGGTTCTGCTTTGAAATAGTCTGCGGTAGCTTAAGGTGTGCCAGGTCTCTCCTTAAAAATGTCTCTTGGATTGAAAATGTAGAGAATGGCTCTTCCACGGATTTGAAAGGGGGTGGGGGGGAGTCAGTTTGGATTATTTGAAATCTTATAGTCCTGTTCAGTTTTACTTTTATCAGGCTTTCAGGTGCTTAGAGAAGGCTTTCACATCTCAAAATCTCTTTCTAAGTTGTACAACAACAGTTAACAGGTGAAATGACTGGGATGGGGAAGGGGAGGACCCAGAACTCCCATAACCTCCCTGTTGGACTTGGCAGTTCTGCAGTGTTAGTTGCTCTGGTGAGGCTGACCATGGCACTACAGACTACAGGAGTTTTGTCTTTGCTGCTTCTTCCAGACAGTTGTGTAAATATGAAGGGGAACTGAGTTGTTAAGAAATGTGTCTCTCTAATGGCTCCTTGGGAAACTCTCATTAAGGTTACTGAGCCATAATTTCCACCCCTAACCACAGCTTTGTCATGACAAATGATGGGTTCCAATTCAAATTCATCGCAGTTTGTGTATTTTTACTGGGGGTGGGGGAGAGGATGGAGGAAAGAGGCATTTAAGTTTTATATGCTTCCGATTTCAGGATGATGTAAGTGGAAGTGGCGAGGTTGCCCTGCATGCTGGTGTGGTGATGCTCAAGCGTGCAGCCTCGTGCCTAACTCCCCACTGTTTCCCCCTGTTAGACTATAGAATCGAACTGGCGGTGTGGGCGACATAATCTGCAAAGGATTCAGTGCCGCTCTGAAAACAGCAAAGGTGTCTACTGTTTACAGTATGATGATGAAAAGATTATCAGTGGCCTACGGGATAACTCCATTAAGGTAAACAACTTTCTCAGCCTTTTCCCTAGCAGTAGGTGGATGAGTCTGTACTGGAAGCGTAGCTGCCTGCATTTCCTTGAATTCTCTTGTCTCTCCGTGGGACAGTATTGATCTAACGAGTGCAGGGTTTGGGAGGATGGGATGTCTTCTGTGGCCTGGCAGAGTTCTCACCTACACTTTGCTCTGGAAACTCTGGGGACTGCCAGCCAGACATCAGTTGTATTGGCCACAAAGAAATAGTTGTGAAGTGAGAGTTCACAGAACGCTGGTAATTTCACTGTTCTGTCTAAAACTTGCATAAGGTTTCCTTAAGCTAAAGGGGAGGACAGGCCTACTGACTGCACGCACCAGCTGCCCCGGGATTCTTCCTGCTGAGCTCTAGATTTTTTTCTTCTTCCGTCACAGCTGCAGCCATGGTCAAGTCTTTGATTTGTGTTCTTGATATTGATAAGCCATTCTTGTATTTAACAGATCTGGGACAAAACAAGCTTGGAATGTTTGAAAGTATTAACAGGTCATACTGGCTCAGTTCTGTGCCTGCAGTATGATGAAAGAGTCATTGTAACTGGATCTTCTGATTCTACAGTGAGGTGAGTGTTCGGTCAGGGCTGGGAATACTTACAGTAATCTCTAAATATCAGAAAACATCCTAATATGGATGTGATACCATTAATACAAAATCAAGATCCTCATACTTGGCAATGCATCACTTCCAGTATTTTTATTCCCCCAAACCATCTCCTTTAGTGTTAAAAATTTACACCTCATACATCTCTAGTCACCCTGAAGAGTTGTAGAATTGTTAGGCAGCTCTTAGCGGTGTAGGCATTTCCTGGCCTTACTGTTTGCTGCTTGATAATTGTTGCTTGTGAGTCTGAGACACGAATGAGGATCCTCCCCAACACCCATCCTTCTGCAGCCTGGAGAGATGTTACACAACCGAGAGCTCTCCGTCAGAGACAGCCGCAGAGTTGTGTGTGGTTATGCTTTACACTGTGCGTGCCAACCTTCCTCGGGACTAAAACTCTTCTCTTTTGCAGAGTGTGGGATGTAAATACAGGTGAAGTTCTGAACACGCTGATCCATCACAACGAGGCAGTGCTTCATTTGAGGTTCAGTAACGGCCTAATGGTGACATGCTCGAAGGACAGATCCATTGCTGTTTGGGATATGGCATCGCCTACTGACATCACCCTGCGCCGTGTCTTGGTTGGCCACCGTGCTGCCGTTAACGTGGTAGACTTTGATGACAAGTATATTGTGTCAGCATCAGGAGACAGGACCATTAAAGTGAGTTGGTAGAGCCCTGATCTAGGGTTTACCAAGCCAGAAAAGCTCCCAAGCCTCACTCGGCTCTGAGGAGCCACGGTGCTCGTGAGCAGCTCTGTGCCTTCCCTTTCCCATCCAGCTAGAGGCTTCCTCTCGCTGGCTGTCAGCGTCGTCGTGTGCTTAACTAGGCTTGTAATACTTCTGTGGCTTCTGTCCTACGATTGCAAAAAACTGCAGCCCATTCACTGTCTGCACTCTACTCCCAGGATCAGTCTGTTTGTGAAAAGTGGCACTTTTTGTGCCTTTCTCCAATGGAGTTTTTCAATTTCAATTGCCAGTGCTGTTCCAGCCGTGAAATGTATCAGCAGTTGCCTTTCCTCACCACGCCTTCCCAGCAGCTCAACCAGATTTTGCGCTGTTTGAAGAATTAAGAGGCTGTATTGATGACAGTTGTTACATACTAGGAGATTTGAGTTACCCAGTGTGTATTGCTATAACAAAGGCATTTCCACCCTTCCCTCTCTAGAGCTAGAGCTACCTTAGGCTGTGCCAAAAAGCTCTTGGCAGTTTAATGTCCAAATACTTGCCAGAGATCCCGCTGCACTCTGTGTTGGAAAAGGAGGCACTGGATACCCTGTGTTACAGCTTCAATTGCAGTTCATTAGAAGTGGGAAAAGTAGATTTGATGTTGTGAAAGAAGCAGCCACCAATCTTTTATAGGCCACAGTTTGTCTTACGAGCCTATTGCTAGCAAAAAAGGTGGGGGGGAAGGGTGATAACTTCCACTTTTTGAAATGGTTACTAACTTACCAAGATTCAAGAGTAGTCAAGTTTTTGAATTGGGGCAGTCTCTACCACCTTAAAATACTTTCTATACAACCCACCCCAACGTTCCCCATTGACTGGGTGCACAGTAGCAGTGCCTGTGGCTGCTGTCGCTGCTGGGTCCCCGCAGCACCAGTCTCCTGTTAGTGCCACGTACCTACACTACTCACGTAGTAAAAACACTGCGCGTGTTTTCATTCCACCGTCTGGCAGAGGTCAACCTCGGACCTCTTCTGTTTGTGAATTTGTAATGGCTTCTCCTGAAATTCAAAACCCTTCTTTGGGCGTAGTTCTCAGAGGAGCATTTCTCTTGCTTTTCCCAGGTCTGGAGCACGAGTACGTGCGAGTTCGTTCGCACTCTGAACGGGCACAAGCGCGGCATCGCGTGCCTCCAGTACCGGGATCGGCTAGTCGTCAGTGGATCTTCTGACAACACTATTAGGTGGGTGCCCACCAGCTGCTCTCGGCATCTGCCTGTGCAAACAGGATTTCCCCTGCCCTTTGGTGCCGTCCTGCTCTGCTGCATGTGCACAGCATCCTTGGCATGTCTTGGTACTGGAGCAGGTGGTGTATGGATGAAACTTAGCTCAGCGAGAGTAAATGCCTCGCATCCCTGTGAAAAAGGGGGATGCTGAGGTTTCTGCCAAAGGTTAAGTGATGATTCTTGCCTATTGCTAGAGTTTAGCACCTTGTCTGCTGCAGCGTTGTTCAGTGGTTTTCTTAGTTACTTGCTGAACCTCTAATTATTGATTTATGTAAAATAGATAAAAGTGTGTTAAAGTTCCCCAAGATAAGTATCCAACCTTTCCTTGAATGACTAAATTAATTTAGGTACACTCGGCTGCAACACAAACTTGACTCTTGACTTGCATGCAAGGAACATCTCATGGCTCTTCTGACTTTTTAAGCAAATTATGGGCTGTATCCTGCAGAAATCCATTCAGTCACACACTTAATAGCACTCGAGGCTAACGGGCAGTGCTGAACCCAGAGCACTCAATGACTTCTCCTCTGTTCTCTTAAGGCTATGGGACATTGAATGTGGTGCCTGTTTAAGAGTATTAGAAGGCCACGAAGAACTGGTTCGATGCATCAGGTTCGACAACAAGAGGATTGTTAGCGGAGCCTACGATGGGTATGTTTTTGAAAGCAGTTTCAAAAAATTCTGCCTTCTTCAGCAAAGCATCTCCCAGAAGCTGTTGAGCCTTGTGTCCCCTTGTAGCGGGATTCTCTTCTGATGGGACTGAGGAATCAATGTGTAACTGAGTGGCTTTTGCTTGAGCATTTTTTATGCAGCAGGCTGCAGTTTTAAGTAGCCAAGAAACTGCTTTTCTGGTGCTCTCCAGCTCACTCTTCATTTGCCTTATCACTCAAGCTTGATTTCCAATAGAAAGTAAACTTCTTTTTGGCTAAAGTAACATTCTTTTTTTCCGTCCCTCAGGAATTGCTCTTTGCCAGGTCCTGTGTGCTTAGAGTAGTTTAGGCTTTCTACTTTTATAAGGCAACAGCACTGAAAATATTTTATTGTGTCCGTGAATATATCTTGTGTGGCTCTCGACGTCTTCGTGACCATTTCTGTTGGGTTGCTGGCAGGAGCCCCAGTGTTAGCACTGTGGACTTGCTCAGTATTTTCAGCGTGCGGTGGATTCACGACACTTCACGTGAGGTTTACAAGATGTAGTGCTAGCATTTTAGTGAAGATAGATTCTAATGTTTTGCTTGATCTTGAAGAAACGTCTGTAAGAAAAATCTGGCTGCTTTTCTGTTGCTTTAGGTGTTTCTTCTGTGCTTGTACTTGAAACAACACTTTCGTAATGACCTCCTTGTTTTACTTTATAGCAAAATTAAAGTTTGGGACTTGCAAGCTGCTCTCGACCCTCGTGCCCCAGCAAGTACATTATGCTTGCGTACGTTAGTGGTATGTAAAGCTATTTCACTTGGGGTATCTGCAATCCTTTGTTTGTGGGATGTGTTTGATTACGTTATAGTAATCAGTGAGAAGCTCAGGATGTTCTATAAAGCCTAGGCTGCTGCTTATTCTAAGAATAAAATGCGTATGTTCTGTCCTGAATGATTTGAAACTGAGCTTAAAAGAAAGAACAAGGTTTTTCTGGTTCGAGATTCTTGGATACTCTTAAAAAAATGAAAATCTGTGTGACTGTATCAAGTCATTGTAGATAGCACTCGAGGCTAACCATGATATTGTGGGAGTGGCTTTAAATTTTTTCATACTGAAAAGGGGAGAGGAATCTTCTGAGCCTTTCCCAAACCTTCCTCTTAACTCTTTAGTTTTGAAGGAAGAGATGTCAAGAGGGAAGGGAGGTTGAGTCCCAGGGATTACCCCAGGAACTCTGATCACTTTGGGGACTATCAGATTTAAGGCTGCTGCTTAAGGTCTATTTTCCTTTGTAATGAAGAGTTTTGCTTTATGACAGTAGACTTAAATTGGAAAGAATGAACTCATTTTCCTACTGAAACATGCATGCAGTTTTACTTCAAGAGTCAGTTTGACAAGGTAGTATCAGCCCAAAGTTACTGACTTGATGGGATGGTGACTTGCTTATTCGGCTTGTGCTTGACCTTTCCAGCACCTAAAGAAATGGCCAGAAATGCTTCTCGCTCTTCTTTCTATGTAGGAGTCCTTGTGCAGAGATGAGATGTAACTACTCTTTTATTCCATATGACTGGGCTGTCTTTAGTTGTACTGAAAAAGGTGATTCTTCCCCTTCTGTGGGTAGGCTGTAGCCGAGGCTGTACTTTGGAGATCAGTCTGACAGCTTGGGTTAGCTCTCTAACAGAGGCAGCACACTCCTTTTAGAGTTAGTAAAGATGGGTAAGCAGCACAAGGAGGAGAAACATTTCTGGGCCTCTTTGGGCCATTTTGAGGTTCCTTGAAAGAGCTGATGGAACACGCACTCCTTCACCTCCCGGGTGTCCCGGGTGAGGCTGTGCTGTGGCAGGGCTGTATGGAAACAGAGGTAGTAGCAGAGCTGAATGCAAACATTATGTAAGAGCAGAGCCCTGGCAGTGCCAGCCAGCCTTCTAAACTGCTGTTACTGCTTTTGTCTTTAAACAGCTCAGGCTGGCCCTGCCAGGGTTTCCAAGCACTGGATGTGGAAGCTGCATGTTTTGCTGAAAAAAAGCTTACATAGAAAATCAGCTTTTTTTAAACTTGACTGTAATTATAACTAAGGATTTCTTAACCAGCACACCCGGGTTTGAATACGCTGTTCTGGGTCCCTGTACTTGTGTGAGTAGAATGAAACATTGTCCTCTCCTTGCCTTGCTAACTGATGTCTTATTGCTCACAGGAACATTCAGGACGTGTCTTTAGACTGCAGTTTGATGAATTTCAGATCATTAGTAGTTCCCATGATGATACTATTTTGATTTGGGATTTCTTAAATGTGCCACCCAGTGCCCAGAACGAGACCCGCTCTCCATCTAGAACATACACTTACATCTCCAGATAACAGTCTGCACTTTACTGCCCTCAGAAGGTAAGTCTTCCTCTTTTATTGGATTTATAAATACCTGAATTTATCCTCTGTCTGTAGGTCAGCTTAGTCAAAGCAAGCTGGTGTTTTCCTTAAGAAGTTAACACCTATTTATGCCACTTCTTTCACTACCCAGTCTTTGTACGGTCATGCTGCAGCTCACGTTATCTCACCCCCTTCCATAGTCCCTCCTGTTGGGTATGTCAGGTATTTTATGGGAAGTTAAAGTATTCCTGACATTCTTGGAAATTGAAAGACCTTATATTGTGTGGATATTCCAGATATCCAGTGTTCTTGATGCGTGGCTCATGGCGTGAGGCTTTGTGCTGGATGTTGAAATGCATCGCTAGTGAATTGAGCGTGTGGACGATGTTCAGATGCTCATCAGGAAAGAGCAGTTCACTGATAACCACAAGCAGCAGGGAAAGCTTTCACAACTAAAAATTGCACCGTCTTAGGCACCGTGACAACTCGGAGCTGTCAGTCAGAAACGGCGCACATGAACTTTGCCTGTTTTGTTTATTTTTGCCTGCAAGGCAGCTTCGTTTAGTTCTTGAAGCAGGGCGGCTAAAAGCTCTGCTGTAGATCTGTCTGTTGGGACAGTGGATTCTTTTCCTCCTGTCATCTCTCTTGCTGCCAGCAACTTCACTTCAAACCATAACCAGCTGTGAATGCTGGGACTCAAACCCAGAGTTGCCCTACCAAAGCCGCGCGGCCGCCCCCTTCGCCAGCACTGAGGCTGGAGGATGCTTCCGAGGCAGTGGAGGCACCGCAGCCGGGGGAGCTGGGAGGAACATTGCCCCAACAGGAAGGATTGATTTTATTTGACGTAGATAATTAATACTTTGCTTAAACATTGTGGAGAAAGCTTTCCCTGTCTCCCTGTAAGCGTGGGTTTTCATTGTCTGTATGTTTATCCCTGTGCTGGCAAAGAGTTCCTCAGGTTTTTCCACTCCTTCTGTAGGATCTCTGCTCTTGGCTAGGAAACACCTTCCCTTCGAGGACACAGGTGGCTTCCTTGCGATGCTGGTTCTTAAAAACTAGTTTTCTTTCACCTGTAAACATTCCTCAGGAAAGTGTTTGCTGCCTTTCCTGCTAACCAAACTCCAACTCATTTTAAAAAAAGGCGAGGTAACTCTGGGTATGACACCTGCAGCTGTTGGCCCTTCATGTTTCACAGAGGGTCAAAACAAAAAGCTGAGTGCCTGTCTTCTGAACCTGTAATTACTTCATGTAGTTAGGCCCATAATTAAGGAGGAACTCCTACACTATGATGATGAGGTAGTGTGCAGAACCATGGAACTTTCCCTGAAAACCACACTTTAAATCCCCTGCAGCAAAGGCAAGAGTAGTTAAGTAACAACTGACGGACGTCCTGCAGTAGGACAGCGGGAATCTGAAAAGGCTGAGCTGCTAAACGTGGTGTCTGCAGGGTGGGGGAGTGACTGAAAGGCACAGCTTTCTGTGAGACAGACCCTGGGACTCCCCAGAGAGCCAGCACTCCCACGCTGCTTACCTGCAACTCCCACTTCAGAATTCTTGTTTGATCCAGGGTCATGAACTCTCATCCTGCTTGTTGAAAGCTTGATGCTGTCACTGAGGGTGATGTCCCGAGGGGCTTTGTCCTGCTCCTTCTCATACAGATAATGGCCGCTGGCTTCTGCGCCTTCTGGTCCTCCTGTGGAAACTCCGAGTCTTGTTCAAGTTGAATGATTTTTCCCTCTCTATGGAAAACTTCCTCCTCCTTTCTGAGTAGTTCTATTTATTTTTTCCTTGTCTTTTCAGGCAGATAGAATAGGCTGCGTGAGAAGATGACAATAGTTTTAGGAGTCCATCTGGCTTCCAGTTCATACACCAGAGCTTTCTCACGTTAACTTGTGATTTCAGAAGGACAAAGTCTCTTTGTTTGTTTGTTTATTTGGTTGGTTTGGTTTGTTGTTGTGGTTTGGGGTTTTTATGTGGTTTGGTTTCTTTTTAAGTAGAGAAGTGTATTAGACAAGCTGCTTTTATTAGCTTTGATTCATGGGAAAGGTATACATAGTGTGTGTTAAGCACAAAAGAAATTGGTGCACTTGTCCAGCAGTATGCTGGTGTCATACTTTCCTCTCTTGCCACGTGTGGCCCACAAGACCCTGCGATTTGTCAGTGAAACGGGAAAAGCCTTTGGCATTTCAAATCCTGCAGGCTCGACAGTTCTGCGCAGCTCGTGTCTGTCTCCTCCCATGACACAGCTGAAACCACGCAGACCACCGTGTCCCTGGAGTCATCGGTGTCGGGATTGACAGTCCCTTAATCATTATTTCCTCTACAGGAGAGATGCTGTGATGTCACTTTTTGACAGGTTTGTCCGACTTCAGACTCCAAAAGACATAAATCTACATAAAATTATGGTCAAACAGCTACTATTTCATGATGACGTGCAATGAAACAGTTTTATATGCTTTCAAACATTATACTTTTCAGAACTCTGAAGCAGCCCTGGACACTTTTTTACAAGGCTTGCAATGTTATTCCTCTTCAAAGAGGATCATTTCTGACAGTCCTGGCAGTTGGCTGCAAGGGTTTTATTGCCTTCTGTTGAATTCCTGTTGTTTATTGTAACATGATAAAAATTGTTACCATATGATAGTCTAATATTCTTATATTAAGCACTAGGCCTTGGGCTGTGGGAAGGGAAGGCCAGGGGAAGTGATGAAAGATGTGTTAACCTTTCAGGGGAATTTCGTATCAAAAGAGAGTAGTTCTCTGTAGTCCATAAAAATGGTTTGGGGAAGTGGCAGGTAAAAAAAAAAGTTTGGATTTAATTACACGAAGAACTTGCACTCTAAGGTAGTAATGGTTTCGTGGCCAGAAAAGGGAACCAAAACAAAAAATTACTTGAGTTTTGTGTCTGTGTTCTTAAAAACCCATGGGTTAGAGCAACCAAGCTTGCATCCTGTGCATAACTTGCTCCTCTGCAGTGGAGAGGGAAGGAAAATGTTCTCGCCCTTGTCTACAGGTGACTCTTTCACTAACTGGAGTTCAGCATTGAGCAAGACTTGCTGGTGGGTCACCTGATAGTTCCCAAGAGGCTTTTTGATTCTTACTACATGTGAGAAAAAATGCCGAGCTCTAGGTGACACCCCCCCCCGCCCCAGGATTCTCAGCTGGTGCCCTTGAGAATCTGGCTCTTACTTCAGCTGAATTCAGAGCATGTTCTGCAGTGAAGAGAGCGTCCTATGGAGCTGCAGCTCTCCTTGAGGGAAGGACTGGTAGCACCATTTTAGCTTCAGGCTGGAGTGCAGAAGATGGTGTGGGCCCAACCTCCTGTGGATGTCTCCAAATGGTGCTTTTTGATTGGTGTCTTCTGTCAGTTCAGCTTCTCTTTTGTCTTTTTCAGGGTTTCACAGTCTTGAACTACTGGATTTTTGGCTACTACATGCCTGAAGATGTTGATTGACAGCTAAAGTCAGAATGGGTTCTAGATGCTGTGTAGATGCAAAGCAGCACAATTCTATGTCTAAATTTCTTAATCTTTCCTGCTCTCAGTGGTCGTCTTTGAATTTACTACAAATTCACTGACTTCGAGTAGATGAGTTTCAGAAGCCTATCCTTCCCTGCAGTGAGAAATCCAAAGCTTCACATGTAAATTGTCCGTAGAAACTGAACTCTGATGGCTTGTTTTTCAGAAATCAGAAGTCAAGAAAGGACTTGGCCTAATTTATATTGCTTTGCACTTTTGTCTGACTTTAAAGAAAACAAACAAAAAACCAACAAACATTCTCCAACGAAATTTGGGTGCCAAACACATACCCAGAATGTACAGAGCTTTGCTTTCCAAGTCACCATTGTCCTTTAGACTTTACTCTCATGACAGTTCCAGAGCCGGTTTCGTTCGATAGCAGTGTACGTTGGACTCTTAGAAATATTTCTGAATTGCTCAGTAATATTTTTGGATTTACAGTTTACTTGTTTCTGCACCAATAATTTCTTTTAAATTAAAGATTCCCTGTAATTCAGGCTAGGGTATCGAAACTAGTTGTATAGCACTGTCTCTTTCCTTTTACCTGTGCTCTGTACTACAGCCGTCCTACGCTTCCTCCCGTTGGGTATAGTAAAACTTTCCATGTGTGCTTGCCTCATTTCCATCCTGTATAAGCATGTAGATAGAATGTACATAACAGCGGAGCCTCCGGGTGCTGGGTCGGGACCTCCTGACACTACACACTAACCCAGCCTGGGGTAGCACTTGGCAGCAGGATGTTCTACCCACCGGCACTCTAGGGGTTCGGATAAGTTACTGAGACATTTTTCTCTGCAAAAGGAGGGGTTTGGTATCCATTAGGATTTTTTTTTTAATGGGAACTACATATTTTAAAATGTAATTTCTAAACTTTTTAAAAATTAAAAAGTGTTTAATTTATGTTCTGTATCTTATATTTTTGTGCCGCAGTATTTACAGCTGTCTTTGCTTTAACACCAGTAGGTCCTCCCAAGCACCTGCTGACGTCCTTCCTTAGCATTAGTTTGGCTGCTCGGTGGAGAAGGTGCCATGGGCCAAAGTTCAGTCATTTATGTTTGATCTGTAACACTTCTGTACAGGGGAGTGGAGGTCCCTTCGAGTCAGTGCTGGGGTTGCCACGCTGGTGAAGACCCTGCTGGTTCTCTTTTCCTTGCTTGTCAGCTGTGACCCTGTTGCAACGTCCTGGTCACGGCTCCTCTTCCCTAACACGCCTTGATGAGGAGGTCTCACTAGTTCCTTACGTTGTCACAGTCTGCCCTCTAATTTATGTGGTCATATAAATGCTGCTGCATTTTTCCCATGTTGGAATAAGACTGGGATAAATGCAAACGTGAGTATCCTGTCTGCTTTAGCCTCCTGTGACGACACCTGTCGCTGGCTTTTCTCTGAACGCTTCAGCCGAGCTCAGCGTGAAACCCGCCTGTTCTCCTGGGGAAGGAGTGTGCTGGCACAGAAAGGCATCGTCATTCCTCTGGTCCTCTGTGCGTCCTGGTTTTTGTTCTCTGGC
>VWZY01006553.1:422292-457798 GCA_013399075.1 Chloroceryle aenea | reverse complement strand
GAGCCACTTGTTTCTGCGTCACGCGGCCCTGGCGAGCGTCCGGCGTGGCGGTACCCGACCTGGGCAGGAGTGCCACTTCAGGTCTCCTCTTCACCCTTCACATTGAGAGAGGTGTTGGGATCCGTGTTAAGTGAAACTCCCGTTACCTGTTACTACGACAATATTTATTTCGTCGAGCTGACCGACTGTGCTGAAGCTCAGAAGATCAGACACGCTCCTGAGCGTGATCCATGGGATCACTTTTTGGTAAGCTTGCCAGTAGTTTGTGGAAGTGTCCTACTTTTACCCCTTCTCATCTAATAGCTTTAATATTAAACTGTTAAAAGAAGAACCTGTTGCAGCCCTGAAGGTAAAAGATATTTGTTTCCGAAGAACGGAGTCCTTTTTCTTTTTGTTTGTTTTGGTTTTGTCTCTTTTTTTTTCTTTTTTTTTTTTTTAAATGCATGTGTAAGATTAAATCCATGTTTTTCCGTGGGAGATAATGGTATTTGAACATGCGGTCGAAACTTCTTTGTGCTTTGTGTAACATAGCGGTGGACTTTTGTGATTGGCACCCAAGGAACTTGACTCCTGGGATTAATGGTAGTGATCCTGGCTGCACTCTGGACTTTGTTTTGCTAACCATAATTGAGCAACTGTACATTACTGCGATATTAATGTTTCGAAGCACTGGGATAGTCGAATTCTAACTTGTAATTATGTTTGCCAATTATCTGTTTGGAAAGTTGGTGTATGAACAGCTTCTTGAAACTGTTAAATTGTACAGATATCGTTCATGATCTAAAGCTTTGTACTGTGGAATGTGCTTAATAAAAAAAAAGTTTGAACTTAATTTGTCAGTAAGTGACGTCATCTAACCGGAAGTCGGTCGGCTGCAGCAGGAGCTCGTGCTGGTAAGTGCTCCCCTCGGGCCGCACTGGGTGCCGGTGCCAGCGGCGCCAACCCCAGTGGGTGCCCTTCCCCAGTCACTCGGCAGCACCCATCGTGAGCCCTCGGCTGCCAGGCCAAAGCGCTTCGAGTCCAAACCGCGTTCGTGGTGGCCCAGCTAACGGGCAGCACCCACTGAGCGTGACTCAGTTTTGTGTCTCTGCTCTTTACCCCCACGTCTTCTGTCAGTAGTTTTATCTGTGGGTTAAGTTTGCTTTTAAACACTTGGTGAAGTTGCTGCTGCCTGGCTGGGTGTTTCCAGCTCGTTGCTGGGATGGGAAGCGGTGGCTCATGCACATCTGCTGCTGCCTGGTGCCGTCAGAAGGGGACTGGCCAGGATGTCACTGGTGTGTCAAGGTCCAGCTGCGAGGGCAGCGTGGGGTGAAGTGTCGTGTTCAATCATCGTCCTTCAGCCTCTCTGTGGTGGTTGAGCCAACTCTGTCCTGACCCCAGGGCTCATCAGCGATGTTCTCATGGCAGTGTTATGTTTAGTGAGGTGTATGTGGGAAGCTCTCACCTGAAACGTTTTTAAAGGTGCTATAAACTCTGTGCTAAGAATATGAACAACGTTCTGGCTAAGTACTGGCAAATTCAATCCTCAGAATGTCTCTTGAATGGAGATTACTTTTTATTCTTCTTGGCTCTCTCTGACACTGGATAATGATTTTTCAAAGTGCTGCTCAGAATGTAGCTGCACTGCAGTGAGCAGAGCAAGCAAAACCTCCTGTGTTTCTGCCAGAGGAGCCTCATCGAATGGTTTGAAGGGGTTGTGAAGGTCTTGCTGAGTATCGTTGCCCAAATAAGCCATGAAAGCTCTGCGATAGATCTGCTAAAATCTGGAGCATAAACTTTGAGGTCAGACTTTAAAATTCCATCTTACCTGGGTGGCCTTTGGTTGTGGTTGTGTTGTTGTTTTCTTTTCTTTGCAGTTGTAGTTTATTTAACAGTCCTCTGTTAATTCCTTCCAGAGAACTTCATGGCAACGTTGCAGAGGCACCTCTCTGTGGGTGCTCCCACCCATCCCGGTGTGGTCTGGGGCCCTTTGACTCCTCCCCCTCACAAAGGGTTGGGAGCTGCTCTGTGTGATGCTGCAGTGAAACACCCTGAGGGATCATCTGGCTCTGGTTAAGGAGAGGCCATGGAACATTCTCAGGTTGCAAGGCCTGAGGTAGCCCCTGGCCATCAGCCCTGCAGTGGGATGGTGCTTGCCCTGCTCATTGCCGTACAGCAGCCCCTGGCTTTGCCGTGTGGGATGTTATGTGACGCTCCCAAGGGAGCGAGCTGGAGGGTGCTGGGCTGCTGTTGGTCCTGCCTGCTGACAGCTTTTGGTAGCCAGGTGATGGGAAAGGTTTGTGCCTCGAAATGGGGTGATGGGGGGGTTAGCATCCCTTAGTGGGCTGTGTCTGGGGAAGGGATGTTTGCATGAGGAGTTGTCACCATCCTGATCTGTGCTGCGTGTACGGCACCTGGGCAGCAGCAGGTTTGCTGCTTCAGCACGGCCGTGGGCACCATCTCTCAAGACTACCAGAGAGGAAAGGTGCTCAATGGAGCACTGAAATCACGAGTTTCTCTTGAAATTCCCATCTGAAGATACGCTGCAGGGGGCTGGGCTTTGTACTTTGAGCTGTGGCTCTCCGGCAAGAAGGTTTGGTGTCAGTGGCTCCCCTGGCCCTCGTTTTCCCACTGGGGTTGGGTTCTCCAGCCTCATCTGTCACCCTCTGGAGGCAGCTGCTGGGAGCGGTGGATGCTGCAGGTCCGTGAACTCGGGGAGGTCATTCTTGGCTATTCTACCACGTCAGCACTGTGAGGTAACTGCTTCAGAGCAAACCTGCTGTCTGGAAAACAGCTTCTCTTGAAGCAGACTTGGCCCAGCCTGGGCTGGCTGTCGAGGTTGGAGCCGTGTTGATGGGCGCAGCTGGGGACAGGTGCTCAGCAGCCAGGCCGAGCAGTGGGAAGTATGACTGAAGAAGGTGGTTGGAGGGAGAGCAGTGGGATGGGTGTTCATGGGCTGAGCAGGAGATAGTTGGGCATGATCCTGCAAACTGTCCAGCCTGGAGCTTTCTCCTTGGTGCAGAGCAGGGCGCTTTGGGCCCAGGATTTTGCTTGACTTTGCTGAACCTCCGCTCTGCTGCGGGGTGTGTTTTATTCTCAGGTGCCTGCTTCTCATTTACCTCTGCTGCTCACCATGAACAAAAGCTCCTTCTGCCCTACCCTCCTCTTTCTTTGAGCAGCTGTGAGATGGAGAAGACCAAGTGGGGAATGAGAACAGGACTGCTGGGGCTGCGAGAAGCAGGGTGGTGGGAAATCCTGCAAAGACAGGGCAACTAGCAGGGACCAGTGGGGAGGAACGCCTTGATTTCCAGTCCTGTGAGTCTGGATGTCTTTCTGGGGAGGCTGATTGTGCCAGATCTCTCTCCTGCATGCAGGGAGACCTCCCCAGGGAGGGTGGCAGTTACAGATGTTTGCTCTTGCCCGACTGGGCTGTGGAGGCTGCCCAGCATGATCCCGCAGCTCATGCCAGGCAGAAACCAAACCTCTTCACTAGGCTGGAAATGGGAGCTTTTAATTGGGTATGAAGATAAAAATCTTGCTCCGATGCCTTTCCAGTTCCTTGTGTAAGCTGGAGGATAAATAACATGCATTTCTGGAATGGATCTTCCTGGCTACAGATGAATGGATGTCTCCTTAAGCTGCCCACTTACAACAGGTAAGGTCCAAGGTACTACCTTGTCCTGAGTGGAATAAGGGCTGTCTAAGCCATAACTAAGTAGTTTCTTAAAAGCAATGTTACAGCAATATTTGTATGGTTTGGTTTCCCCAAGGTTAAATGCCAAGTTTTTGAATCCAGGGTGGGTGTCTGGACCCACTGTGAGCTCAGCCCAGTGTCTGTGGACACATCTCCCTCTGGAGATGTTTTACTCAGTGCTGTTGCTGTGGCTGTTTTGCTGTGTCAGGATGACAGACAGCACTGAGTGGTAGCTGTGCAAATGCCACTTCTAACAGAGCAGGAGTTGACTGTCAGCAGCAAGGTGACTGGGAGCACTTGCCCAACTATGAATAACTTTTTCTGAAGGGTCTGTCATCTCATGGGCTGCATCAAGCACTGAGGGGATCCGTTGGCCTTCCTTCCCAAAGCTTTACAGCGAAGCGTACCGCAGAGCATTGCAAAACATCCCTGGGCCCAGAGCTTCAGCAGATCTCCCTCTGCCCTCGAGGGGAGCGGGGACCAGCTTCTGGGGCTGGACGTGCCCTGGTGAGAGCAAAACGATTTGGGTCAGGGTCGAGCAAACTTCTGCAGTGCACAGAGGTGAACCTCTCCTGGCCCTCTCTGCACTTGGCCCCCCCCAGCTCACCCAGCCCAAGGGGTGGGTGCTGCCAGCCCTGCCCATGTCCCTGCCTGCTGGAGGCAGCCGCTGCTCTCCCCTTCCAAGAGCTGCTCAGTTGCAATGTGGAGCTACTGCTTGCACAAGTCAAAAGCCTCCGAGAGGATTAGAAACAGCAACTTTCCCTTCTGGAGAAGCACAAGAGGTATGTATTTTTGGCAGTTTATTCTTGGCAGTTTATTCTTGGCACTGTCTGGAAAGGCTCCATGAGCTGCAGTGCCAACAGGGGATGATGGGTGGGTCTGAGCACTCACTCCAGGGGGACATTTCCCCTCTGGACGTGGAGAACAAGCTGCAAGACGTTGCTGCTGGGTGTATGTGGATCTGCTGGGTGTATGTGGATCTGCTGCCTGCAGCTCGGCTCCAGCACACTTGTGAAACACCTCAGTGCTGGAGCAGCTTCCCTTGCATCTGAGTCTGCTCTGGGCCAGAAACTGCCCCAGCCTCGCTCGCCTGGGCAGTGAGGTGGCCCCTGGCTGGGTGGCCCCTTTTTTATCTGGAGACTGGTCTCAGACTGAAGTAGAAACAGCTTTTCTTGTCTGAACCATTTAAAAAAAAAATCAGTTTCATCTCTTCCTTGGCACAGGCCAGTGCAGATAAAGTGAGATACATTTGTATCTCTTGACTATTTTTTTTTCCACAGTCAAAAAGTTCTGTCTTGTCTTTTTCCTCCTTTTTGTCCTTTGAAGGTTTTACTTTTAATATCTGATCCCATCATGCTCAGAAGAAAAACTTTGTTTTTTTTTTCCTGTAAGTCTTCCACCAAGACAGACTGGCATTTCCATGTCAGAGGAGCGGGTGAGCTGGGGGTTTTGGCTTTACTGGATGAGCCTCCCAGCTGGGTGGGCAATGGGCAGAGGCAATGGCTGCTCCTTTGGCCAGAGGAGATCCCGGTGTGCTTGTGGACCCACTGCAGTAGCAAAGGCTGCTCCTGAGCTGGTGTGTTCCTCCAGCAGAGCCTCCACTGCAAGGAAAGGTGCCTCTTCCACAGTGAAATCTCTGCCTTGGAGAGAAGAGACCACAGGAATCCTTGGGTTTCTTGTTAGAAACATGAGTTTCTCTAGAGCAGACCTGGAAAGCAGGGACTGAGCTGTGGGGTGCACAGTGCTCAGCCAAGTGCCCTGGGATTTCCCAGGTGGTGACTGGTGCTCAGTCTGATGGAGCCTCCTCAGACTCAAGGTTTTGGGTGTTCTGAGCTGTAGCTCTTCTAAAGAGTCGCAGGAGCTTTGCGGGTCTCGAAGGGCTGCCAGCTTCCCCCAGCCCCGGGTGGCAAGGTGCGCCTGCTGGAATTTGGGCACTGGTGAGCAGTTTGTTGTGCCAGTTAGCTCATTAAAGCTTGCAAAGGGGAATGTTTTTAAAGGGTGGGTGCGCTCATGATTAAGGCTTTAGAGGAAGTCGGGCTCTTAAGGTTTCACCAGCAGTTTGGTCCCTTAGGGTTTCAGGAGCGCGTGTCCTTGTTTGTTTTCCAAATGAGTGAGCTGGTGCTCACAAGAGGTGGGGCAGAGGCTGCTGTGGAGGCTCACGCTTTGGTTTTTAAGGACAGACCAGGCTAAGGAGTCCCGTGTGGCTGTGAGGTTTGTGATGCGATTTCTCCAGGGTGGGATGCAGTGAGAAGCCCTGAGGTTTCTTGTCTCCAAATGAATCCCTGATACTCCCCAGCAAGCAGCTGCTGGGGCTCCGTCTGGATTTTGCCTCTGGGCTGTTTGTTGCCTTCTCTGGGTAAGAGCTGATGCATGACAAAACCAGAGAGGCTGCTCTGTTGGCCTGGGTTCCATCTTACCTGCATCTGTGAGAAGATGCTCATCGGTTGTTGCTGACCCTTCCCATGCTCCCCGCTGTGCTCACTTGATCCCTGCAGCTGATGTGTAATAGGGACCAAAGAACTCAAAATGATCTCTTCTGGGTGTTTTTTTTCTCATAGTTTTTGAAGGGCTTTATTGAAGTTCATCTCTTGCTAAGGAAGTTAACGTATGGGAAATGTTACTCTAATATGACTGGTGAAATCTTTGTGTATTTTGTAAAAACAAAACAAAAAACTCCACCCAAACAAATTGAAAACAATCAAAAGCTGTAGAGAGCTTTTAGAACTTGAATCTTTTGGGGGAAGGAAGTGCTGGGACTGGTGGAGCCAGAGCCTTCATGCAACTTCTGCTGCTGCACTTTTCACCTTTTAGCCTGGTCCTCAGAGGGGCTGAGTTTCCCATAGGAACCACCTGCTTCATGTGGAAAGCAAGTTCCCGGGCTGAGTTCTCGGTGCTTTTCCAAGAGAGTGAGTCCGGACTTGTGTCCTCGGCATCTGTATTTTTCCAGCATTGACCATGCTATCCCGCTGGATCAAGATCAAGGTCTTAGTCCTTATTTTCAAGGTGTGTGATGGTCTGAGCAATGGATTCCTGACAGCCAAAAGCTTCCAGCCTGAATTAAACAATGGCATCGAGGGCAGTGTGGCTGGGAAGAGCATGTCCATGCTGGGCACAGACCTTCCCCTGCACTGCACTGAGAGCCTGGGGGGTGCCCAGGAGCAGAGGGGGGACGGTGGGCATGGCTTCATCCTTCCTGAGTGCCACTGGGAGCCTCATGAGCAACATTCTCCTAAAGAAAAAGCATAGGAATAATGCAGACAGTAAATTCAGGAGAGATTCTCTTCTCCACCCCCCCAAACAGTGCTGCTCCTAGAAATGCCAGGCCAGGCTTGATCCAGAGGAGTGCAGCCCTCCCTTGAAGGCGCTGCTCCAGTGGAGGAGGTGGAGAGAAGCAGCACCATCTGCCGTGAGTCGCGTTGCTTCGAGCACCATGGGAGAGGCTGTGACCGTCGCTGCAGTTTAAACCCCATCCTCGGGGACACTGAAATTGTCCTTTGGTTGCTCTGCTAAGGTTCCAGGGGTTTTTCTCGTGGTCCAGGCACAGCCAGGGGAACAAACTGCTGCACACTGTCACCCACAGGTTTTCCAGCCACCCTGCACTGCGTGGGACCCCTGTTCCTGCAGCTTGGCAGTGCCACTGCTCAGCACTGGGGTGGGCTGGAGCATTGGTGGCTTTCTCAAGCTCCAGCTTTTCCCTGGCTGCTTTCAAAGCATTCGTGCTATGCTCCATGCTACTGAAACAGGATGCGAGTCCATCACTTGCATACCAGGAAAAAATACAGCTACAGGAGGCAGTGACTTCACTGTGGGCCTTCTGCAGAAATGCTTTTTATTCTCCAGTAAAGGTTTTTATGGGCGAGAAGATGGAATTCAGGACATAAGATGACAAAAATAAGCAGCAGTTACCTGTATCTATAGCTAACATCCCTTTTAAGGACCTAATCAGGGCTGACTCCAGGTGCTATAGCAGGATGAAGGACTGACTTGGGTCTAGAGCTCTCCTGATTTAAACGTTTAAGCTCACTCAGGTTACCTGGGTATTCCAGCTATCAGTAAATGGGGTACATGCCCACTAAACCCTGTCAGAATAGTTAATTTTCAGTCTTTGAAGATTCTCCTTTCATTTTAGCAATTTGATTTTTTTTTTAATACTCTATTAGTTTAACAAGTCAAAATTGCAGCTGAACCAAGACACCTCTCAATTTTCATCATGGTTTAGGGAGCTCTGCACAGCAGCGGCGGCTGTATCCAGTCAGGCATTAGAAACACCCACTCTTTGTCTCCTCTTTGACAATGACCTAACGCTGCTCGGCTGCCTTCCCTGCGCACCGTCAGCGCCTGGGAACGGTGTTCAGTTACGGCTGCATCTGGAAAGGTTTGGAGCTCGACCACCCTCTCTCCCATATCGTCTTCCCCGCCGTCTGGCGGTCCCTGTGAACCCAGAGCAGCCCTCAGGCTCTGCTAATCCAGCCGGGGCCAAGGGGTGCAGGTTGTTCTTGTCTGGGGGATTGCTGGTACCAGCACAGCGAGGCTTTTCGCCAGCAGATACAGGCGATGACCTCCCAGGTCTCTCCGGTCCAAAGATGGTGTCTCTGAGTTCTGCACCTGACAGCCGCGCTCTCCACCCGGCCTGGCCACGCATGGTGGCAGCTCCTCCGAGGGGGTGTGGAGGAGGAGAGGCGCTCGGAGCACTCGACACACACGTCGCCAGCTCCAAATCCCCCGGGCCAGTTTGGCAAGCCATAGGCAAAGATGTCCTGCCAGCCCCTCCCCGGTGCTTGTAGGCAGCCGAGCACCGCGCCACGTGCCCCTGGCCAGCTCACGACCCCCGCCATGCACTGCAGCAGCTGCTGCGAGGCTCGAGCTGTGAAAGGATAGGCCCAAACCACCAGCACTTGGAGTAAAATGGGGCTGCGCTGAGTGAGGAAGGGGCAGAGGGAAGGGGCCAGGGTGCTGTTGCTTCAACCCTGTTACCCCTTGGGGGTGGGAGAGAAAATGGCTTACTGGTTTTGAGTGTGGACCTTCAGGTTTAGAGAGACTCCAATGTAGATGGGTGGGTAGGCCTTGGGGTGTGTGTTCTGGCTGTGATCTGCTGAGGACCCTTCACGCTCCCTAATCGCCATCCTGCTGCTCCCTGGGTACCCACCCCTCCTTGCAGCCCCTCTCCATTTAATCCTGGCCTGCAGACAAAAGGGGTGTGGAGGGAGCACAGGGATTGGCAGAGGGGCAGCGTGAAGAGCAGCCCTCTGGGCTGCCCCAAGTGACGGTGGCAGGGAAAGTTTGCTTTGCAGAGAGGCCTCCTCTGTCCTGGTTACACCCACTTCTTAGAGAAACCAATGTGGGTGTTGCTCAGCAGCTCCTGGATGGAGGCAGCAAGGGACAGCCACAGTGACTGGAGGGTGGGCAGCCCTTGGACACCCACCTGGTGGTCCCAGGACATCCGAGGCAGGGATGGATGTACAACAGCGGGGCCCTACGGTCTGAAGCCCCTGGGCTACAGTGGCTGTGCCTGTGGGGACCAGCTGTGTGAGCATGGGGCTCCCAGCCTTCCGGAGCCTCTCCAGCACTGGGCACCTCATGTTGAGCGTGGGGCCTCAGCTGTAGCTGCCTTGGCAGCGAGGTATAAGACTCACACCCTGCTGTTGGGGTCTGTTTTCCCTTCAGAAAGAAGGGAGCTGTTGTGCTTAGGAAGGAAAGGGTGGAAAAACCTGCTGCCTCCTGGAATGCTGGCACTGATGACAGATGTGACAGTGAAGAGTTGAGAACATTGTCCCTGGACTCTGCCTGGAGCTAAACTGCCCCTCACCATCTGCTTACATCTTACCTGGGAAACGGAAGTCAGCTGGGGATCCCACCTAGGCAGAGGACAGGAGAGGGGCCACACTCTGGTCTGTGTCCCATGGCTGACTTCTCAGGGAGGAGGCAACCCCTCTACGGACAAGCACTTTTCAGCTGCAAGCCAAGGATACAGCTCTGACACAAGGTAGCTCTCCTCTCACCACGTGACTGGTGCCCAGTGTGTCAGGACACCATGGGCAGCAGCCTGTGAAGGCCAAGCAAAGTCTTGCCTCACCTGAAAGAGCCAGTGTGGGATGTGCTCAACAGGAGGCTGAGCACAGCAACCTCTGCACAGCCGTGATGAGGGGAAGCTGCTGAACACCAAACGCTCCTCTGGGATCAGCTTCTGCCTGTGACATGAGTGATGCTCCACAGCACCTTGAACCCACCACATGCTGCCATGACCATCCATTGGGATGAAGAGGCATAAACATGAAGCAGTGGAGGGCAGTGAAGAGACAACTTCTCTTCAGTGATGGCTCCTGCCTCTGTGCCTGGTCGATGGATGTGCTTCAGAAGTGAAGTTCCGACCGAAAGCCACGTGTCCTGGGAGCCACCTGAGTGCAGCCACCTCCCTCCTGCCAGTCTGGAGAGACCTGTGGAGGAGAGACGATGCTTTGCTCGCTAATCGCATTTCAGGACATATAATCCTTACTTCACACTTTTTCCCAGACAATATCTTTCCATATAATCTTAATGATTCCTGCTGCAATAACAAATAGGCAGCCCTGAGAATAACTTCACACTTAATTGCTCGTGCCAAGAATCTCACCACTTGGCCCTTCTTTGGGTGTTTTCCCTCCAATCCATCTGCACAAACAGAAGTGGGCCAGTTCTGTGCCTCAGGAATGAGGAGATAAAAAGGCAATAATTTATTTTTCCACCAAAGCTAGAAGTATTTTATAGAATTTGCTAAAGTTTTTGTTTCAGGAAATTTCATCATGTCTCCAGGAAAAAAAAAAAGTGCCTAATTTGCCTCAGGTTTTCTAGCTCCCTTTTCATTTTTGTAATATGAGGAGGTCTAGGTCATCTCAAGGTCACTGCAGTTAGTGTTGCTTTAGTGCACCTCTGTGGATACCTCCTTTCTGCAGCAGTTTTTCCTTTAAAAACAGCCCCAGCCTGCTGCTGTAACAGCCACTTTCTTTGGCAACCATTTGCATTCCTTTAGCATATGGAAATATTTTTTAGAACACATACCAGTGTATGCTGCTTAGAGGTGAAACTCCCCATCAGAAACGGGGCAAACACTTCGAAGCTATTTTGAATGTTGTTGTTAAAAAAAAAAATTAAAAATCCCTCAACTTTTACCAGAAATCTGCCATTTCCCATTCTCTGGACTGGAATCTTAGGCCATGTCAAAATAAAATGCTGGTGGTTATCAAATTAATAAAAATGTTTTGCTTGGGAAAAATTTAATTTTTACCACCCTCCCAAGACTTCCTGCTGTCTTGACGTGTTGGTTTGCAGAGCTTCAGCTGGTGAGCTCGGGCCAGCCTCGGGTTAGCCTGGTTCTCTGAGCTCTTTCGGCCAAGCCCTGAACTCCCAACCTTTTACCTTAATGAAAACCCTTCTGGCCATCTTGAAAAGGGAGCAGCTGCTGAGTCTGTATATGCTGTAGAAACAATCAATGTGACTGGGTTTTTCTGAGCAGATAAGGCCACAAGGATGGGGGGACGGAGGAACCATCCCTGCTGACTGCTAAGGAGCTGTGGCACAAGATCAGTTGACCTCTGGGGTAAAGCCTGGGGCTGGCTCAGCATGGTGCTGGCATTGCCTCCAGCAGGGAGGACATGATCATCTCAGGCTGGAGTTACTGGGTGTCTCAGACATATGTTTAAGGCAAAGCTGATGTGTTTCTCCTGTATTCCCATGTTGTCTGCACCTGGTTTTGTCTCTTCGTGCTGCTGGTGTCAAAACCTGGCAAAAAATTGCAAGTGCAGAACTGAAATGCAAAGGAAAAGGGGAGGGGAGATGCTGGGCAGGCACGGTGAGTGAGAAGACATTGCCACAATGATGTCCTTCCTGATCCCATTTGCAACACAATCTCTTAAATTTTCTGGTAATGCCAAGGAAGGACAAACTGCCTGGCTCTGGGAGAGGAGAGAGAAAAGGAGAGGACCGGTCGGCGTGCTCCTCAGGTGTCTGCCACAGCACCAGCCCTGCTGCATCATCTTAAGCACGGGGAGTCTCGATGGAAATAGGGGCCAGCTCCAAGAGCAGGGCACAGCAGCAGGCAGCTGCCAGGTGCCTGGGTTAGCTTCACCATTGAGTACCTTGGCCAAATTTATGGGGGCAGCTGCTGGACCAAGAGGCTGAGAAAAGACCTTAGAATATGGTGATGCTATGCAGAGGGAGTTTAATTATAAGCAGGACTTGCAAAAAGATTGGTGTGGAAGTGGTGGTGTTCTCATGGGAGGTTGTGGGGGTTTTTTTAATTAGGCAAGCAGAGAGCCAGGCTGAATCTGGGTACTGAGGGTTCTGTGTATTTATTTGTTCAAAAGAAAGAGACCCTGCACTGCATTGCAGGCTGAATCCCCTGCCAGAGACGTGCTGGTCCTCACTTCTTCCCAGCTCCAATTTCAAGATTCATGTAGTGGAGTCCCCCTGGAAATGTGACAAAGACACAGGTTTGGAGAGGGATCTGTGAATGTGTGGTGTTCATCTTGAAAAGATATTCTCTTTTCACTAGCAGCATCCTTCATGCTCTGTAGAGAAGGCTACTGTGTGCCCACTGCCAGCCATGCCTGAAAGGCAAGGGAGGTCAGACTGTGCTTTGATGAAGATCCCACTTCACCAACAGAAAGTCCATAAACACCTGTGCTGGTTGCTTTGATAGGGCTTGGAAAGAAAATGGGAACAGAAAGAGAAAAATCATACATTCAGGGTGAGAGCAGCAATGAAAGCAATACCAAAATGAGCCCTGCATGACCAGCAGGGCAAAGAGTGATGCTGAAGAGTGAATTTTTTTTCCTTCAAAGCCAGACTTAACAGAGCCTGGTTCGTGGCAGAGATGGGCTGTAGCAGGCGTGGGGTTAGCAGATGCTGGAGCTAATTTGCACACCACTAACTTGCAGGATACTGTTGTCGCAGGCAGGTGTCTGCTCGCTCATGTGTCCTCCTCGTAGCACCCTGACTTACCTTTGATGTTACTGCAGGAAGTCTCTGAGCAGAACGTGGACCTCCCAGAACGGAGGGAGCAGAGGAAATAGGCATCCAGGCTTAATTCTGTAAGAGAAATATCCTTGTTCCTGTTGTTGGGCAAGAAGAATCAAGAAGATGCTCTCTTGAGTGTTCCTCTGGGTGTGTTTGCTGGGGTGCCAGTGGTCCCTAAACATGAATATGAGCAGCTTTGGGTCTGCATATGCCAACTGGTTTCTTGCTTGTACTCTATCTGTGTCCTGTACTGCTCCTCCTGAATATTTACATATCTGAGGTCTCTTTACTCTGCATAATCCTTGGGGCAGTATGAGCCTTGCAGGCACTGGCACTAGAAATGTCACATTTTAGGTAAGATGGGGCCTTGTTTAGCACAGTTACGCTGTCTAAAGGTGTGTGGAGAAAATGCCCTAAATTGCTCAGTGATGTTTTGTTGCCGAGATAAGCAACACCATCAGACAAGCACAGCAAAGACCTGCTCCTGCAGATTGGTGGGTTGGGTCAGGTTTTTTCCTCTCTGGGATTTTTCTGGAGTGCCTGGTTATCTTGCAAGGATGCAAAGAGGAAGGTGGATATAGATCTGTATTTGTGTAATTAACCTTAAAACAGCCTAATTTCTTGGAACAGTGCCTTAGAGAAGAACTTCCTTATGCTTTTTTTTCTGTGTTGTATTTTGCTTAATCTCCATTTGCTGTTAATCTGAAATGATAGAATCATTGGATGTTTTAGGCTGGAAGGGACCTCTAGAGGTCATCTGGTCCAACCTCCCTACACAAGTAGGGGCATTTCTACCTAGGGCAGGTTGCTCAGAGCCCCATCAAACCTGAAATGTGACAGTCATAGTGGTTTTGGATTCTCCATGTGCTTTGGTAGCTTTCTACAGGTGAAAGCCTCTTACTAAGCCTGGCTTTGCCAGATCATGTCCCTGGTAGAAGCTCTTCCACATCACTGTTTCAGACAGCAGGCAGAGTGGTGGCGGAAACATCCCAGCCGTGAGAAGGAGCTGGGGCTGAGGTGGAGTTTCTGAGCATGGGCTGGCAGGTGGGTGGTTGCCCCTGGCTGGGGTACATAGGCTCTGCTTCAGTTCAGCTGCTCATCTGCTCATTCATGACCCTAAATGAATCATTTCACTCAGCCACAACAGGGCCGTGATCTTGCTTAGGGGCCCTTATTCCACAACCATATACAAAGGAAAACTTTGTAGCTGTTATTCCAGGGCTTAAGTTCTCTCTCTCACGACCAGACACATGGCCCAATATCTGTTGACAAGCTGGGAATACAAAATGAAACACTGTTATATATGATCTATATACAGCTGTAGATGTGCTGGTGCTGATCCATCTGTGCTTCAGGCCATGTGCCTTGGGGTGTAGTGGGAGGGAAGCCCATTTAGGAACAAATTTGCAGAGCAATGTTTCTACTGATGATCTTGGATAAGATCTTTTGCCCTCCAGGTTTCATTTTTCTCCTGAATCCATTGACCACTGCGAGACAATAGCGAGCCCAAAGCCAGGTTGCTAGCTTTGCATGGTTAGTTGCTGCAGAGTTCAGCCCTCGTCTAGGGACCAAGTTGGATGGCTGAGCATTCAGAAGGGCTCTGCACGTCTGGTATCACATGCTTTTGAAAATCTGAGATGTGTAGGGCTGAATTTAAGCAAAGCTTTTGAAAATTGTTCCCCGCTTGTGGTTGCTGAGACTCCTGCATTGGTGATCTAGTCAAGTGTCCTTCCAGGTGCTGCAGGGGACCCTCGTACCCAGCGGGTTTTCTGGTGAGCGTATCGCGGTTCGGTTGCACCTCCTGCTTCATCCTTACCCTGTTTTGCCATATTAGGCAAATAATAGAACTGGCAAAGATGTCAGTAACAAATGCCACATTTTTTTAATGTTGATGAGTTTCCTGCAAGTCCCTGTTTCTAAGAGTTGGCTCCTCAGAACTGGCTGAACGCTCCAGGCAAATGTATTTCAGCTCGCAGACTTGGTGAATTATTTGCCGTGACCAGCCTTTGGCTATTTGCTGTGAGCTATGCAGAGGCAGTGATTAATCATGTAGATTGGGTGCTTTTGTTTTGTTTTGCTTTTTCGCTCCATGGCCGGATAACTGAAACAAGAGGAGTGAAATAAGGAAATTCAAGTTGCCACATAAAGACTTCCAGCGTGAAGGCAAGAGCCAGCACACGTTCATGTGAGAGCTGGCGAGACTTTCGCTTCTTCCGCTACCTCTGTGACATTTTGGCAATTCCTGAGCCCATGGCTGAGCTTTTAACTTGTCCCATATGACACAATCCAAATATGCTGGGCCGTGCTTCGTCTCAGTTACTGCAGTGATAGGACAGGCCTCCGGAAAATATTCCTCTTTAAGGAAAACCAATATTTTATTGTGCAGGAACTTCACGGACTGGATATGTGCCCTTTTTGCTCAGCCAGTGCTGCGGTGTGAGAAGAGCATCAGCATTCATGTGAACAACGGGGCCATCAGAGTTCAAGGTAAATGGGGACATAACCCCAAGGCAAGTTTAATTTTAACTTATTCTGAGACAGTTCAGGGTCACCTCTGCCAAACCAGTGGCTTTAATTCTCCATCTTCGAGGGGAGTTCAGCACAAATCCAGCCTGATGATAAAATAATAAAATCTGCAGTGGGAGCAGGATCCCGTTGATTAGGGAGTGTTTGTGGTGGTGTTTGGGCTGACAGCAGGAGAACTCCTCACAGCTGAGACCCTCGGCTTGTCCCAGTCACATACAGGCTGGTGCCTGCTCTGCTTTGGCTGAGTTTGGAGCGAGCAAAGTCACTTGCGAAACAGGAGAGTCTGGGCACTGTGTGGGGACCAGTTTGAACTGAAATGTTACTTGTGCACACAGTGTAGAAGTCCTGACTGCACGTGGTGAAGTGACCTCAAGCCCACAGTTGGGTAAAACTAGCAGACAGAGGCAGCTGAAGCTACTGCTACTCTCTTTGGATTTATATTCCCTGTACAACTGGGTTTGATTCCTGCTGTGCATACCTGTTCTTTACCTAGCTCCTTCTTAGCAGCATCCCAGCACCTATGGCACGTAAAGAGTTTGCGAGCACCCTCAAAAAGAACCTCTTTCAAATATATACCCTCCAACGGTGCCTGGGTATAAAGATGCCCTGCCTCCTGGAGTAGATGGGTTTAGGCTTTTTTTTTTTGTCTTCATTTTAAGCTCATAGGCAAAGTTTTTGAAAAATGTCATCTGATTCTGGGAATCACAGTGGTTGAGGATTGATTTAGAGGTATTGTTGAACTACTTTGCAACCCAGCTATTGAATTTCAAGCAGGTCAAGCCATATCCCAGAATAAAAATGT
This sequence comes from Chloroceryle aenea, assembly GCA_013399075.1. Lineage (NCBI taxonomy): Eukaryota > Metazoa > Chordata > Aves > Coraciiformes > Cerylidae > Chloroceryle > Chloroceryle aenea. The sequence goes on along the minus strand of VWZY01006553.1, from coordinate 441,806 downwards.
TTAAAAGGATTAGTTGCTTTTGAAATTTTTGCTTATGACATCTTCCATTGCCTTCTTATACTTTCATTCACAGAATAAAAACCACATTCAGCCACAGCTGCAATGCTGGGCAGTAGGTACCAAACAGGAGACAGAAAGAAACAGTCAGTGCTTTGGCAAGTCCCGGACCCACGCGTAAGGCAGATGGAGAGAAAGAGAAGGAGCAGAGAGAAGCTGGCACATGCAAGGTCCTTCAATTGTCCTGGTAGTTCTTCAGGTACATTCAAGCCAATCTGTATCTGACTCTTTGGCCACATTTTTAATCCAAGCTAGTTGGCCGCACGCTTCCGTTGCAGGGTTGTTAATTGTGCGGGGGGCTGTTTTATGCTTCCTTCTTTCTCACGCTTGTAATGCCCCGTCCTGACTTCTGAGTGGTCAGAAACATTTGGACTACTTGTCTGGATTGTTTCCTTGATAGGGAGGAAGACTCTGTTTTCAAAATCTCTCCTATTCCTAAGTTATTTACACCCTTGGACAGGATTTTGATGGCAAAGCTGATGCTAATAGCAGGTGCAGATCTATTTTCAGAGCTCCAGCAAGATCAGCACTGTCTCTCGGCTCCTCCAGCCAACAGCAGTCGATTCTCTGCCCAGAGCATCCCATGACACTGCGATTCGCAGGCCTAACCCTTCCCCAGCACAAAACGGGGCCCCACTGTAGAGAACATGAGCTTGGCACGCAACTTGGAACCGATTTCTCTCCCATACGTGCAGCCACCTGGCTCAGCTGGCGCTGAAGCAGGTTGCTCTCCTCACTTATTTCTGGGGCCTGTCCCACTGGGTTTGTCTGTCTGACGAAAGGAGGGAAGGGGTCTGTATTTGTGTTTGTTCCACTTGAGAGGAACAACTGGCACTGGGGCAGCCCAGGCACAGCTCCCCTCTCCCCAGTGAAGCCACTCACTCACCAGTAAGGAGCGTGGGAGCGCAGGCATGGGACACCAGTGTCCTGGCCCTGTGGCGCAGCTCCTCGGGAGCTTTCAAACAAAGCTGCTTTCAAACTCTTACAGTGAAATGAAGAGTTGTGTAAAATTCCAAGGAAGCAGAAAGTATTGGATGTTTATTCAAAATGAAATAAAGCTTCATAGCCTGCTGATATCTTTTTGGCTAGTCCTACCCCGGTGCTTTATCACGTTGGCTTATGCACATCCATTGCCATTTTTAACACCTGATACAACCAGGAACACAAGCCTTTCTTTTGGGAAATGGGATTTCTTTGTTAACTTGCCTTATCCCTTTTGGCTTGGCTGTGAAATCATATAACACAATCAGGCACGCAAAAAAGAGGATCTTTTAAAATGTCATTTGCTGCCCCCAGTCAAGAGTTCAGCAGCATTGCCGATGAAACGGAAGAGGCAGATGGCTGTGAAAATATTCTGTGACTATTGTAAGCAGCTGGTTAAACAGGAATGTTTACCAGGATGAACCATTTTATAGCACTTTAGTTTCTCCAGTTTGGCCGCAAAACAACCAGCAGTAGAACAAAAATATTAAATTATAGAAGTTTTCACAAGGTAAATATAAAGGATAAAACTGGCAAGTTGAAATCTGGCACCTCCAAGTTGTATATCCTACCCCTGGTCTAATTCCAGTGATGTGCATGAAGCAAGGTTCCTGGTGGTGGGGATTGCACAACTTCTGTGGTGCTACATGCAGTTACCTGCCTAGACAAACTGTCAGGGCATAAACCTGAGCTTTTCCACGTCATGTTCCGGATGCACATGCCCCTTGGAAAGGCCAATAATTCAGCTTATTTATAGCTGAATAAAAGACAATGCCTCCAAATAGAAGTCAAAGTTCAGCAGCATTGGCTAGTCCAGCATTTGAAAGCCTAGCTCTCAGCAGGCTCTAGGGCTGGAGAGTGGCCATAATAGGATATTGAAATGTTTTTCTTTTTCAGACTTGGCAATAAATTCCTTGACGTCCCGTTATAATTTTATGAGCTGGTTGAGATTGTCATATTGCACTAGCTCCTGACAAGCCTCCATGGTGGGAGGAGCAGAAGCCTGCATCTGTTGTCTGCCTATGTGCAGCGCCAGAGATAAGCAGGTAAGTTCCTGATTCATCTGCCTGTGTGGAAGGAGATAACTGAAGCACCCTACAAACTGGTGTGGCCTTTAAGTGCCTCAAGGGGCTATCTTGGATCCTTTGAAGAGCTCACTCTGAATCCCGAGTGCCAGTGTCAGGTCCACACATGGCAACGCAACGTGTGTGGAAGCCAAATGCAGAGGGATAACTATGTGAGTGGAAGCTCTCTGTACAGGCTCCATCGCTTGTCCCACGCGTGGACTCCTATGGCACTGCAGCCCATGGGGGTCTGTGCACAGCCCCACTGCAGCAGCTCACCTGCACGGGCTGGTCTTGAGTTTGGTTAAAAGAGCGTTAGCAGTCCACCTCCCGTGCCTCCCCGAGGGCTTTCCATGCTGCTTCCCTTCATGCAAAGTAAACAAGGAACTGGACTGAAGGGAATTTTCTTCGTGGCAGTTATATACATGACAAAGCTGCACATACGACCTGTCATCTGTTTCTTTTTCCCAATGAACTGCAAAAACAACACACACAAATATGTTTATGTGAACAGGCCAGAAAAACAGCTGGCTCATCAAATCAAAAGGGGCATGCTTGGCTCTGCGAGGCCAAGTGCTCGACTGGATCCTGTGTATTTATAAAGTGAGAAAGTAGAGCATGTTTGAAAATGCAGGTGTATAAATATTTCTGCCAGACCTGTTGGAGCATTTGAAGTCTCCCTCCAGCCGCTGCTCTGACTCACCACTTCCCAGCACGCGGGGAACACTGCCTTGTGGGCAGCAGCACTCCGGGTCCTGGACCTGACTCCATCTGTGGCTCTGGGGTTGCAGTGCCCCAAGGGGGCTTTGCCCGAGGAGCACTGGAGGACACCCCCAGGCCTGACCTCATCCTTGCTGTGGGAGCGTGATGGAGGTGGGGCCAAGTCAAGGCTGGGGTGGAAGGTTCGTCAAGGGTGGAAGCTGCGGGTTGCCTATGGGGAGGTGCTTCAGGCAGATGTGGAGCTGATCGTTTGTTTCCTTGGCCTGCCATCCATGGAAGAGGGCTGCAGCTTACCAGCCAACCTGGAAAAACCATCTCACTTCTTAAGTCTAAACTTCAAAGCCGGTCAGTATATTTAACGTAACAAGCCCTCTAATAGCCCCGAGCAACAACCTTGGCACACTGACACAAACTGCAGGCACAGCACAAATATTATATTAGATACTTCCCAGCTACGACTTCCTCTGGCGTTCTGTCACTGCTGCACATGGAAGAGTAAATCCTTTCATAATCACACAGACACGCAGGGATACGCAGGACACACCTGCAGAGCCGTAACCCAACGGCTGCGTGACCCAGGCTTCCTCAGCAAAGCTCATCTGTGGTCTCTGCCCCTTACGGAGCCATCTTCTGGTTTATCTAAGCTGTGCCCAGCCAACACAGGCTAATATGCTTATACAAAATAAGTTTTCCAATGTTTCATCTCCTTTTCTGTGCATAGCTAGAATGTGTACAACTGAATAAGATGATTATTTGTGCTTTGGCTCAGTTCTGGCCTTATTTTTGTTAAAAAAAACCTTCTATATGGAAAGTTAGACCAAATAGTGAAGAAATTTTTGGGCTAAGGGGACAGAAGGAAGTATAAGATCTATGGAAAAACTTGGAATTACAGTAATGTTTAATAGCCTGACGCTCCAAAGCTGTTGAGCGTTGTCAGACAAGCAGAATTCACTTCGTCTTCAAAGCCCATCTGGCAATCGTCGAGCCCAGATACATTTTGAAGGCAAGCTCAGAGGGGGAGGAAAGGACCTCACAGGTCGAGTAATATTAATGTTAGTCCACAGTTAACAAAAGATATTGTCAGCTACAGAGCTGATGTTAACCTTTCAGACCAGCACTAGAAGTTTTGCATTTACCAAACCCTTGTGCCAGCTGTACTGCAGGAGCCCTGCGAGGGGTCCTTGCCTCTGCCAGTTTGGTGCTTGCACTGCCTCAATCCTGCTACTAAAAGGCCATTCTAGACCTTTTTTTGGTCTTCCCGAGGGTAAAATTAAGTCTGCGTGCAAATGTGTTCTGGCTGAAGGCCTGGGAAGGAGCTTCAGCTTTGGAAAAAAAATAATGCTGAAGACATGATCCTGCTTTATGGAAGACTGTGGTGCAAATCCTGCTTCTTTCAATAGGAGCTGGGCTGTGCCCATGGCATTTAGGCTGCGTGGTCTGCAAATCTGCAGAGACTGAACACAGATTTAGAAATTTGAGAATATTTTTTCTGTAGTTGATGGTGGAATTGCTCCCTGGTGCGAACAATGAGATATTTCAGCTGGGATAAAGGAAACCACGAATTTTACCTTACTTCTAATAAACATGAGCTGAAGAAATCACTCATGATACTCTTAGAATTTCCTATCTTGGAGTTTATTTTCATTGTATTATTAGACTTTTCTAATTTTGGTAAACTCTATAGAGGAGCTCATCCAACTTCCACTGACTCTCAGCAGTGGTATAATAAACCCCCAACCTGGCTCTGCTCCCACGAGTTCTGCCAGTCGTGCCTCTCCCTCGCTCATCATCACGCTGATGAAAGCCACTAGATGTCACTGCTATATTGCACTAATAAAGTTAAAATAATATTTTTCTGGCAATAGATGTCCTGACTCATAAGGAAGTTGGGTTATAAAAGCCATGGATAGTTTGGATTCCTTCCAGTTAAAAAACAAAACAAAACTTTTTTTTCTTCTTTTTTTTTTACTAAAAATATTGGATTCAAGTTCAAAACAGTCATTTAACAAATAACATTGACTTGTATTTTAAAAAGAAAAATACTTTGAAGTTAATACCAAATAAAGAAACATGGTCTGTGGCTCTGTGAACTGAGATGATGGGAAAAAATTATATCTGAAGGTCTGCAGTGCTAAAGACAAGGCTTGACTAAATGCAGGGTTGGGGACGCTCAGGAATACTCATATTCTCTTGCTCAACCAGAAAGCAAGGCAAAAGGCCAGTGAAATAATAGCAATAGCAGGAATGATATTGTATATTTATATGGTGCCTTTCATCTCCCAGGTTTCCCCGCTGCAGTGTCTAGCTGACTGCACATTCAATAATCACTTCGCTCACCACCGAGCAGGAACCACCCTTGGCAAGGCCACGGCAGCTGTCAGACAGCACATTAGGAAGCGCTGCTCCAATTCAATGGCTCATGAAGGACGTTTTTGAGGCAGGTGAAGTGTATTTTGATGGGCCTGCTCTGAGTTTGTCTGTGTTGCTGGGGCTAATTCAAGTTCTCTCACATGCTCCTCTCTGCTGGAAGAGGGAGGGAAGGTGTTTTGGCTTTGTTTCGTTTGTTTTAAGACTGTGGTTATCGAAAAATGGCAGGTGACCTCAACCCCTTAACCCTTCCTGGGCAGAAATGTTATCAGAATACCAGCTTAGAAGGGACCTCAGGGATCATCTAGTCCAACCTTTTAAGGTAAATTATATTTATCTATCTATCTATGGTTTAAATGAGGTGGCCCAGCACCCTGTCAAGCTGAGTCTTAAAACTGTCCAGGGTAAGGGAATCCATCACTTCCCTTGGGAGATTATTCCAATGTCTAATTGTTCTCATGGTGAAAAATTGTCTTCTGGAGTCCTATCAGAATCTCTCCAGGAGTAACTTGTACCCTCTACCCCTTGTCTTTTCCACGGGACTCCTTCTAAAAAGGGAGTCTCCATCCTCTTGGCAGCCACAAGGTAACAAATGTAACATGTCCCAGGTAGCCACCTGATTTTCCCTTATTGTTACCTAACTGAATTTTAAGTTTTCCTTCTGATGTCACCTAGGCAAGAACCAGCCAGATCTGACTTATGCTGCTGCAGGTAATGAACATGCTGAACTACTGATGGTGGGTGACGCAGAGGATGTCCTAAATCCTAAGAGGAGAATGCTCAGCTGAGGTAGGGCCTCCCTGCTCTGTCTAGGGAAGCTCTTTTCTGCAGATGAAGAATGCAAGGTTCTTTGGAGATGGGATGGGAGGGGTATTTTCTCCTCATGTGAATCCTTCATCTTTTGTCTACCAAGTAAGTGATCCAGACTAAATGCAATGTGGTAACCAGCATTTTGGTATGGATGTGAGAGCACATATTAGGAGTCCATCTGGAGATGACAGATTTCATCTTTCCAGTTTTATTCTTTATACTTACCTTAGGAATACATTTATAGTGTAATGCATTTGCTCTATTTCTGGCTGTTTTGGAGGCCAAACTGGAGAAATGAAAGCAATTTTTGGCAGTGCAGGAGCCTGTCTCCACCCATTCTTGATTTTTTTATTGTAGTAGGATTAGCTGGAGTTATTGCTGTTTTACAGAGGAGCATTCTCCACTCTGAGGAACCTCGGCGCAGCTGCAGGATGGAGTGAAGCCCCATCCCGGTGTCTGGGTGCATCGTGCTGCACAACATGAGGGGGGCTCATGGGGGCTCACAGTAAATGTAGCTTCTCTGTGAGTCCTTGCCCAGAAAGGTGGAGAAGAATCATTCTGTACTACTGAATGTGTGTGATTACTGAGGAAAGCAGTCGGAACTGAAGTAGTTTTAGTCTGTGACCCCTGTGTAATGCAGGTGGGCTGTGGTGTAAAACAAGTGTAAACTGTGCTCTGGCTTTTGTCCGCACAGGAGGAGCTGGTTAACTGAGGTGGAGCTACCATTAGAGGTAGGTAAGATGGTTTTTGAAGTGGCTGAACCTGGGCTGGACACAATGCCTGAGAAAAAGCCCGCTATGCATCAGCTTTGCAGGGAAGGTGCCTACTGTGTGCCTGCTCTTCTCCAGTGATGCCTCTCTTATAGCGATAGTTGGGATAGCTTCAGTGGATATATCCATGGTTTGGGAAGCACTTTGGGACTGTTGGTGCTGTACCACTGTAGGCTTCTATGAAATACCTGTAATCCAGCAAAAAACTCATCCAAAGACACTCACAGAAGCACACTGTAACTAAAACTGGAGGGAAGGTGAACGGCCCCTCTCCTGAGGGGTAGTACTGTCGAGTTTGTATGTTCTAGGTCTAGGTAAGCTGCCAGACAGAGAAGGAACGAGACGGAGAAACAAGGCAAAGGCAAGAATAACTCACTTCCCTGGCTCAAGTTACCGACAAAGGCATGAAAGCCTCAGCCTGTAGTATAAATTATGACCTATCAACTCAACCAGAGTCATAATAAGAAGGAAGGAATCAGATGAGTAAGGCAATAAGGGAAAAGCAAATACTGTGAGTAATGGCAACAAGAGGTTAGTTCCCTAGAAGTTGTCTAACCACATTAGATAGCACAGCTTAGTGACTGAGCCTGGGCCCAGCGTCTAGAGAATAAATCAAATGGGTTTTTTTTTGTTGATAAAACATTTTCTCCACAGCAGATGGACTTAATATTTCCTGGATCCATACTGTTCAAGACTTGGAGTGGAGAAGCTTTTCCAGGATTGCATTATTGATGGCTTTGTTTCCAAGAGATGTAAATGCAGAGAGCTCTCCTAGGACTTGTTGCTATAAACTGTTAAGTGAGGACTTTTCTTTCTCTTTGTTTCCTCCCCCTGTTTGTGGACTGAAATCTCTGCTTCTCATCCACTTTGCTTCTCTGGGACTAGCTAATTCCTCCCACTCTTATTTCTACTTGCTTCTCTCCCCTCCTCCTCCTTCACAGTCATTTCCACACCCCTCAGCTGGCCAGGTTGTGGGGACTAGCCTAGATCTTGCCAGGCTGACAGTGATAGTGGCAGTGGTGGTGTCAGTGTACCACAGAGCTCCCACCTCACTCAGTCTGCCAGCTCCCTTCCTCTCCAGCTGCCTCCCAAGTTACCCTTTGCCCAGAGCAGGGTGAACGTGGAGTATTCTCAAAGTGCAATGCAAGGAAGCAGAATGATTCTGAAGTGTGATGCTCTCTCAGCTGGATGGCAAAGCTGAGGTGTGTACTATCCTCTGTGACACAGTTTATTGGTCTCTTAAAGTGAAGGAACGTTCAAGGGTATTTTTCTGGAATGCTACAGGCTTGGGGCAGAGTGTCTGGAAAGTGCCCATAAAAAAGGACCTGGGGGGGATTGGTCAACAGGTGACTGGAGGTGANCTGGCATTGCTGGGGGAACAGCTGGACCCAGTGACCTTTAAGGTCTCTTCCAACCAAAGCAATTCTATAATTTTATGAAAGGCATCTCCCATAAGAAGCCTCTTTAAGCTAGGCTCTGTGTGTAAATGCATGCAGCTGCCACGAGATCATGTAAACCATCGGTACCAGGTGGTGTATAGCGGTACACTGCCATTCTTCGATGGAGTTGTGTGATCTGACCAGGGCTCTTGACTGAAAGAGATGCAATGAATCTGGGCTAACTCACCACCAAAGTACTTTTCCATACGTGCACTTTCATTCTGCTCTATCTTTTAAAACTAATTAATGAAGAGTAGCTGAATTTAACTTCTTACTCATCCTGTAAATCCTTCCTCCTCGCCTATCTCCAGACCACTTCCTCTTACTTCAGCGCTTCCTGCATGGTCTCTCTGATACTCACAAGACAGTGTTATTCCACAATGACTAAGTTGTCCTGAAGTGTGTTAGGGTTTAATAACAACAGGAATTAGGTTTGCTGCTACCAAAACCATTTTATTATGACACATCCAAAGCCATAAAACCTTCTTGTGCAATAATAAGGGGAAAAAAAAAATCTCTTTCCATCCACTTGTACAAAAGAAGCCTCAAGAGATTAGTACTATAATAAGAAGAAAACAAACATGATTCAGTTTAGAAAAATGTAGCTAATATGTCTAAAGGAAACTGCAACTACTTGATCAGAGAGAGAGAGATTTGAGAAGCAGCTATTAGTGGACATGACCTGTGAGTTACAGGGGACAGCAAATGGGGTATTAAGTAGCTAACAGTGGGTTTTGAAGAGATGGCACTGGCACCTTGGGACTGGGGATATTGTGTTCAGTTGTGTGTGCCCCAATCAGGTGGAAGATATGAGTGGGTTGGTGAGGATTAAGTAGCCATGAAAGTAATCAGGTGAGAGGGACAAAAAAATTGTGGGAGAATAATCAAGAAGAAAGCAAGTATTGAGAGTTTGACTAAATGCTGGCTCAATGGAGGATGAAGGATTTCAGATATATGAAAGTACTAAGTGGGAAAAGGAACCACCTAATGAAACACATGAGATGGGATCTGAAGGATAGGAGGAAAGATAATTTCAGGTTGATTAGCAAGGGCAGCCTGGGCCCGGCACTATCACCCTCACTGTGCAAAAGTTTCTCCTTATGTTTACGAGGAACCTCCTCTGTTCCAGCTTGCACCTGTTGCCCCTTGTCCTATCGCTGGACATCAACTTGAGTAACTTTGGACAGGAATGGGAAGAAGGGCTAAGAACAGAAAAATTAAATCAGTCTTTTGCATCTCTTATTGTAGGACTGATTCAGTCTCATCTCACTCATGTATTATGGGGTTATCTCGTCTGAACTTCAGTGGATCAAAAAGTTGGGACAAGTTTAGTGAGGTGTATGAGTTGTCTTGCAGGAGCGTTGTGAAAATTTCAGTTTGGGCAGATAAAGGGGGGATTGCACTTGGAAAGATTCCTATTTACTCCAAAGTTTGAAACAGAGGGTATATCTTCTTCTCATCAGTCCTTCCAGTCTCAGGCAACGAAGAGCTATACCCTCTGGGCTGCTGCTGATCCTGAGTTAAGGGGATCGCAGTGAGTTAACCATGGTAAAGCTGTAAGGTACAAACTCAGTGCTGCTTCAGCACTGCGCCCGCTCTGGCTAGATACCGGAGATTAAAAGACAATCTAAAATTCCATATCATTGATAATAAAAAGCTAGTGGAATCTTTTCAGACCTTACAGTGAAAGGTTCACTTTGGTTCACGTCTTATTTTCTCCAGCCTATTCGCACAGGTTTCCATTTTACCCTGGCTATCAGATAAAAACTAAAAGTGCTAATACTTGAGAAGTTTTCCGGCTGGTGGTGACCTCTGTTTCACCTGAGTAGGAGCCACAGAGATATACAGTTCAGTTTTCTAGAGCCTACAGTGCACGGGAACTGAGCCACGTGACCTGCGAGTCTCCTGTTCGGTGGCTTTCGTACAGGCCGCCAGCGAAGCAGACGGGAAGCGAGAGTTCACCGAGAAACAACAACACATCCTCCTCGGTGCACCCAGCGCGGGGTGCCAGCCGGCATTCCTGACATATTAGCATTTCAGCCATAGGCAACTGCCAATGGCTCTCTGGCCAAGCCAGGCCAAACAAAAAGTTCCTCTTGAATGTTAAAATTAGAAATAAGATATTCCTCAGTTGGACATCACAATAACAGCAGTTGCTCACACTTGCTCGGAATCATTCTGACAGATTTCAGACTAACCTTCTGCCCCCCTTTCTGGAGGCTGCAGGTAGATAACCCTATTTTGACTTGTCACCACTTTCTTCTGACTCAGTTGCTGTAGGATTGGGCAATGCAAGGTCTGTAGCTATGAAACAGCAATGCTTTGTTTTCTTGGACTTTGTGAGAGGTAGCTTTTTGTTTTACTCAAAAGTCTTTTCACAGTGCTTTGATGATGCACTGAACCTCTCAAGGAGTTATGTATATCATTTTGGGGACAAGGATGAAAAGAGGGGGAACAAGAAGCCTGGAGGAAACCAATCAGCAGAGCCTGGTGTCCAGTGGAGTTGTCTACTGTAACAAACAAACAACTTACTCCTAAGTCCTGACGTTTAATACTGTTTGTAGCACAAAAAGACTCTGTTCCACAACTCTCATCAGCACAGTGAAAACATTCTCTGTGTGTCTGAAAATCACCTCTGGCTTCACATACAGGACTGAGAAGAGGCAGACAGATGGGCAGGTACATGACCATGGACTGCATGCTGCCTCCGTCTGTTTTCTCACTCTACCTTGGTTTGGAAGTTCTTTGTTTCCCTAGCATTGGTTACCACCTGTCTAACACAGCAGGTCTTGGATGTAGAAGGCATGGGATTCCGCAGCTTGAAATAAAAAGCCAGCCTTGAAGCTGAGACTGCAATGACTTTCTGTTGCAAATGGACTTGTCCCAGTGGGAGAACAGTGACGTGCCCCCAAAGCAAAATTTGTTCTTCCAGAGTTCGAGTCTTTTAGTGTAGATTAATAATAATAAAAAAAAAAGGGTGGTGCATCCCAGCAGAGCTTGATTTCCCTGTCACTGTGGAACAATGTGCAGTTAAAGCTACATTATCATCTGAACCTGGCTTGGCCAGAGCTCTCTGCAGCTGCAGATCTAAGAGCAATGTTCGAACTGGCTCTACTAGATACGACTGCAGTGGGAGTTTATGGGGTGGGGAGGGATGATTGTTAACTTGAATTGCATACTTCTGGGTTATTTTTTCTTTTATAATTGGTAATGAAATGTTTTTTTTCTTGCTGAAACTTCGGACTGCTCCAGTCAGCAGCATGGGCAGGTAGTGGGGACTGTGCTGCCTGCCCACTGTGATAATAGGTCTCTCCTGTCATGGCTGGCATGCATCTGTGTGTGCACAATCATCAATATTTTTGCCATTGGGTGAGACTTCTACATCAAAGAGGTTTACAAGCAGAACCTCCAATGTGTTTGAGGTTTGCCCATCACTGCACTATACTTCCCAAGAGCATATTTCCTCATTAAAAAGTAGCCAGACTTGTTCCCGACTGCATTATGGTTAGTTTTGCTTCAAGGCTGCCTCCAGAATCAATGGGAGTGTGCTCTTGGAAAGTACTATACAGAGATGGGGAAACCTCAAACATTTTGGAGGTTCAGTTTGGAAACCTCTTTGGTTTGGAAGTCCACCAAAAGCATGTCATGAGATGGTTAGAAGGCTGGGTGGGGTTTACATCTGAGGATAGAGTGCAAAAGTGAGAATTGTTTAGCTTGGAAGAAGAAAGGATTGGAGAGTACGTGAGTGAGGTGTTTGAGAAAGATACCATGAAACTAATCTGCTCCCCAAATTAACACTGCTCCCTAATATCAGAGCAAGAGGTCAGTTAGCAAAAATGAAACAAGGAAAAAAGTTTAGTACGGAACTTTTAACTGGGCTATCTAGAAATCTGGCTCTCCAAAGGCTGTAAACAAACGACTGGTACTAACAGCATTATTTAGCAGAAATGGCATTGATTTTGAGACTTTATCTGTGTGCCTCTAAGCAAAGTTTTCTCTCCTCTGTGTATCTCCTCTGTATATCTTGCTTGTGGAGGTTATAAATAAATTAGAGCAGAGAATCACTCCTAATTGTGTGCTTTTAAAGCACTTCACTCAATGGGGCTTCAGTCCTGGTGGTGGGCTGCAGGCTTTTCCTCAGTGTCTGATCTAGCACAGGTTTTTGTGTGGCTTTAATAGAAACATTTGGGGCAGTAGTCCTTGGACTGTTTAGGCACTTGATGATGACATTGTGATTTTTGAAAGTACCTACATGACAAAATCCTGTCAGGAATCCATTATTCAGCATCTTTTGAAAAGTCTACAGGAAGCTATCTTCATCCCAAGAGCTCATACACAAAAAATTCTCATTGTCTTCCTCTGTGCCTCCCAGTAACACAACAGGTCAGCCAGTGCTGCCTCGTCTGGAGGGTACCTTGTGGGGGTAGATACATCAATCCGTGAGATGCCTAGGTAGTAAAAATGAAATAAAGCTTAGAAATATTGGATTCTGGACAAAATTGGGAAAGAAATCCTCCCAGCTCTGGAGAGTGGCTCTTCATCCAGACCTTTCAGGCAAGTGGTGGTGTGACAGTTTACTACAAGAGCATTTCTGGATAAAGTACCTTGCACTCATAAAGTGCATCGCTTGCTCCCTTCTGTTCTCTTCAGAAAGCTCATGATGCACTTAAATCATGGGAAGGGGATATATGATCAATTACATGTACATTTTTTAAAATGCAAGACATAGATGACAGTACATAGTACAAATCCAAAAAGGAGTTGAAAATACAAATCAAATCAAGTAGGTGGGGTCTGAGAGGTTAGTCCCTGAAGTACCAAGGGGAGACAAAGTGAATCAGAATAAAAGCCACAAACTGAATATCATCTATCTCCACCGGGGTGGTGGACACAACAAAGCAGTGTAAACAGGCAGTTTTAGTGATGCCTCTGGTCTGGAACTGTTAATTATGGTCCAGATCTGTATGACCCATTCAGGGGTGGGAGAAGGGGAGGAGAATTCTGTGCAAGTATCAGATTATCCTAAGGGTAAGAAGTAGGGATTTATGAGAGGCTGAATTCTTAATCACCTTTTCATTCTATCTTCCAGCCTGGAGCTGCTTGTCAGTCTGTGACCCTGGTGAAGAGGGGTGAAGGTGGTCAACATGGGCATGGGGAGGTCAGTGTCAGGCAGTATCTGCACTGCTGGCACTGCAAACTTCATTTTGGCTACTCTGCTGAGAAGCCTTCAGTTATTCATGAAGATAATACAGTGATCACCTGGAGGTGTTTCTCTTGGAAACTCTTGGAATAGCCCTGCATGTGGATAATGGGAACAGCAACGGATCCCTTCTCTGGAATGGGTATTGAGCTGGGGTTTCTTGAGATAGGGTTAATGTAAAACCCCTGTGATTAATGTAACTCACCACTGGATGTCATTGTTTCTCTATAGGAAAGCATCAGGGACACTTTTATTTGGCAGTAAAATTGTTTTTATTGTCTTTTTTTTTTTTCTCTCCTCCCCCAAATAAAAAGCCTCACATATGGAATATTCAGGTGTTTGGCACCTTTTCCACTTGGCTATAGCAAGCTCAGGAACCGGATTATGCTTCTTGTTTTCCTAGGGTGGGGAGAGTTTACAGCCTTGGGATGAATATGGTCTATCCTCAAACCTGCAGCTATCAGGCCAGATCGTCAGCTGGTGTAAATTGTGCTGCTCTGTTGAGGCAAAGCAGCGATGCCAATTTAAACAGGCTAAGGATCTAGCCCGCTATGCCTGCTGCTTTCAAGTCCTACTCAACCACAGCCAATCCTTCCTGCTTCCTCATACACCTTCTTCAAGCCCCCATGTCCCACGTTTTCCTCAGTGTTCTCTTACGACAGACCTAATCCTTTCTTCTCCTTTCTTTCTCAAAACGCTCTGAAAATTTCATCCAAATTTTGGAATAGTTTTTCCAAGTTCTTTCTGCTTTTGTCTGTATTGTCTTCAAGATGCCCTTTTCAGATGCAAAACTGGAAAGACAGCAGCCTTACAGAGATGCAGTCAACTGGAAAAGGAAATGAGTCATATAAACTTAGCCCAGAAACTTGTCCACAGCAACATCTACCTTGGTTTTTTGGTAGTTCTCTATTTGCCGTTGATCTCATCTCAGTGTTAATTCTCCACACCCACTCCTCCATTTAAAAAAAATAAATCTCATAATATATGTTTGGGCAGGTACAACTGGAACATGGAAAACAAAAACTCTAGGATTAAACAAGCAGCATGAGATTTTACCTTGTTAGTCCCTGATGTGGGCACAGAGAAGGTCTGAGAGGAGAGTAATTTAACGTAGCCTTTTTCAATTGCGTTTCCTCACCTAGGATGAAGAGATAATGAAACCATTTCATTATTAATTTAGAAAGAAACCAAGAAAACACCTTTTCACACTGATAATACAGGACAGTTTTTAAAATTTTCTATCTACCATATGTCCACCAGCTTAGGTAGAAGGTAACTGAAGAATTTTGAAGACTGCAGTTCTGATCACAGATGTGGGGCCTTCAGGAGAAGAAGATGCTCAGTCAAATGAGCTGTCATTTGTTCCTTAACAAATCTGCCCACTCTCCTTGCATATACACGGTGACAAGTCTAATGTCACTTTACATTGTGAATTAGCTTTCTCAGAAAAGGTGCACTCCAAGGTTCTGAAAGAGGTGAAAAGGAGACCCTTGCTGCTCGAAAATAGGGCACAGAGAAGAGTGAAACAGTTCTGTGAGATGGTCTTCATCCAGTCCATGGTAGATTTTTGGTGTAAGTGAAGATAATTTGTAATTAATTAGGGAGATGATGGAGCTGTTCATGGGCTACAAGGATTTAGGAGTTCTGTGATGTAATGAAAGTATGTAACTGCAGAATGTAAGGATAGATCTTATTCTGATATAGTCAAACTCTTAGTTTCCCTAAAAAAAAATCAACTTGGCACCTCCCACAGAGAGTCTTTCGGGATGACTGAGTTTTAAGGTTGAAGTGTGCTATAATAGCAAATGGGACTGTGGTAGCAACACCTTCTTGCCAATTAAATAGGTGGTCTGCATGGGTTTGAGATCTTATCACTGGGTTCAAAACAAATTAAAAAATTATTCCTAACTTCTACTCCTGTTAGCTTACCCAGTCAGCAGGGCTGCAGCAGCAAGGGGTGTATTCTGCTCAGATTTCACTATGATAATTAATTTTATATCCATTTTATAATTTTCATGTTTTATATGGACAAATAGTGTTTCTGGCAATGAGATGTCTACTGAACTTCCAGGCACTTCCAGGGGCTCAGTGGTATGTCTGGTGGAATAGTAACTTCTGAAGCATTGAGAGCTGATGTATAGGGCTAAAGTCTCTACCTCAGAGGTCACCTTGTTTAACAAAGGAGCATGATGAGCAGGTGATGCTCTTGATGTGACATGTTAGAGAGGGAGCCATTATTAATATTGCCAGCTGCTCTCTTCTCTCCCTTGCATATATTCTTTGGTTATTACATCAGTATCTTTTGATGTAACGTGTTCGGGTCCTTGCTCATTGAGCTGTTTAGTGACCATAACTGAATAAATAACTGACCAAAGTGCAGAAGAGGGAAGGCAGATGATATTAAAAATACAATAGGACATAATCTGGTCTTTGTCATGGAAGACAATTTGCATCTCAGCTCTACCACTGCTGAGGTTACATACTCAGAGCTATTTCTGTAAGCATTCATACACATTTCTTTATTTATTTATACAAGTTTCTCCTTTGAAAACAGCAAGACAGCTTCTGGGGATATGGTTCAGAGCAATTACTTTTATTCCTGGAGTTTCTGGTTTGTCAACAAACAAAACCACCATCAACAAAAAGTTGCCTTCTCTGTCCCAGATTGCTTTATGGGTCCAGAGTCCTTGAGGAAACGGTTTTTAAGGACATTAAAAAGAAAAGAATGAAACTTTAATTTATTCGCATTTGGTCTGAATGTCATCATTGTCTTGAAACCAATTCCAAATGTTAGATGTTCACCAATTCTCCGTCTGTTCCCAGCCAGGCTGGCATTGTGAATCACGTGGCAGTGAGCAGTACCACTCAGCGATCCCGCTCGGAAGCTCCTGTGGCATATATTGTACAGCTCCCGCCATCACAGGTCATGGGCACACTGCTGAGGGCTTGTAGCTGAGTGTAAATGGCTTAGATATTTAACTCCAGCGAAATAAATAAGGCTTAGGCTGCCTTGTGGATCTGGGCTATCATGGCTGTACATCCAATGTGATGACTTGCTGCTGTAATCACAGAATGTTAGTAACCCCTCTGCCAAACCGGAGCGTGGCAGCCACTCTGCGCTAACGACTCAACTCCGCGGTGTGTTTCTCTGAAGAGGAGATGTGAGGAATAATTTGTCCGATTGAAGCTGCAAGGTGAGTCCCCAAAGGCGATGACAAGGATTAACTTCCTGCAGTCCGCTCTCGTGACTGCTGAACCATTTCAGTGACAGGTTCACACGGAGCTGGAACACAGCTGGGTAAGTGTCCACCAGGAATGCCCTGGGAGTAAAGCTAGCGACAGCGTGGGCTTCTTATCTCTGACTACAAAGATGAGACTTCAAAGGCTTTTGTCTGCGGCTGTGAACATTTTCAAATGACTGGCCAGGATTGAGAGCTCTCAGAGATGACTCTGGAAGCAGGCTGGTGTCCATGCAAATGCTATGTGTTTAGTGTTCCTTTCTACTTCTCCAAAGTGCAAAGGCAGAAGTTCATTACTTAAGTGTTTGTGATCTTTCAATAGGAGTGTGATATCCTCTTGGGTGCTTTGAAAAAATGTTCCTTTCCAGTCCTGCTGAAACTCGCTGGGCTAGTTGAAAGCAATTTGTCTCACTTCCCAATCTGAACTCTGCGCAGCACAGCTACCCTGGCACTAGCAACCAGCTCCAGGAGCAACAGTCCTTACGGCACGTGCTCAGAGGATGGCTGATGGCAGGAATATGCTGACACAGGGAACAACATCTCCAAGTCTCAAGTTGTTTGGGTAAGAAATTAAACTTCTTCTTGTTTCCCCAAATTGTAGCTATGACCTAGACATTTTGCAGCTGCTATACCCATTAACTAGAAGTTCATAATATTGCTAATAAAAGATATGAAAGACATTATTTCCCCGTGGCAGATTTGACTTATCTAGGGACTTTAAAGTGGATTTCAATCATGTTCAGTCACAGCTATGTCAAACTCAATTGCCCAGATTAAGTCTGTTCCCAACTGCCTCAAACTGTTTTTGTGTCAGGAGGTCTATGTACCACTTCTCAGAGCTCTGAACTAGTGAACATGCCCTTCAGAGCTGCTCTTTTGATTTTTTTCTAATACCTGAAAATCCAATTCCTTGAACAAAGGACTCAGCCAAAGACTCAGTGACCGGCTCTACAGCACAGTATGGATCATGGAAGGAGAGGCCAGAACAAACCAACTACTGCAAGATATTAACTTAGACAGAACTGAAAGTACCCCAAATTACAATAAACAGCAAAAAATGACTGTGCCACTCTCAGGGCTTAAACACACATTGGGATGATGACTGTAAAGGGCAGTGATGCATTTCTCTTGGGTGAAAAAGGAACAGACCCACAATGCTCTTTCTGGCTTCTTGGGAGAAGCATTTAGGAGCTCTCACGTTATATGAAGAGAGGCTCAATTAGCACTGAAGACAAACTGCAACTCACAGTCTGAACAGGACTCCACACAAAGGACCTGCTGAACCCCCTGGTTTTAGTCGAGCAATGAAGTGCTGCTCAGTGTAACACCCAGATTGCCACCACTGGACCCTGAAAGCATAGTAACAGCTTTCGTCATGTAGGATGCCCAAGCATGATGCAGGCTACAAATCTCTGCAGTTCTCTGCACTCCCTCCTTTCAAAATGAAATCGGACACATTTTCTGCTCTCTAGGCCCGGTCTCCCATTTAGAAAATGTATTTTTTTGTTGAGCCAAGGAGCAACTGCTTTGCTGGCAGTAGGCAATATCCTAACACTAAGGAGGGTACCTTGGGCAGTTCATATCACCTCCTGAACCTAGTCCCAGCTTCAGCGAAGGTTATCCCGTGTGCTTCTGCTGCCAAGGCTGTCTGCTCCCAGCCTCTGACAGCCTGGAACCTGTTTGGCAGCTCTCACTGACAGCACGAACAGTACAACTGTGATTGTGAATGTTAAGACGGGCACTGAAGTAGCTTTGCATGGATGAGGTCTATTTTTCTTTTCAGTATGATTCTGTGCTACGATGCTACCTGGTATATGTCATTTTTGGACCTCCTAGGTCATCCTGATGACAAATAAACTGCAGGTGCTTTGAAGGGCCACCTGCTGTGTCAGGTGGGAGTGATGTAAAAGCCCAAAGTACTTGCAAGTTCTATCCTTTTGTTAAATCTAATGTTACATATGTGGCCGAATGTGCTGATGCACTGTGTGTGTTGAGAAGCAACAGACCTGAGTGGCATATATGAGAAATGATGCACAAAGCCTGTGAGTTTATATACTCCTTTCTGGGCCAAATACTTTACAGAGGTGGATTATTGTGAGTTTTAACTTCTGCAGCTGTTTCTCCGTGTCCATAAAAATGCAAAGTTCAGTCTCACGTTACACCAGGGTAAACCAGATGTGCTTCATGTTTCAGGTATTGCCCACTGAAAATTACTCTCTGTTCACAGCAGCAAAAGCATTGTGCAGCCAGGATGGACTTGTCTGTCGGTGAGGCTCCTTGTCCTTATCTCCCCGAGTAACTAGTCCAAAACTTCTCTGACTAGAAGATCTTCTATGGTAGCAACTCCTTCCAGTATTGCCAATTTTTACGGTTTAATCATAAATCTGCTGGAACTGGATTTGAGCTACAATGAAACACATCAGTCGTAGCACTCTGCTCTTGCCTGCCTGAGGGGAATAACCTGTTTGGGATGGATGCCCTTCCTGCTTCCTTCTAGCAAAATCGATGGGTGCTGGGAAGAGCAGGCAATGAATGCTCAGTCCTTCCCTTGGGCAATTAAAGTTGTTGTGAGATGGGAAAAGGGGACAAGAGGAAAAGTAACCCGTTTTAGCAATAAGTAACCAGTTTTATCAATGATAAAATACCTTTGCCCCTCTTTGTACAGCAGGTTGTTCTGCTGGATGATCCCCGTGGAAGTGAAGGGAGGGTCTGAAGGAAAACAAACTGTCTCTTAGCTGGAGAGGGACAATGGGTTGAGGAGAACAGAAGCACAGAGCCAAAACATTGGCAAAAGATGGGCGGTAATTATGCAACCGTGGGTTCTGTTATTCTTCTGTTTTGAAGGGCAGCAGGTGGGAGCAGCCAGG
>VWZY01006553.1:381273-422022 GCA_013399075.1 Chloroceryle aenea | reverse complement strand
ATCCTCGGGTGGCGAGGTGGGTGCTGGCGGCGGCGGCTCCGCGGTCCCCGGGTGGCGAGGTGGGTGCTCGGTGTAATTTCTCTGGGTGTGAGTGCAGGGGTGTTTCTGTGTCCGGTGCTGCCTGAAAGTGGTGTTACACCCCATCCCCCCTTGTGCAGGAGAGCAGGAGCTGTGCCCTGGGCTGGGCGCACCTGGGGGTTTAACTGTGCCTGGGTAGGGCTGCTGGCTGGTCCCTACAGCAGCCACAGCTCCACCCTTGTATGACTAGGAAAAAACATGAAATTATCACAAGTTAATAATTCCCATTAATTTATATCTAGCTTTACATATAGTTAACTTATACTTAAAAATGCTATTTGGTCTGTGGAATTATTTCTAATAAGGAAGGCATAAAAATGGCACTTCTCCTACCGCTGGCTAGCACCAGGCATTAAGAACAATTGGTCTGAAGTGAGATTTGAAGTGGATTAATTGGCCTAAGTGTTGTTCAGAATTAAGCTTTGACTTAATGTGACATTTTCCAACATGAGGGTTTGCTTGTTGGTTGGGGGGTGGGCGCTTTTCTAGGGCTCAGCTGTGCTTTAGGCTTTCAAGGCTGGCTTGTACGAAGTAGATGAACTTAAAAAGGTTTTTTCTGAGACCTGTAAAAATGCTGAGTTCGGGTGCTTTTCCAGTATTGCCAAAGTTGACCTTTAAGGTCTGTGTATGTTAAGGTCTGTGTATGTTAAGCTATCCAGACGAAGCAGTATCAGTGTAAGATTCAGTACCTGTGCTGTAAAGAGGGACTCAGTCCCCACAGTCAGTGAGATTTCTCCTCCTTGCTGTTCCCTGGGGATGGGCACCCTACCACAGTCCTGGAGGGACAGGAGAGGTAAGCCAGGTTCCCCTCGTACATCGGGAGAGGTGCATCTGGAGGATGCAAGCTAAGAACTTGACTCAGAGGTTCACTTCAGTGTCAGATCACCAGTGCTGAGCATGGCAGAGTCTCCTCTGCTGTCTTCAGAGACTGAAGCTGTTTGAAGGATTCTCAGCACAGAGAACTAAGGAACCTGGATTTGAGGCTTGTTTAGAAAGATTTTTTCAATTTTTTGGTTGGATTGGAGCTGTTAATGAAAAATGGGATATTATAAGACTTAAATTAAGGTCTTGTTGGCTTAGAGAAATTGTAGCGCATCCAACCTCAGACTTGGTATGAATGAATGTTGCAAAGCAGAATTTTCTTGTGACTGAAACCTGTCTCTAACCAGCCTCAAGTGCAGCCTCTGCCCCTGCAAACCCCTCTCCTCAGGGTACTTGGCAGTCACCCTGGTGGCACAGCTGCATGGGTGATGTGGCACATCTCTAATGCTGTAGACTTTGTGGTACCAAAGGGCTCTGCTCAGTTCTACAGGGTTAAGTTTTACTTAATTTCTGGAGACCATTACTATGCTTTGGAGGATATCAATATTAATTTAGGAATCATTTCCATTTTTACTTCTGATTAAGCAACTTTGTCATTGACCTGCTCTCTTCCTGACCCCTCTTCCCCTTTCTTTCTTTGACAGTTTAAACATATTCCAGCAGAGTTGCTAAAATTACCTCTGAGTGATCTATTCAAGCACTGGCAAAGTAAAATCTCATTTATAAGCAGCAGTGAATGGCTTTGTGTGTGTACCCATCAGCTCACATGTGCTTGAACAACCCTGGGGTGGCATGTTTTGATGGTTGCTTGTATTATTGACTGCCAAATGGACTGGAGTGTTCCAGAAAAGCCTGTGTGCTGATAGTCTGCTCGTGTCCTGTGCCACAAGAATATTTTCTGTGGGTTCTGATAGGAAGCTAGTTACAGAGCTTGAGGTTTATTGTGGTACGATGGCTTTTCTGGGTCACCTTCTGGTGTTATATAAATATGTGGTTGCCTGAACAGGGGACTTGATCCCTTCCCTTTATATGCTGCAGTACAAGGTGAAGACCTGAGTCAAAGCATTCAAGTGTGCAGGCAAAATGCTTTGCTTAGGCAGGAGGAAATGTACACTGAATGTTGAGAAAAGACTGTGAAGATAGTTCTCTGGTTATGCTCGGGTGACTGGCTCAAGCCAGACCCTGCATTGAAGCATGGGTTGAATTTTGTTCTGATGTGGAATTAAGTGGTCTTTTGTCAGGTGAGGAGATGTGTCTGCATCTGGTTTGGGCTTTGATTTGAGTTGGCTTTTTTCCCAAATCCTTGGCTCTTCCCGAGTTAGCCTGTGGTGTCTTTCATATGGGAACCAGAGATGCTTCCCAAGACCCATCTTGTGAAGGGAATATCATTTCCAGTTCCCAGGAGTGGCTCTCTGGGTAGTCATCCTTGTTGAAAGAGGTGACAGTAGTTTCCATGGCTGTTGCCAGCATTTGAGGGTCCCTGACAGAAAGCTGACCGGGGCAGAAGGCAGCTTCCTACAAGTCTTTGTTTTGTTTTTAAATAAACAAAAGCCCCTGAAACCAAACAAAAAACAACCAGAAGTGTCTGGAAGTAGTTGTCCAGCTTTGTTTGGTTTTTTTCAGAAAAATCCTATGAAAAAGAAACAAGACTTTGAGGTTTTTGTCCCTATTCATTTGCTTGCTGCTCATGTTTTCCTGTTTTCCTCCTCCCCAAGGTTATTTGTCTCTTGATTTTTGGAGGAAAAAGTGTTCAGGTGCTAATGCTTTAATAATTTTTATTTGATGATACATGGAAATCATTAATGAAGACTGGTTGGTCTCAACTGATTGTTTTACTTTACTAGTTCCTGGGCTGTCACCGTAGCTCTTCAGAGTGTCGTCTTGTCTAGGTCTGAATTTCTGAAAGCCAGTTTTTCTCTCCCTGTGCTTTTGAAACAGTGGCTCAGGGTAGTGAGGTTGGGAGCTGGTGTCACTCCAGAAGAGTGGAATGATTTGTCTTTCCAGTCTAGAGTGAGAAATGGGTGTTTGTGGGGGAGAGACTTCGATGGTGATCGTTCTGGCTGAGGACCAGTAAAGTGCTTGGGGAAGTGATTTAACAATAAAGTAATTTTATGGTAGTGTTACAGCATGATGTTAATAAACAGCACCAGCCTGCTATACAGTAGTAGGAAAAGGAGTGATTTGCAATGCTGTTATGTATTACAAGTCTAAGGATATATCAAAATAGTGTCTTCTGGCAGCAAGAAACACAAAGAGCTGCTGTAGTTTGTGGTGTAAGAAAGAAGAAAACGTTCACAGAACAAAGTGGTGAGGCAAAGAGTTTTTGCAGGCGTTAAATGAGGCGGTGAAGTTCTGAATTCTGGTCCTGTGAATGTGGCTCCTGCTGCAGGAGAAGCACTGTCTAATAAATACATTTTGAAGCTATCAAAATACTTGACATTTTCAAATGTGACTGAAACTTCAGACTTGCTGATGCCTTTGAGTTTTCTTCATTGAAAAAAATTAAGATGGCTTGTTTATGGGTAAGAAATAGTTGAAGGCAAGTACTTGAGGGAGAGAAATAAGAAGTGACTGGAAGAGAGATGTGATATGACTGAACATATTTAGGGTCTAAGTATATAAAACTCGTGTTCCTTATACAAAAAACAAAAAAATCAATTGTATATGCGGTGTATAGCCCTAATAAATGTGGTGAGGTATATTTTTGTGTGCACTGTTTTCTGGACTAGGTCTTAGACTGTCAAGTCTTTCTGATTGCATCTGCTGAAGTGTGTGTAACACCAGGCATTACCATTATCTGTGTGCACTGAGGGCTCTAAGGCTGCTCTACTTGCTGGTAGCAGCTTGGAATTACTGTACACAAGTTTAGTGCTATGAAATCTAGGGGTAATAACATTTGCCTGGATAGACTTAATGCAGTTCCTGCTTTGTAGAACCTTCCCTTGTAGTGTTGTTTCTTCTTGGACAGAAGAGCTTTTCTGTCTCCCTTTGGCCCAGGTGCTGATTCTGCATCCTGGTGTTGGTGTGGCACTGGCCTTGCAGTGATCATTCATCTTTACCTTGTTTCCTGATGTTTGCACCTTCCTGTAAGTCTTTATTGCTGGCTGCATCTGGCTTCTTTTCAAGAAGGAAGCCCATAATTCTCTCCAGACTGCTGCTGCAGGAATAAGCAGATGTAAGGCCTGCTTGGGTTTTTCTTTTGCTTCCTGCCTTTGACACGCTTTACATGTCGAGCAATGCCCTGTCTGGGCTGGTGTTTCAGCCACTTTCGACTCCCACCCTTCCATTATTTGTTTTTCCTCTTGGTTTAGTCCAAGTGGCTTCTGTGGTGACAACAGAACCCATTACTTTAAAAAAAAAATAATCTTTTCTGATGTTTCTTTGCTCCATTTCCCATCAATTTCTGCTTGTTGCCTTATCCCTTTTACGAAGTTGACACCTCTGTAGTTTAATCTCTCAGCTGATGTCTTTCCTGGTGTCTCCAGTGTGCCAGTGACATTGTGCTTCTCCCTTCCCACGTGTGCTTGTAACTCCCTGTACTGTCACCTACCAGCTGCAAGTGTTGCTACAGGTCGTGTCTGTGGTTCAGTCCTTCCTTGCCTGCTGTAAGGAGAGGGAAGGAGGAGGGTGTAGCTCGGTCACCTTCCCTCCATCACCAGTATGGGATGATTCCCAGTGAACGGAAGGGGGTTGGATGATAAATATTTATTTACTAATGACCTTTGCTGGGGAAGACAGTCTTCCAGCTGGGAGTCTTGAATAATGAGCTCATATCTGCTACCTTGCTTGGGTGCAGAAATGTAAATCTAAACTGAAGGTTGTGTTCTTTTACTGCTGCCTCCTGCTCTTCTAGTGTCCCCTTCTACTGCTGCTACAAAACATCTGGCCATGTTGGATGGCTCCTGCTGTGAGCTCTCTTTAGATGAGAGGAGGGAGAGAGATGAGGCTGCCTCTACTGCCTTTGTTCCAAGTAGAGTTGTTCCATGTGTGACAGAATGGGTTAAACTGGGTTCTTAAGGATTTCTTTCCCATTGCTGGTGTCTGGGGTATGGAAGAGTGGACTGGGAGTGGTAAGTAATAAAGGCTGCAGTGCGAGTTCATCCCTCTCCATTGTGAAAATAATCTGTCTTCTGTCTGGTCGTGTGATTTCATGGCTTTTACAGGACAACTGCTTTCAAATAGATTTGATAGAGATGTAGTAATGAATGATAGGTGTTGTTGCGTGGAGCAGACACTGTATGGTTGATTGAATTTTGTTTCCCTAAGAAGACAAGTCGTGTGGGAGGACATACGGAAATATTTGCATAAGGACTCTACAGTCCCCTACTTGTGGCATTTTCCATGTCTCAAAACCATTTAAAAGCTCCTTCTGTAACCACCAGCTCTGCGGTTGCAACGTACTGGCTGGTGTTTCTGGGAAGCACTGCTAGGTTAGTCTGGTTTATGCTCTCTACTCTGCTGGTGTGCTTTTGGTGGTTCAGGACTACAGTAAGGTTTACAGTCATAGTTCTGTTCCTCAAACCATTTCCTTTTCAGTTGTGTTGCATCTCGCAGTAAAATGCGGCTGGAAGAAAATTTTGTAGCTTTACTAAAGTGCTGCACAGGAAGATTTTTGGCTTAAGTTAAAGTTACTGCTCCCCCACCATTTATTTGGAGCTGGAGAAGACTGATGAAATCTGTGTATTTTTATACACCTGAGATCTCAGCTTGAAAATGCTTTGAGCTGAATACTATCAGAGCCCTCTGAACACTGACAAAACCTGATGCTGTAGTTTTTGCATATTTAAAACTGCTTCAACATCTTTCCCCCATGCTTTATTCCTCCCAAGTCTTCTAGCTCTTGGCAAGAGTAGAATTGGGGGTGCTGGGGTAGTAACACTGAACAGGGGGAGTAGAGCTTAACCCTTCCCTGGACTGCCCACAGGGCTGCAGAATAGTCTGTATCTCTGGACAAAAAAAGTAAATCTCCAGTTGTTTAATATACAAGACCCCAGTTTGAACCTGGACTGCCCGGGAGCACAGGCAGAGCAGAGGCAGAACTACATCACGAGTCTCATTTCCAGGGTGAAGGCATTCTTGTCAGGCTCATATCAACATGCAACTGCTAGGAGTTCCTTTCTGAGGCAGCTGGTGAAAATACCCTGAGACAGAAGGGTTTCATGGTGTTCTGTGACCGGGCTGTGGCAGCATGCCTGCTTAGTCTGCAGCTTCCTCTGACGTCATGTCCAAGCTGGGTTGAGTACCATCCCTTCAGAAACCTACCATGGGATATAGGTAGTGAGAAGCAATTGCTGATTGAATTTTCAGAGTAGTTCTTTGAGCAAAAACGTGCTGGGGTCCTGCAATACAAACAAGATTATCTGAATGAGTAGAGCAGATCTGGGGGGAATGGTGATGGATAGATGCGTGTTGAAGACAGACCCCTATGTGTTGATCTCGTGTGTAAATACACACGGTTGAAGAGCCATATGAAGAACTTGCTTAACATATTTGTGTTGGAGACAAAGCTAAATACTCTGGGGTTAGGAGATAAATGGATGTAGCTCTTCTCAGTATAACAATGTATGGGACTGGCGTGGAGAGCCCAGCTTTGAGAGGGATTGCTTGTGTTTCAGTAATGCTGGCCTGTGGTGATGCAAACAGCCCAAAGAAATACAGATGTATTCTGTAATTTTTCCTTCAAACTGGATTTTCTTTACCCTGGAGAGCAGTGTGCTGCCTTTCAGCTGCTGAAGCCCCTTGATGTCAAGTACAAGTCTGAAATAAAGTTCTGTGAATTGGAAACTCCAGGAGATGCTTCTAATCAGTGACTCTCTCTGGCTTAGGCAAGGTGAAATTTTCTGCTACAAATGGAACTCTTCCACACGTGTTTTTTTTAAAAACCCACCCAACCTGTTCTGCTCAGCTGCTGAGGGCCACCTTCGCTTTTCTACAGTTGGTTGCTGTTTCCCAGCTTTCTTACATCACCTCCATTGGTGCCACAAGATTGATGTAGGAAATTTTTGTGCGTCTACACTCGATCAAGAAGCCGTTGTGTGTCACTGAGCTCCTGAGGATGTTGGTTGTGATGTAGCATAATTGGCAAGGTCACTGTGGAACAAACCTCTGTGATTTATAAGTTACAAATATGAAGTCTTTAGGAAAGTTGGAGAAGTACTTTATAGGTCACCTTTATTTTTCCTACCATAGATGCCTTGCCTCACAAGCCTCCTTTATGTCCCTATGTATTACTGAAGGGAATAAAGTCACTGTCCATTTATCTAAGAGTATTAGATGTAGGTTAAGGGTGGTGGCCTCAAAAGAGGCAAATAGAAGAAGCATCAAATAAAATATGAAGGTTTAATTAAAATGCATGGGGGTGTAAAGTTTGCTGGGGAAAATGTATTTAAACTGGCAGGATAGAGAGCTGGGGTTTACTTCTGTTGTAGCAGTGCCTTGAAATCCCCCAGGATGTGGAGTTGCTCTGCAGGTGGCAGCTTACAGTGTACAGAATGAAGCAGCACTTGCCTGGAGGAGCCCACCACCTGACTAAGAGCCAGCAGAGGAATGGAGGGGGTGGTGTTGACACTTGAAAAATAGAAGCCGGGGTCTGGAAGAGGTCAATGAATTAGCCCGAGTTGAACAGAAGGCTTGTAGGCAGTGAGAGAACTGGAAACAGCTCTTCTGCATCTTGAGCAAGGCTTGAGCCAGAAGCTTCAGCTCCCAGTTGATACACTGACTTTGATTTGGTCTTAGAACAAACCCGAACTTTACATTTATGTAAGATACATTTCCACTCTGCTCAAGAATTGAATAAACCAGAATTTAATACTGAGAAGACAGAAATTTTCCTTCAGTTCCCTGATTACCATGTTCAATTTATGAGTTCCTGGAAAGTGCTCTTTGAACTGGTAGCCAGTAGAAGTGGGGCAGGAAGCCTACCACCATCTTCCACAGTTTGAAGTGCCTACTGAGTTTCTGCTTTGGGGGCAGTTTTGTATTCACAAAGAAAACTGTAAAACACTAACTCAATAACTGTGGTGAGCCATTTAACATTAGACAGGGGGTAGCTGTATGTAGTAATGTGCTGCCCCTCCCCATAAACTAACCCCAAATCAAAAAGCATGTTGTAGTCTGGTGCTGTCCTTAATACTTCTTTGCAATCCTGTGTCTGGACCTCAAATTCTTTGTTCTGGGTACATACACACCCATAACCATACAAATGTCAAACAGTCCTCTATTACCTGATAAAAAAAATAATCCAGTGTTACAGGAGAATGTTACTCTTTGTGGATTCCCTCAGGAATAGGAAATGAGTGCAGAGTAAACACTGCAGAAGCCCCTCGAGAAAGCTGGGACAGTGGGAATAGAGTGCTGAGCTGATGCCAGCCAGCTCCTTAGACACAGGAATACTTACCTGTGTTTGAACTTCCTTTCCTGTGGAAATCCCAGGTAGTAGTCATCAAGCAGATCTGCTCATTTCAGCAGATCCAGTGAAAATTCTGTATTAACTTGCTGTTGTCTTGAAACCAGCTTTTCACACGAAGTATCACCATTTGACCACCTCTGAGTCGATGAAATATGCAAACTAAAAAAATGTTCTTTGTTAAAACCTGTGGAAACTTGACTTTTTGTGACTATCAGGATCCTCTGAAAACCTGTAGCTGCTTCTACATCATATCATCCAAGTGAGATTTTTATTATTGTTATTTAAGTGATGATTTCTATGTCTGATGGCTAATGGTGATAGCTGTGTAGTCTTGGCCATGTCTGTGAAAGGCCCCAGACTTAGGGACACACTCTGAAATTTAAACCTATGTAAGAAGATTCAAATACTTCTCTAGATTATTCCTAGAAAAACAGACCCAGAGAAGTCAGTATGAAATTTTAGTCCTGAATGTAAGTGCTTCTGGTAGTGCTGCCTGTAATTAAGCTTGCCTCACATTTCCCATTATAAGACCCTGTTTTCAGTGGTGTATAACTTTGCCAAATTTTAACTGTTTGGGATGAAACTTTCCATGCTGAATGTCTGCCTCAGATGAATTGTTTGGAAAGCTTCAACAAAAAATGGTTTCACCATTTCTGGGAATGAAATTAAGAGAAAAATATTTTCTTTTGCCCATGCAAACTTAATTCTGGCATTTCCTAAGCTTTGAGTGCTTGGGTCTGTAGCCTTGATGTTTTTGTATATGTATATTTACATTTCCTTCAGAAAAGGAAAGTTTATAAAATAATGCCTACATAGATCTGTTTGGATAGCCAGAGAACTTCTAGCTCAACATGAAAATTGTAAATAATTTACTTAGGTTGGAAACAGTCTAATTACACTGATTTTTTGCTTATCCATGGGCAAATTCCTTGAGACCTGATCTCAACAGGCCCATCTTTCATGTGAGACTGACCTGTGGATTACTTCTGAGACTAATCTCCTAACTGTTTCTTGAGTTCTTAGATATGAAGCCTGGCAAGTGCTGTCCTCCTCAGCAGTTTGCTGCTGAATTCCAGTTCACAGGGCATTTTGGTTTGAGCTGTTGGCACACACCCCAATGTCACAAATCTGTTCCAGTAGGAGGCTTCATCTTGACTTGTTTGAAGTGAAATTGTCTTCTGCATTATCCTGTGTGTCCATAGATACTGTGACCATCCAGAAACCTCTTTGTAAATGGATCTGTGATGATTTCTGGTAGCCAAAACTTGCCTTGCTATTCGCACTCCTCCAGAGAAAAAAGATAAAGGATTAATCTGAAAGCTTGGACTTAATAAAATGGGAAGGAAAGATAAACTGTATTACACTCTCAAAATGCCTTTGGGGAAAATGTTAGTTGGCTTTTTCCTAGATGCATGTAAAATGGAGAGGAGAGGTGAGATGTCAGCCACCATTACTGCATCTGCAGTAGTCAGTTCTGTCCTGCTGCCTGCAGACTCCAGCAAGGAGGGAAAATAACATGGCTTTTGGAAAATAACACAGCTGTTGTTTCTGCTTGTTGTGCTGGCTGAAATAATTTCTTTGCTTGTGCTACCCTTGCACTGATCTGTTCCTTGCAGCTCTGTTTCAGTCCTAGCCCCAGCTCAGGGAGGGTAGCTACTGGGAATTGGCTGGTACACAAACATGTAAAGCAGTGCAGTCACTGCCTGAAGTTCAAAACACAAGACTTGATGGGTGGCAGAGGGATGGAGAACTTCTTGGACAGGCCTTCAATTACTCTGAGACTGCAGTCAAAAGGAGAATAATCAGGCACCTACTGCGGGGTGTTGGTGGCCATCCTGGCTTAGTGGAAACATTGCTTTACCTTAGCCTGGCTTTAAATTGTGTCTCCTTGTTCTGAGCTGCCCTAGGGATATGTAGCCAGTGTAGCATGACTGGATCGTGTGTTGCTCCCAGGAGAGTGGTTAACAGAAGAGGATGGGAGCCATCAGAGGGGGAGCTTGGGAAACTGTGACTGACTGTTTGTCTGTGAGGTGACGTGAATGGGAGCAAGACAAGGGAGCGTATCAAATGGGAGCTCAGGACTGTAGTCTGTGTCCATTAAGACATCAGCCTAGGACCTGGGAGTCCTGGTGGACAGCAGGTTCACAGTGAGACAGCAGTGGGCCCTCTTGGCTAAGAGGGTGCATCAAAAAGTGTGACCATCAAGTTGAGGGAGCTGGTTCTCCTTTCCTCAGCCCTGATGAGGCCACATCTGGAGTATTGTTCAGTTCTAGGCTCCCCAGATCAAGAGACAAGGAACTGCTGGAGAGAGTCCAGTGGAGGCTACAAAGATGCTGAGGGGATTGTAGAACATCCCTCTGAGGAAGGGACTCTCCCTCTCTGGAGACACCTGGTTGCAATCCTGGGCAACCTGCTGTGGGTGACCCTGCTTTAGCAGGGGGCTTGGATGAGATGATCTTGAGGTCCCTTCCAGTCCCCACTGTTCTGGGATTCTGTGGTGGTTTTTTGCCATCACAACTTTGTTTTCACTTTCACCTCCATCCCTATTAGTTACTCCTGACTGTAGCTGAGATCTTGAGTAGTCCTGCAGCCAAAACTTTGCTTTCTGTTCCTGCATCATCTTTTCTTGCTGGCAGAACTAAAGCTGAAGTGAAGAAAGCAGTTGCAACTCTTCTCTAAATGCAGGTCACTTCCAGGGAGAGATCCAAGCTGGTATGTGGGATCTGAGGAAAAGGATGTTGGTATCTGTCCTTAGAAGGATGCTATTAAGTATTTATACTGCCTGTATCAAAAGCTGACCAGTGCTTCAGAAAGTGCCATGTGATGCTGGACTCCTCAAAGCTGCTGTCCCATCTGCAGGTTATTTATTTAGCTGCACAGCTCCTGGTGATGGAAACTCGAGGATGTCTTCGTTTCCTGGCCTTTGCCATAGGTGTTTATTTACTGCTTTTTGTCATTGTTTGCTTATCCAAAATATTTCAGAGAAGTCTCTTCCACCAGAGCAAAGCCTGTAGTTGAGGCTTGGTCGGATTCCTTCTTATATTAAGTTGAGCATTTTACTGGCTTACATTTGGGAAATGGCAGAAATCCCAGGACTGTTTTGTGTTGTGGCTGCTGGGAACCACAGCAGACTTCTGGGACCACTTCCATTAGCTGGGACTATGGAAGAAGAGTCTTTGAAGTCCTTACCATTTATGAAAGGACTCAAAGGGTGAAGACAGTGAGACAAGTGAAAAGTCTTGTTTAGTGCTATGCTAACTGGTCAAGCAGGGGTGGGACCTGCCCCTCCCCAGTGCCCTGCTGGAGGTGTGGGCTGAAGGGACCTAGCTGGACACAGAGGGTGTTGTAGGAGAGTGTTGCCTGGATAGTTGTTCAACTCTTTAATACATCTGAACAAACCCACAGTCATCTGTTTTCCCTAACAAGAGGGGAAAACAAAAACTAGTTTAGAGAACACAGTGTGTGTCTGGCTTCATCCTGAGTGGAGATGTTTGGGTTCCTGGGTGCTGGTTTGGGTACTTCAGAGACTGACAGCATCAACTTGCATCCTTGGGCCCTGGCAGGTCAGAAGATTTAGTTGTGTGGACACAATTATTTTAGTGGTACCTCAAGTTAACCTCTATTTTTGTTGCTTATTTGACTTTAATTTTATGAAAAAAAAAAAAGATTCTGGTTGAAGTAATTAAGGCAGATTTTTTTATTTGGAAGAGGAGAGTTGTTGGGGTGTCGGACAGGTGTGTGAATTTTCTCATTTGTTGTGCTAACATTGTTACTGCCAGGGGTTTTCAGTTGCACTGCCCAGGAAATTCTTGAGGAAAAAAATAAAAATGGTGCCAGCTTGATACATTTTTCTGTATTATTGGCAAGAGCTGTGACAACAGTGAAATCATTTTCTGTCTCTGCTGCAGGGCCCAGGCAAGTTGTTCTTCCTTTCACAGCTTCTTGTGTACTCTGCTCTAAGGAAAATTAACTCAAAATAAATGTAGCTTGATCAAAAGAACATGCATCTGTGAACTACCTTGCCTCTCTCCAGAGGCTCCCAATGACTGTCCTCTTCCAGTGGTGAGAGAGACTTTACTCCAGCCTATCAAGGAAGGAATTACCAAAGGACTATAAACTGCATTCCCACTTCAAAGGCTTTTGAGCGAAGCTGGATACGACTCCAGTCTTGCCTGCTCTCCTGTGGAAGGGCTCTATCCAGCAGCTAACGAGCTTGGCCCCGTTAAGTCTCCGAACTGGGCTCCTCAAAGATGGGAGGGGTGGTATGTACCGAAGGGGAAGTTGTTTGCATAGCATTTCTCTTGAAATGTTGTTTGCCTACACCACGTGTGCATTCTTCCCAATTAAATCTCACTGGATGCAATATTTTCCCTCCCTTCCTCTCCTGAAGGGGTGTTGACGTGCCGTTGAGCAGCCGCTTTGCCCTGCTCCAGGGATGGGTGTTCTTTCCCATCTGCTGCAGTACCACAGCCAGCGGGAGACTTGGGGTTGCTCTGGTCTGGTTTTATGGAGGAGCAGCATGTCCGTGTCATCTGGGAACGGACTTTGTTGTGTGCACGGGGTTACCTGTCTGGTGTGTCTTGCTGCTGTCAGAACCTGTCACACGGCTGTTGTCGGAAAGGTCAGAACCTGTCACACGGCTGTTGTCCGAAAGGTCAGAACCTGTCACACAGCTGTTCTGTGCCTTTATGAGTTGAAGCTCCAGCAGTTAGTGAAAAGCTGCTGTACTCAGTGAGAGCCTAAGGCTTCCTTCAAGAATCTTTCTTGGAATGAGTATGACAGGAAAGTCAGCATCCTATTAACTGTACGGACCGGTGCTCTGCGTAGGCTGCAGTCCTTGCTTTCCTTTCCCAGCTGTTCACTGGGCTTTTTTCCACATGTTCTGTAGGCTCATCAGAAGAAGGATCTTTCACTTTCGTTTCTATTATTCTGGAATACTGCCATGTTGTAAATGATATCTGTAATCTTGCTGGGCTTCCAGTTAATGTCCTGCTTCTGCAGGTGAATCTTTCTAGGAGTATCTGCGTTGATCACGTGACATCCCTGAGGGAAACTGGCTGCTGAGAGTTTATTAGTAGGGGAGTTCACAATATTCTATCAAGGCAATAATTTAACACTAAACAAAATATTCCTTTATTAAAGTTTAAAGGAGTGTCACATTTTGAATATTATACTGTGCTTAAATTGATGTGGCTTCTTTGAGAAACACCAACACCACATAAAAAATAGTGTGGAGGTTGAAGATGTGTCAAAGTTGGGCATCATATGCTGACTTCCCCAGAGGACACTCTCCTTCTGTGTCTGGAGAAGTAATTCCAAGATTCATCTGTTTCCATTGTGGAGTACTTGAATCTTTTCTTTTTTTCCTCTATTCAGTTTATCATTTAAATTGTTTTGGATTATACCTCCAGGAGACAGGATAAAATATACATTTAAGTATATGAGGAAAAACATGTGTACTAAAAGAAGAAAAATACAAATAAAAAGATTATTCTGCTTATTTAGCTTAAGATACAGCCCAGTTTTCTCAGTGGGAAAACTTTATGCTTTTAAAGGTTTTGGAGAAGCTCTGCCCCCCAGCTGTGATCCAGTGCTGTTGTGAATTCCAGGGTTTCTTCTGGTGTGAAGATGGTAGCAGTGCCTTTGAAAGGCTGCAGTGGTAACTTCTGAGCTGCTTTGGTAGAAGTCCTGATGACTTCCTGAGGTCAGGATGTTTCTTCCCTGATGCCTTCAGTTTTTCTCAGTTTCTCAAACTTGCACCAGTTGGTCTGAGAACTGTTTTCTCAGGCAGCCAGACTCTGCTTCCTGAATCTGACCACTTACAGACATTGCCAGAATTCCCCTTGGATTGACAGCGTTTGCCAGGTGTTGGCCAATGTTGTGATGTAGACCAAACACAGGACAATATTTATATTCCTTGAGAAGTGGTTCACCATGTTTAATAACACCTGCTAAAGGCTTTGGGATGTTGATGTTGTGCTCAGCAAGGAGCAGAGTTGTGCAGTAGGGAGCAGCTGGCTGGGAGCAGCTGGCTGGCTAGGTTTGTGGTGTACCTGTGGGGGACACCGCTCGTGTGCAGCCACCTCTATTTCTGAC
Source organism: Chloroceryle aenea (assembly GCA_013399075.1). Lineage (NCBI taxonomy): Eukaryota > Metazoa > Chordata > Aves > Coraciiformes > Cerylidae > Chloroceryle > Chloroceryle aenea. Next base: position 407,618 of record VWZY01006553.1, on the reverse strand, counting down.
ACTGCTCCAGACTCTGATTACTGGCATGGGGTTATACCAGCGATGGGTTTGGTCCCAAATATCTGTAGGGAGGTTCTCTCTAGGCAGCAGATTTTTTTTTACCTTTTAGTGAAGCTAAATAGTTAAGTAATCACTGAATTGGTCTGTCACTTTGTTGTGAGATTGACTGCTCTGGTAACTAAAGCACTGAACATAACCTTGGGACCTGTAAATTTGTTTTTCTACAACCTCGATTAAATTGCTTCAGCTCTTGGTGCCTCACTACTTTTCCTGTATGCACTAGAAATTCTTGAGGCCTTCAGAACACGGTGACAGAAACTATTGTGCCAAGGGTGGTGCAGTCCTGGTTGAAGTTCTGTTCTCTGAAAGCTGTCCGTACTTCAAGCAGCCCAGTTCCAGAGCAGAGTTCCTGCTGTAGACTCGGGACTCCTCATCTGTGTGGTGTAGAGAAACACCCCTAGAGAGGTGTGACTAATTCCTTAAAGAGCCTTATAGAGCTCGTATGGCAATTGAGTCTTCTTGAGCCCAGAGGTAGATGATGTCCCTACAGTAAGTAGGGCAGTGGTACAAGACTTGAGTCAACTAGAAGACAGCAGAAAACTCTTTGTTAACTATTATACAATATCTGCCAAAAATATAATCCCTGTGCTTGTCTGGCAGCTGAATGATACTCAGTGTGGTGTGAAAGCTTCACCTAATGTCCTGCTTGGGGCAGGTTCGTTAGGCCTTGAGACATACTGGTGTACAGCAGAAGGTGCTCATGGAATCTGCTTATATGAAATAAGCTTTCAGTTAAAGAGCAATACCTAACTTGGGAATGGTGACATTCTGAAGTCTAACACTCTAGCCCTGGGCTGCTTTAAAAAATGGTGATGCTCCATCAAGGTGAGTGAATTGCACGTGTGTCTGACAATGGAAACTTGCTCTGAAGTGTTCTGGGAGCATCTGATGAATATATGCCATGGTCCTGCATCAGTCCTTTTCTCTGTGAATATGAAATAACATTTCATGCTCTTGTGTTCCTTTTGTTGTGTATTTTGCTGTGTTTTCAATATCAGCTTCATTCTTAAATAGTTCAAGTAAAACAAGTGAAGAGGAGTTTTCAGGATCTAAATTTTTGTGGGGGCTTTTTTCCTGATGGAAAGCTCCTGGAACTTTGATGCAAATGCTGGGGACTGTCTTTTCAGCTTTCATAGCCACTTATTTTTAGGCCACTAATGAAAACATTGCAAGTACAATTTATTAGATACACGAAGAACAGATTGTACCTAGAAGTTAGGTGCTTCAGTCATGCAGGCTAGGTGCAGTTGTCTCAAAGCCAGCCTACCTTTGCATCAGGCAGTAGCTGGACAGAAGCCCCCTTACCTCCTTGCTCAGCTGCAGCCCTTCGTAAGACACCTGAAGTGCCAGAATGTACCTGCTCTGATGCATCAATTTACTCCCAAGAACTGCTTTATTTGGTTTATAAACTCTTCTTAACTCCATAAATCTAGAGCTCACTGTACAGGGTGCTGGTTTTACAGGTTTAAAGCTTGTGTAGTGCTGAAAGCTGACACTTGGGCCATGACATCCTTATTCCCCATAAGCTGCAATGCCTTGTGCAGCACAAGGGACCTTCTGAAAGGACCAGTCCCCACTCGTACCTGTGAAAGAAAGCAACCTTTAGGCATTGCTGGGATCCATTGCATAATAAGCAAAACTTTCAGCTTAGCTGACAGCAGTCTTTTATTTGGCTCTTGAAATTCAGGAGATAGAGGAAAGAGCTGGCACAACTGGCCTGTTCCTTCTCCCCCAGGAGCTTTGTAAAATTCAGCAGCTCTGCAACCCAGTGGAGATGGTACTTTGCACAGGGCTCTCCGAATGGTGCTGCTCTGCTCTCTGGGCATGTCAGTGGAAATTCCACCTGCTGCTTCTGTTTTGTAACTGTGTGTTCCCTCTGGTGAAAGGAGAACTGGTGGGTTAGTTTGCTTCTTACATAGTAGAATCACAGGATGGTCTGTGTTGGAAGTTTATCTTGTCCAACCCCCCTGCAGTGAGCAGGGACATCTGAGACTAAAGCAGGTTGCCCAGAGCCCTGGTCACCTCACCTGGAATGGTTCCAGGGATGGGGCATCCTGGGCCAGGGTCTCGCCACCCTCAGTATCAAAAATCTCTTCCTTCTCTACAGTCTAAATCTCCCTTCTTTCTGTTTAAACCCATCATGCCTTGTCCTGTCACAACTGGTCCCGCTGAAATGTCTGCCCCTGTCTTCCATTGTGTCAGACGAGTGCTAAATGTTCCTCTCCAGACCATTATACTGCAGTGGCAGCTGAAACTTGGCTTCTAAAAAAGCTAGTAGCTGGGATTGACAAATCGGAGACAGTCATTTTGTTCAACTTCTGCCAACTTGAGGAATGGTCTTGAATTAGTTTTTAATTACAGAGTTCTAAAAAGAATCCTAGAAATATATTCCATGGGCAGATGTTGTTGACCTCAGGAGCTTTTGTTCATTATAAGGAACAAAGCTAGGAAATACTATCTCTACTTAATGTTGTGTCCTTAACTTGAGGCAGACCTTTAACATGAAATGATGCAAAAGGTCCTTATTTTCATGTTTACTTACAGGTGTTGAAACTGCTGCTCCTGTTATTTCTTCTGAATCCAAGTGGCAGCTTACTCAGAGCATGGGGTGTGCTCAGCCTCACCAGTTCACTTCCTGAAGCCCCTCTGAGATGGAATAGGTGCCGTGCCGTAGCCGTCTCCCGTTCGCGGAGTGCCGTGGCCACTGCTGATGTGGCCGGTGAGGAGGCTGGCTGGAACAGGCCAGGCTGCTGGAGCAGATGGGGCTTTCCCATCTCTTCAAGGCTTTGGCTTTTCCTCCAGATGGGGATAAATCCCCGCATGGCAGCGCCATCCGATCCAGCGCACAACTGCGCGGCTGGAAAGCTTTTTCCTCGTGTTTGTCTTTGTGATTCTCAGTAGCTTTACCTTCACATTTTGAGAAGCTGCATGGTAAATGGAACCCTCTTTCAGGACTTGGCAATGTGTCTTAATGTAACTGATTTTAACGTGTCAGGCAAAGATTTCTGCTTTTACTGATGTGATTCTGCTGCATTTCCACATTCTGCGTGCTGCTTGCATAGCCACAGTGGAAAAAGTAGGTACTGTTTTATGCAGTAAGTACTTGAAAATGTGGTGTCTTGTAGTCTTTTTTGTTCTAAACAGTTTTAGTTTTTCTGGTGTTTCTTCAGATGTTTCTGAAGTGTCTGTTCATTTGTTCTCTTACGTATCCCCCCTCAGATATATCCATCTGTAAGACAATTCAAAACAGACCTAGTCTCAGAGCTGAGACCTGTCTGATGCTGAACACAGTTCATGTCTCATGCTGCCTTCTTGGTTATATGCACTTCTTCCTTGCTCTGTGGTGGGTGTTGCTTCCTGGTGTTCAGATTCTTTGATTATAAGTCCCTATTTGTCTGTATGTTTGCTATGGGACACAAGGTATTCCCAGTTTCTGATTTTATGCAACCAAGTATTCTTGACTCAGGTTAAACACTACACTTTTCCCTGCTGAGCCAACTACCTCAGCAACCCCCCTCTTTTTTTCCCCTGCCCAAATCACTTCTACACTGTGTCTCCACTTTGTCCAGTGATGCTCTCCACACCCCTTGCAGCTCTGCCTGGCTTAGCATTAGCTGTGTGTTTAAGAAGCATACTGCCTCTTCCATCCTTTGAGCTACTCAGGAAAATGAGATAAACCAGAGCTAGGACAGACCCAAGCAGAGTCTGACCTGGGGCAGGAAATGGTGATACCAGTTTGGCCAGTTATATTTTTCTTTTTTTTCCTCCCAGCTTTGCATAGAGACAAAGAAATGTCCTGTAAGGCAATGTCAGAGCATTATCACTGTAAGATACTCCTGCTCCTGTCCTTGTCATCTTGTTTACTGCTTTTGATAATGTAGGGCATGAACTCCATCAGCTGCTTTAGCTCAGCCCATGTAACCTGTCTGCTTGCTGGTGAAGGAAATGGGCTCCTTGACAGGGTTTGCCCTCCAGAAACCCACGCTGGCAAACACTCACCTGTCTCTTGCTTAAAATGTTTATGTAATGATTTATTCCAGCATTTTTCCAAGACCTGAAGTGAAAAGGCAATTGCAGAAGTCTCTGAAACTTTTGGTACCCTGTGATGTGATGCATCTGGGGCAGTTCAGCTGTAACAGTGGATCCATTTAGCTACCCTCCAACTCTTCTTTCCCAATGCTGACATGAAACTGTATTCCTCTCCTTGCTGGCGTGTCCAGTGCTGCCATTACTGCTTTCTCTAACTTGTCACTTGAGTTTTGTGTTAGATATCTGATTAGTTAAAAATGGTTCTGGGCAGCAAAGTCTCCAGCAAAATTCTGGGACTGATCTGAGGTATTGAAACAGGAAGCATACAAAACTTACTGGAATTTTATTAGCTAGTGCAGCTTTTGGCATCTTGTCCCTACGTGTAATTTTTGCTTAAAGCTACTAATAGGAAATTAAATGGTTTTGTTAATTAAAAATTGTTTTCTAGAATTAAATATAAAATAGCCTCTTTTTGAAGGCTCCAGCAGTTCCTAAAACCAGTCAGTGCCATGTTTCTCTGCAGTGGTTGAAATATGTCAGGCAGGTGTTTCAAAAGTCCTTATGCTGCAGGGAAATATACTCTGATGTAATCTGCCTAATTTGACTCTTTGAATTACTTTCAAGAACACTTGCTGTTTGTAATGGAAATAGCTCACTAACCACTTCAGAGAGGACTTTGTAATGTGAGCTGGTAAAACTCTGCAGGTGTAGTGGGTTTTTTATTTTATTTAACATCTTAGGTTTGTTTACTTTAATGTGTTACTGAAAAAGTGACATAAAAGTGGTTTAACAAGTCATTTTTCATTTGAAAAATGTTTTCTTATTAACAAAGCTAACATCCAGTATATTGCAATAGAACTACTGGCTCCAGGAAACCATATTTTGCACAGGAGAGTGCTTCCTGAGGCTGAAATTCCCCAAAGAATTTTGTTTGGGATTGTACATACCTGAGGCATTTTGGCATAAACATCAATTAAAAAATGGGAAATGGTGTTTTCCTTGCTAATTCTTGGCTACTGAATGGAGGTTACTGAACACCTCTCTTGTACTGAAGCTCTGTTCTAATTTGCTGTTCTCCACCCCACACCTCCTTAATTTATGAATCCAATGGGGTTTGCCTCAGGAGAAAGATCCTCAGATGTCATCATCTGAACTATGGAGTCCAGCAGTTGTGCGTGACCAACAGTGGCACTTTTTGACCAGATTGTCGTTTAGAGAAGTAGAAAACCATCTCTGATGCCCCTGGAAGATGATGTTTGAAGTAAGCTGCTGTTGTAGAAGCAACATGCAAACCCATTTAAACTGGAAAAAACCCAATGAAAACTTGGGAGCAGCCAGTGTAGTCACTGTTTTCCAGGTTCTGCTTCATCGTGTCAGTGAAAATGTATTCCCAATTGGTTTGTGTTAGTTGACTTTACTGGTGTGTACACTGTTCAGGTTGTGTTCTCCTAGAGATAAAAGCTACCCGAATACCTTGCTGTTTCAAGGAGATAGATGGGTTTTTGTGGTATTTAGCTGTGGGACGTAGCCGGGACAGCAGATAATAGTAGGTTTATTTTTTAAATGGGCCCTTGTATTTCACTGCTCGTGTTGCTTCAGATCACTCCCAAGTTCAAATACACAAATGCTGATGCCATCTTTCAGACACCTGCCTTGGCACCTGCTGTGGCTCGGAGCGCTGCTCCTCGGTGTTGTCAGCCGTAGGAGTCAGGTTTAAACACCCATCAGGCCGTTGGTCCGGAGCTCACAGCATAGCTCTGCTTTTTCAGTCCAGGCTATCATTGGCCCTTGCCAAGTCTGGAGCTTTAAATCAAAGCCATTTTTGAATTATCCAAGCACAAAAAAAAATGTGAAAAATAAAGTTGACAACTGTGAGGGTTTTTTTCCACATTCATCAGCCTCAGAAACAGCTGAATGGATTTTATAAGACTTTCCAAAAATATCCCCCTCGAGGCTAAGGGCAGAGTTAGCAGAAAAACTTAGCAAATCTACTACAACTCACTTTCTGTTTTGACAGCTCTTGTCTCTTCGTCATTTACTAGTTGAGGTAATTTACACGGGCGTGTTTTGTTTGTAGGAGTATTTCAGGGGTGGCTGCCCTTGGTGTAAGTATCTATGCTTACAAAAAGTTGAGTTGCAATTCATTATTTTCCAGTGGTGTTAGTCAGAGGTCAAACCAGTGGCTGGAGCAGTCATGACTTGGGAGTGCTTTCTAGCTGAAGTGAAAAATTGAGGGGGAGTCTCAGACTGAAACAAGTCTGACTGAAATAAAGTGAATAACGGCAGTCTTTGTAAAAAAACAAAAAGGGTATTTTGTGAAGGAAGAATATAATTGCAAACATGATGTGCAGGGAAGGAAGAATAGCTACTGTTTCCTAAGGAATAGTTCTACCAGCTCTGAGTGTGCCCCAATCCAAGACATTGCTGTCCCATAGTTAATTTAATGGAGAACTTTACAAAGGAGTCCCACTTCGCTGTGCACTTCAGTGCTGTAGAGCAGTGGGTAACAAACAACTGTCACTTGGCTGCTTGCCTGGGAATACCAGGGTAGTTCTAATTAGGCAGAAGAAAGAGTTAACAGCAACTGGTGCCTCCACTGCTTTCCCTCAGAAGGAGCTGTAATGATTTGATCTACAACCTGATCACCAAAGTGGGAAGCCATAATGAATTAGCTGGTGGTTGTTCCTGCAAGTGTTTTATTACAGTGGGCACATCTGGGGAGCACCTCGTGCACTGCAGTATTCCCAGGAAAGAATCTGCATTCGGAATTGAGGGTGATTTTTTTGACTTGTAAATCTGTTTTTATGAGGTGTATGTGTGTGCCTGCCCCAGGAGAACACCTGCTATTTCCAAATGGGCATTTGGATACCATATGCTTAGAAAACGATGGCAGTTGCTCAGTAGACGTGAAGTTCCTTCTCTGAGTGCTGTAGACCTTCTTAGAGAAAGGTTTATCCCTGATGTGCTTTGAGAAATGATGAGCAATAGATGGAAAGCTTGAGTTGTTGTTTGATCGGATCTGAAGTTTAAGCTGTTGGGCAAGTCTTGAAGCTGTGGTTCATAACCATCTGAAGTAGATAGATATATCCATGTGTCCAGTCAAAACCACCCTAATACAATGAGAATAGTCCTGTGTGGGTCAGGTGATGTGAACTTGGGTTGAATACTTGCAGGGCAGCCTTAGTATTTAATTTATACATTTAACTGTAATAGCTTAATTTGTAGACCAGAAGTAAAGCTGATCTTGAGCTTAGATTTGGCTTGATAGGGACTGTGGTATCTCAAAGCAAAAGACAAAGCACAGTTCCTGGGAATGTGCAAAGCTGGGGAGCATGAACTGCAGGGCAGGAATCTGACTTGGTGAGGTCTGTAATAGATAATTTCATAGCTCCTGTCGGCCACCCTTAGGATTGAACTGCTGTAAAGGGCATAAAGATGATGCCCTAGTTCATGGCATGAAAGAGACAGATTGTGGATGTAAAATGGGCATTATTAGGACCTGTGGTCTAAGACTGGTGCTTTTTTTCCTCCTGTGGCTTAGTTAATGTGTAGGGCTGAGCAGGTGTGATGGGATGAGGAGGGGGCCTGCCTTGATGGTCAGAGCAGGGAGTTAATACTCATGTGCTGGATGTGGGGGGTGGATTTACAAAACCCTCTAGCCTCAGCCTTCTCTCCCTTCTCTGTGTGCATGTTCATCCCCTGATTTCGTCCAGGCAGCTCCAACCCCGCAATCTTTCAAGACTCAGTGGTGTAGCAAAAGGCTGCCTCTGCTGACCTTCCATGTGGGGGGACAGATGCCACTGGGGTGCACTGGCTCGAAGCCTCCAGTCTCAGGCAGTCCTGTGGGCTGGGGATGAGGAGCCAGCGAGATGGCAGCAGCTCATTGCAGCATGTGTGAGGAGGGTGTTGGCCCCGGGACTGGTCTGTTCCCCCTCCTTTGTGAGAAGTACTGGACAATTCATGTGCTTTTTTCATAAGAAAGTACCCTAGGGATGCTGCCTTGGTGCCGTTTTAGATAGGGTTAGACTGGCTTGCTGCAGCTTACCATGCTAAGGTACTTGCCTCAGCAATGCCAACTCTCACCTGCAGATCTTCCTCTCCTTAACGTCACTGCTGATAAAGCAAGGAATTTGATCAGAATCTTCCATTAAGACAAAAGGTGTCTCATCTTTTCATCTGTTGAGGAAAATGTAAAGTGAATAGCAGTAGTGCCTGGAAAGCAAAAAGCAAGGGAAAAAATTTCTCATTTTACTCTCAACACTTGGGGCTGGTGGTAGAGTAGCTGGTGCACAGGTTGAATAACTTACTGTGGTTACCAGACCAGTTTTGGGACTGCCTGGAGGCTCAAGTGGTTTTTGTGTAACAATTCTGATGTTTTGAGAGGTGTTTTCACAACAGTGGATAAGAATGCTGGGTGAAGAAGCAGTAAACCATCTGGCCAAATGCAATGTATTTTGTCAGCCGAGAGGCAAGGAAAAATCTTTCCTCCAGCCCCACCATCTGACATGAGGGGAAAATGCAGTTTCAGGGCTTGCTTGGTCTTCTCTGGGTGGAACTTGTCTCCAGGTCCACCTTGGTGACTATTTCAACTTCAGGAGGAGCAAGTTCTTGAGATATTTGCAGTCAGTGGCTGCAGTATGATGCTAGCGCTGAGGAATCTTGTGGGTATTGACATAAACATTGAGGACTTGCACTCAGGGGGCAAGGAGGTTAAATAGAATGTATTCTTATAAGGAAAAAAACAACTAAAGCTTCAAGCATTTTTTTTCTAGGTGATGACCAAAAGCCCAGTGGCTTTGTGTCTTAACACCTGGTCCCTAAATACCTGGTCTGAGCAACTTGGACAGAAAACCATCCTTACCAAATTAGTCTGCAACTTTGATTTTATTTATTTTAGTTGACTTTCCACTATTACCTGACAGCATGTTGCCATGTTGAATGATTTTTTTCATTCTGATTATGAAGATGCCTTTTTATGAGCAGTGAGACAATCTCCGGTGACACTAGAGGACTTGTTGTGGTTGGCATAAGGTAGAACACTTGGTTAAGATTTGGCTACCTGAAGAGTGTGGCCAGCAGGTTGAGGGAGGTTCTCCTCCCCCTCTACAGTGCTCTAGTGAGGCAACTTCTGGAGTACTGGGCATCCCACTTCAAGAGAAACAATCTGTTGGAGAGAGTCCTGTGGAGGCTCTGAAGATGCTGAGGAAGGGCTGAGAGCCCTGGGGCTGTTCAGCTGGAGCAGAGAAGCCTGAGAGGGGATCTGATCAATGCTGGTCAAGAGCTAAAGGGCCCCTGGGGAGCAAAAGGATGGGGCCTCTTGTCAGTGGTGGCCAGCAGTGGACATAAACGAACCCAGGAGTTTCCACCTGAGCAGGAGGAGAAGCTTCTCTGCTGTGAGGGTGTTGGAGCCTGTCCCAGGCTGCCCAGAGAGGCTGTGGAGTCTCCTCCTCTGGAGAGATTCCAAACCCCCTGGGCACTGTGGTCCTGGGCCCCTGCTCTGGGTGACCCTGCTGGAGCAGGGGGGTGGCACCAGATGATCCCAAGAGGTGTCTTCTAATCCCCACTGTGCTGGGATTCTGGGACTTCAAGAGGTGAAATCATTGTATGCCTTGAGATCCCATACCCTAGAGCATGTATTGGCCATCTGCCTAATGAAGAGCGTTCCATGTGTCTTGTGCAACAAGCAGTTCCACAGTGCTGGAAACCTTTCTTATGATGGCTAGCTGGGGCTTGATCTGTTGGTGTCCAGGCTGCAGACTACAGCTGGGTGCGGGGTCGTGCCAGGTAGGGATTGCCTGGCTTCTGTCCACTGGCCTGGTGTTGGAGCCCTAGCTGAACTTGCAATCCTGCATTTCTTGAAGCTTTTTCTCATCGTTGCAGTCCATTTGGCATTGGTGCAGGCAGGAGGGTTGCAGAGTCGTTTTCATAAACTGAGTTAAGTGTAAAGATTGAATAGCTTCACCCATTCAGATGGCTTATCTTAAGTCTGAGTGGACAGAATGGAGATGTTCTGCCCTGAGAACAAGGGACTGGGACATACAGGTGTTTTATTGGGATTGTCCTTGCCAAAAGGGGAAGAGTCAGGCTTACTGAACCTGCCACCCTCAGCGTAACAGGATCATGGTGGCTGGTGGTGGTGGGGTCTGAGCCTTGTTGTTCTCCATTGAGTACTAGTGGTTGCTGAGCCTGGTGTGCCTCCTCTTTGGCTGCTGGAGCAGTCATCAGCCTGATTTTCCAGGGCTCTGGTGTAGAGAAGACAGGACCGGGTCAAAGCACAGCAAGCGTTGCTGGCATTCATGAATTTCAATGTTCTCTTCTTTGAAGGCCCTGTATAGAGAAATCATATGCCTGTGTGCTCCTGTTTTGCTTCATCCCTCAAAGATGCTTGAGAACAAAAGCCAAGAAAGGTTCTTGGGTTCAGCAAAGAAAGGGCAAGTACAGAAAGCGCAGTTACTGTTTCTCTGAAGCTCCTGACTCTCAAGGCAGTATCCTGATGTTTTGAAGGCCAGTGCTGAGTTGGTGTTTCTGGTTGCCATTGCTGGGTCAGTTGCTCTTTCTTTTAGTTCCTCATCTGCAAAATGGAGATAAATATTTTCCTACCACACAGAAAAATCATGTTAAAAATGTACAAAGTACAGATACTGAGGTAGTGGAGACCATATAAATACCTTAGACAAATACACTTACACCAGGATTGGAAAATGCACTTTATTTCTATCAGTACTCTTTGTTTCCCTTTGAACAGAAGGGACAGAAGGCTTTCTCAGCGTTGAGGAGGCCATCAAGGCAGATTACTAACACTGTAGATGTTTTATTTTGGTATGTGGGCAAGGTAATACCATTAATATGTCTCCCTTTGGCTTGGTGTGGATTTTGCACAGAGCACTACATTAAAGAGAGATTACTGTGCTATGACCCACCGAGTTTCCCTTTCCACCCAGAAAGCCACGGGAGAGAGCTAGTGTGCTTTAGTGCAGATAGAAATGGATGTGCTCCACCAGTGCTCTGGTATGCTTTGTAGTCTTTAAAACACAATCAGAATGCATTGCAGAATGTCTGCTCTGCTCCAGTGCTGGGGCTGTGGTAGCCCTGATGGAGGAGAGCGTGGGGGCTTGTGCTCCTTCCTGCTCAGCTGGTGCGGCTTCTGTGTGGCCTTCCCAGCCCTTTCGGAATGGGATGTAGTTCCGGCACTGCGTTCCTGTGTCCAAAGCCAGGGGCAGGCCGTGGCAGCCTTCCCGTGGGTTTCTGGGGGCTTTCTGGAAGCCGGGTTGGCTTCTTTAAAAGTTTCTGTGGCAACCTAAAAAACACAGCAACATAAACTTTGTTATATTAGCCTTAAAACCCAGGGAGAGATGTCAGAACTGGAAGTTAAGCACTGGAATTCTCAGCCACTGGGGTGGGGAGGAATTTGCTTTGGGTTGAACTTCATCCTGGTTTCCAAAATATGTGCAGGGGTCTCTGGGCAAACCTCCCCTCTGGCCTCTGCAGAGACGAGGCTTTGCAGGGGAGAGGTGGAGGGGGAATAAAGGTCCTGAGCTGAGAGAAGCTCTGATGCCTCCCCTTTTCTCGCCTGTAAATAGTCAGTTGGCTTTGTTTCTGCTGGTACTGTACTGAGTTTTCTCCTGATTATTATTTAGCAAAGTATTTTGTCTCTCTTTTCTTAAATGAATTTTTATCTACCAATGCTCTGGGTAGAAACTCTTGTGATTTTCATCTTTTATGGGACAGGAAGTTTGTTTCCCATTGGGTCTGGCCATTAGAAAACTGGGAAGGTGCTTTCAGTCCCTACAGGCACAGTTTTAAACTTCCCCGTGCAAACATAACAATCTCTGCATGATGAAGAGGGAAAGAGTTGCTAAGCTCCTCCCCAGGAAGTATGTAGCCAGCTACTAATGTTTACTTTAAAATGAAAAAATCTAAATTATAGTAAACCTAACTGAATGGTAGAGAGATTAAGTGAAACCATTCTTCTTGTATTATTCTTTTCCTCAGTCTTGGAGAGAATAGTTATTTTTTCTTACAGTTTTCGACAGTGAAAAACTTACTCTCTTCTGCTTTTTCCTTTACTGAGCTCCACGTGTGGCTTTGTAGTGGATGCAGTAAATTCTGCTCCCACTCAGGCCATGTATGTGTCCAGTTGTCCGTGTTTTATGGATCAGTTTAGAGCTCAGATACCCGAGTTAATGGCCTCATTAGCCTGGCTGGCACTGAAAATAGTGAAGTTGGAAGAATGTGGATTTTGAGCCTGTCAATGCAGACGTCTCCTTGGAGGAAAGAGCTGTGTCTTGTGTGGAGGGCAGAGCCCGGGACATGGGGCAGAGTGAGCTGGGTGTGTCCTCATTCACAGCACAAGGAAATGGAGCTAGGAGGGTGATTAAGGCACTTGAGCATCTCCCCTGTGAAGAAAGACTGAGACACCTGGGGCTGCTTAGTCTCAAGGGAAGACAGGGGGATCTCATTAATGTCTATAAATATGAGGGGTGGGTGTCAAATGGAAGGAGCCAATCCCTTTTCTGTAGTGCCCAGTATCAGGACAAGGAATAACAGGTCGAAACTTGAGCACAGAAGGTTCCACCTCAACATAAGGAGAAACTTCTTTACTGTGAGGGTGACAGAGCCTGGAACAGGCTTCCTGGGGAGGTGGTGGAGTTGCCTTCTCTGGAGACTTTCAAGACCCAGCTGGATCTCTTCCTGTGTGATCCTGCTTTGGCAAGGGGGTTGGACTTCATGATCGCTAGAGGTTCCTTCCAACCCCTAACATTCCATCAGTTGGGTATCTTAGAAATGGAGGTTCTTAGGGAGAAAACCCCTTTTCTTTCTAGAAACAAGGACTTGAGACTTGTGTTGCAGGATTTTGTGGGACTGCTGGTGGTTTTAAGCCTGGTGGTCTGGGGCTTGGAGAAAATACTTCACACGCTTTGAGGTACTTCTGGAAGGCAGTCATGGGAGGACATCCTGTCAGATTTGTCAGTGGGGTGTGCCTACCTCAGAGGGCTAACAGAGGAGTCTTTTAACATGACTTGTCACAGCAGGGTGGGTTGTGTAGTAGAGGGTGCTTGGCCTAACATACTCAGCATGTGGACTTGTCTGTGCTGAGCTCAGAGGAGCAGTGGCCCATCAGCAGGAACTGGCAGAAGCCCAAGGCTGGGATCAGAGTGCTTGGAGTTATAGGGTGTGGAGTGCTCAGATCCAGACGTGACTTTAGACTTGAGCCTCTATCTAGAAAAATTAACTGTTAAGAGTACAACAGTGAAGTCCTTGGGGATTCTTCCAGCTGCAGTTGCTAACCATGCATGGTCCCCAAGATTGCAGTCAGCTTTGAATTCCTTACTCTAAAGCCATAAGGTACTGGGCACTGAGGGGTGGCTTGTTTCTTGTACTGCAAAATCGCCGGAATTCCGAGGTAATAGAAGAAAACCAGGATTTTTCAATCAACACACTGGAAAGCACATACTTTGCTATGCTGTGAATCTCATAACCTTGATCAGGTTTCTGTGATCAAGGACCAGTGTGATTATGAAATGACTCGGTGTAGTCTGACACTGCGTTGACGCTTTGTCACTCACACCTTTTGTCATCTCTGCCTCTCTGTATCGGATTTCAGAAGAGGAACAGAAGCAAACCCAGATTTCTTTGCACATGGATGATGTTCAGCTGGCTAGGTTTCCCAGGAAATGTGTTCATCCTTGATAGCGTCGCATTTGTTCGGAGGTCTGTCGGGAGCATCTCATCTATTTAAAATACCAGGATACAGCAGTACCACACGGGTGGGTTAAAACTGGTCTTGAAAATCATTCCCTAAATGTCATGTTCTCTGTCCATTTGATGCAGATTTTTTCTTACATGACATTGTGCTATGTTTCTGTCTTTATGGAGTACAGTTACACAGCTTGCACCTTACTGGGAAGCTGGATTAGACTTCAGACATACAGCAATGAGTTCCAGTTTAGAAAGAATCCACTTCGTGGCTCTTAAGAGGCAGTATATATAAATAACCCCAAAACTTGTGATGAATTTTGTGTTTAGGAAGAGCACAGCAGGTCTCTGCTGTGCTGCTCTGGTTCCGCTGATGCTAACTGATTTGTCTTGGCAAGTAAGGGGGGCGAATATGAGAAGGTAGCAAATTGCAAGATTATGTGAAAAGCCTGTGATTTGGCTTTGCCAGATCAGTTCTCCTTGTTTTATTTTCTATTATATTACAATAATTAGTCAATAGTCTGATGACTGTATTCAGGAGTTAGTGTCACAGACAATTCATCATGAGTCGAACACATGTTCTCTGGGATGTACCATATTTCCTTGCTTATAATGACACTTGTATTGTGCACGCGAGTCAGAGGAAAAGCTCTTCCTCGTTAATATTTGGTTGAACATACTTGTACCAGATGTAGATTGCTGTGGTGGCTTTTTTCCATCTGGGATAAATCAATACCAATACCAGTTCAGCTTTTAAAGACAATGGACAAGTTGTACAAGGGTGTGTTGTACCTGTCAAAGTTGTGAGGTTGTGTATATCCCCAGTGTTAATTCGTCTAGTATAATGGGGGTTTTAGGCCGGTACCTTTCATGTCAGTTGTAATATTTTTGCAGTGGATATGGAAGAATTAACATTTAACACTTCACGGGGCAAGGGAAAGGCATAAGCCCTAGAACTGTGCACAGAAACTGCAATTCAGGTCTGAAAGGTACAGCCCTAGAGATTAAAAAAAAACCCAAACCAAAATACTCTCTTGTCAGTGCTCAGCACTCTCTTGGAGCTTACAGTTCTTACTGCGATGGATTTGCCAGTGTGTACCCAACAGGCCTCAGAGCTTGAAGTGAATCGAATACTGGTCCCTTCACTCTAAGCCCAGGATACTTAATTTGGGTTCCTAAATTCTTCAGGACGCCACATTGCCTGATGTTCAGTTTTCTAGGCCTTGTTAATCCTGAGGCAGGTTGTATGGGCAGTATTTCCACACTTCTGATGGAAGTGCCATTTGAATTCAAGCTATGCAGCAAGTTCGTCATTGCAGGAGTCCTGGCCTGCAGTTTCCCAGGAGCTGTACTGGATTAGTCCCATGGAAAACAGCAGAAGCAGCACAGCTTCAGCAGTGTGCTTAATGATGATGCTTTGTGAATTAACATACCCATAATTTGTCTCCTGGATCTTGGTCTCCTGGCATATGGATCCACCTCAGGCAGTTGAATCTAGTGTAAGAGTGAGGTACGGATTATTGGACACTTCTCTTTACTAAAATCAAATTATATCTAATGCAAGGTGTCCTTGGGGGTAAGAGCAAGGAGGCTCAGCAATCAATAGAATATCCACAGAAATATTTGTCTCAACAGAACTGCTGAGGCTTATCCTCACCAAGGTATTTGCAGGTGGAGAAGCTGTATGAAGCTCTTCTGCCCCAACAGGGCTTCTCTAAAATGGAGAGACTTGTAAGACCCTGGGTAGTTCAGTTTCCCTCCCTTTATTCCTGAGGATTAGGGGTGTATCAGCTGCGAGAGAGCTCTTACTGGCAGTGGTGGGAATACATGCTTGACATGTGGATTTGTGCTCTAGCTTATGGTGTTAAACAAAACAACTCTTTACTAAAGCCCCATAGGTAGTTTTCTGTAGAGCAGCCTCACATTAATCGTCTTCATCAATGTCCTGGTTTGAGTTAAAACCCTGACAGTCAAATGTCTTCCTAGGGGTAATCCTGTCTAATACAGGGAGGCATCTGGTGGAACAGCAGCGTACTGCAGGCCCATGCAGTGTTAAATGGTGGGATCTTGGAGCTTTTGGGGAAGTGGGTTTGCTTTTAATGGAACATTAAGTATAAAAATAATAGGTTAATAGATGCTTGACTTAAGTTGAATATTTCTTTGAGAAGATTTCAGTCTTAGCTGGATTCTCCTGTTTTTCATTGCAGAAAATAAAAAACCCCACCAGGGTTGGCTGCCCTTTCTTGGATAGTAGTAAGCTTTAAGATGTGCCACATACTTGAGTGAATCTGAGTTCTTTGTGAAATGTTTGGCCCCACTGCCAAATCCACATAAATTCCTACCAGCGCTGTGTGAAATGAGCAGTTTCTCTGATGTCAGTTAAGTTGGTTTCTGGAGGAATCTAGCTTGAGTGGTAGGTGTGGAATGGGCTTCCTGGGGAGGTGCAGCTGTGAGCAGGGCTGTACTGGTATTTGGCTTGTCATAACCTTTAAGGAACTTCAAGTTGGGAATTGGAGAAAGTACCAGTGTTCTGAGACCTGATTTTTAATTCCATTTGACTGGGAATTTTAGTTTGATTCATAAGTGGGATGATGAAAGAGCTAGAAGTGGAGACCCCTGTTCCACAGTGGCAGGTTTTGTGAGGTTGGTAGCCAGGCAGGTCCAGAGGACTGGAGAAGTTCACTGTATGACCAGAACAAAGCAGAGGCCAGAAGGAAGATGTGACCTGTGATCATTCTGCTTCTCAATCTGCTGCTGGGGTGAAGCTGCCTTGTACATAGTTGTACAAGGATTTGCAGCTGAGGCATGTGTAGGAACCTGCAACAGTTGTCACTTGGGGCTCTCATAGCTATGAACCAGGTCCCAAAATTGTGGAAAAGCAGGAGGTTTTTAAGGTAAATGCCTGGTCTGAGGGGGGATGAATAATTAGAATTGTCAGTCCTACTCTGCCCACTCCAAACACTATCTTCACTTCAGAAGTGCAGCTTCTCAGAGCGAGCTACATAATTTCTTGCAATTGTTTTTGAAATTAGTTGAGGTTTTGGGTATAAGTAGTGAGGAAAAAGTGTGATAGAGAAGTGATGCCAAGGAGAAGGTCGGGGAGACCCTTTAAGACAGAAACGTAAACATATGGCCTACTTTTAGTACTTGAATAGTCCTGTCTTACTAAGCACAGATGATCCCAGTGACCTTGACAGTCATCATTGTGCTTAAAGCAGGAGACACCTGGAAACACCTTGCAGGATGGAGCTAGATAGAAGTCCTGTTCCACCAGGAAAAAAACACAAAACCCCTTTTCTTCCAACAGCAAAAAAAGGCCCAGAGTTGTACGTACAGCACCATTGGATAGAGGGAGCAAGACTTTTTTTTTACTAATCTGGAAGCAAAATACGCAAGTGTTGCTTCCTGGTCAGGAGACAAATGCTCCAAGCAGAAATCAGTAGCTGTTCAGAAGTAGTTATGGAGCATTCTCCTTTAGCTTACCCTGTGATTGCTGTGCCCTGTCTGTTTTCATCATCCCTCCTAAATGAGCAATGATCTGCAAGTCATGGGTTGGGTGGACTCGCACAATTCACTGCTCCCTGATGCTTGAAGCCTTGCCTGGCTCTGTGCTCATAGGCGTGTTGAACTAATAAATTGTGTATTAATGGTGAACGTAGTAACAGCTGGCTTTATCTGGTCAGCTTCAAATCACTGCTAGAGAGGTGGTAATTCTTCTGCTCTGTAAAGGCAGCACGGAGTGGAGCCAGATCATTGATAGCAGAGCCTGTAGGCTCTTCCCCAGAGGCTCTACCACCCTTCACTGGGATTTCTACCATACCTTTCCATATTCTTGACCTCATTTCCCTGTGGAAATTGATTTTAATTACATTTACTTTTAGAACCTTATCCCAAAAGGGGATGTAGGTGAAATTAAAATGCCAAAAGAGAGGCAAATTAATTTTGCTGTACTTTGGGTCCGAGAAGAGTTTTATCAGTGGCATATGGGAAGAGTGGAAGACCCCTGGCTTAGCCAAAGGAAGCTGAGATAAAAGTGAGCACCAGGAGAGCAGAGACACTTTCCACTTATACCATAGTGGATGAAGTGGGAAGGTTATGCACTGACATGCTGTCCATCAAAGCTGTGTCAGTTGAGACTAAGATTTTTCTGTCTGATGATGAATTTCCCTTTGACCTTTCTAGGATCACACACTTTTCCCTTTGCTTGATGTACCTTTCTTGTTCAGTTGTACTCATTGCTGTTCATTCGTATAAGTAAAGCAATATTTGTAGCAGCAGTGGTTCTCAATATGCTTTTTGTCTTCACTTGTTGAAAACAAAACCACTCAGCTTTTTACCTTCTCAGGCTACTTCTATGGGTTGTTTTATGTGCTCATGTTTAATTTACTCTGATACCTGTTCTTGCCCCTGTAAAGTCAGTCTTCTGCAAATCCAGCTGACCAAAGTGAAGTAAGCTGTTGCAGACTTGTATTTCATGAGTGCTTTGGTAGAAACTCTCTGCAGAAGAACAAATACCATTCCCTTTGATGTTTTTACTGTAACACTGTTAAACTGAAAATGATGTGTAGCATCTTCTTATCATTACCTTGCTCTCAAGCCCTGTGAATTCACTTGCTTTGTTTTGCTTTGCCTTTCCTCTGTCAGCTTGTAATGCTTTGCCGTGAGCACCCGTAGTGAGCTCTCATGGACACCTCAGGGTTTACTCATGCTCTGGATGTGGCAGATGTGGTTTGTCTGCAGTAAAACACGAGTTTTCAATGCTGTGGCAACAGAGGTCTCTAGTTGGCCTGTGACATACTGGAGGATGGGTTTTCCCCTATTTTTCATAGCATTTGGTCTTGTGGTTTTGCTACTAAAACCAGGAGAGGAGTTATCTGAGGACAGGGCAGGCTGTGTTTTCTTGATTCTCAAAGACAGGGACTGTGTCTTTCATCCTGAAGATGTGGGAGCAGGTGGGGCTGGGGATGAGCTGCAGAGCAGGCTCTGGGCAGATGCCCTGGCTGAGCCTCAGCTCTGCTTGGGTACCATGGCAAGGCTGTGCCTGGGAGCTGGTGGGATGAGGCTGTGGGTTCCAACCTTGCAGCTGATCTGCCTGTGAGGGAAATGCTGGTGGCTGCCTCTGCTCGTGGCAGAAACCCTCTCATTGACACAGCTGCTGCTTCTGAATAGTGAACTGAAGAAAGATGGTGTGTGATCAAGGAGGCAGATCTGGGGGGGCTGCTCTGAGATGAACCCAGCCATCAAATCACCTCCCTTTAAGAAGGTCAAATGCTGCTCGTAGTTATTGCTCTGGTAAGCTCCTGTCACCAGGTGTAGAATTCACTTCGTTTGGAATTTCAGGGTCAGACTTAAGTGTTGTTACCCACTTCAGAGGAACAGCTTTAGAAAAAGGAGGCAGGAGCTGAACTGATACTTGGAAAAATGAAAAATGTTTAAAATACTGCTAAAAAAACCTCTCTGCAAGAGAGTCATTCCACTCTGTTTCTGGCCGGTCTTGGATGTTTTTCTTCCAGGATGTCTGAGTATGAATGAATCATGACCCAGTCTTGGGAACCCTGCAACCTCCCTCGTTATTCCGCGCGTGGCATCGGGCAGTACCTGCACATGGAGGGGCTGGAAAGCACTGCAGTTTCTAAACCTCACCCTCTAACACTGCAGTGCACAGCTAGACCTCTGTAGGTGGTTGGTTTATTCCCCGGGAGAGGGAATAAACCATCAGTGTCATAGAATATGGAACATACCTTGATGTTGGTACTGAAGCTGTCTTGGAAAACTAACACATTGACTGGGTTTTGCAAGAGGTCATGGCTAGAAAAAAAGCCTTGTAAGAGAGAAGGGGGGGAGATCAAGACTAGTGGACTCTGATTCTTGTATTTTTGAAAACAATCAGAGCAAACCGGCAGCAATATGAAACTGGAGTCAGTTTTACCAGTCTGTTTGCTTTGAGTTTGAATGGATGCAAATGTATTCAGGAGTAGCCTTATTTATTTTATCTCTAAGTGGATTTGAGACATCTGGCTATCATATGATCAAAGAGAATTTTTCTGAATTATATTGGAGCAGAGACGTAGAGCTTTTTGTCTTGCTGGTCTTAACAGGCCTGGCAACTTACTGGTGGACACTGTTAATAAATAAATTTTAGAAGAATGTGAAAGCCCCAAGAAAATCCGTAGTTCATTTGAAAGCTTTAAGAAAAACACTTGTTCATTTCAGCCTCTCCTTCTCAGGTCTAACTACTTCTAAACAAAGCCTTGAACACAGTCTTCTGAATCCAGGTGGTAAAAGGTCTTAGTGCTTTAATAGATAACCAGAAATGTTGCTAATGCTCATAAAACCCTGCTTGCTCTTCAAAATTCAGCCATGAGACTGCCTGCTGAATTAAATTGTATGTATTAATCATTTGCTGTTTGAGATGTGATTCCTTATTTTAAAGATCAGCAGCCATCAAGCTCACGAGGTGTATTAATACATCACTTGGTATAAACTCAGTGGGTTTTGAAGTGGTGGTGTTTCTTAGTACAGAATGTTTAAGTAAAATGTCATAACCAGTCTGGCATTTGAGCTATGAGCTGTGTCATCTGGGGAGTGTGTGCCTGTTGGAGATGAAGTTCTTCCTCATCTATGTCCTCCTGGCTGGCCTCCTCACCCGCTGAAGGTCTCACTACAACACTTCTGCTACGAATAGCAGTTTTTGACCTGAGCAGAAACTCTTACCTCTTGGTTTCTATTATCTTGGGTTTCTTGGATACCAACAAGTGTCTTCCCAGCTGATGTGTGACGTATGCTGCTGGGACATTCATTCCTCTGTTTGATGAAACAGATGCTCCATATATAAATGGGTGCTAGTTAAGGCATTAAATGTTTCCTTCAAAGCATAATGAAGGCAGATGAGGGGGGCACGATGAATTTTAATTGTACCATGTAGCTTAAAGTTGGCAAAGCATTTCTGCTCAGCAAAGCTCTTTGGCGCGTGTCTTGCTGCTTACAGTGCGACTCAAATGTCTGTTGTCTTGTGGAATAGTGTCCTGAGATCCCAGTTTATTTTGTCCAGAGAAAAGGGTGTGCTTGTATATCTTGCGTGCTCTTCAGCAAGGACTTATTAAAAACTGGTCCTGGATGTTCAGGGAGGGAGCAGCCAAGTGAGAGGCCAGCCCAGTCAGTGGTGGGAGTCCTGAGCCAGTGGGTTCCTGTGCCTCTGTCTAGACCGAAGAGGTTTGGAAATTTTCAGATTAGCTTTGGATAAGCCTCTGAACTTCTGGATGCTTCCCCTGGCCAGATCAGACCTCTAAAGAGCTTGAGGTTTGTCCATTGCTAATTTTCATATGCATTACATTAAAAACTCTTAAATGGAAATATTTTTATTTTAAAAATAGAACAATAAAACAATAAATCAGAAGGGAAAGCATGCTGAAAAAAATGCAGAAAACAGATGAAAATCAAAAGGGGAAAATGAACTTTGTAAAAATACTGTACATGCCAGATCCTTCAGATACGATTTCCTGCGTATTGCACTTGAAAAAGCATGAGATTACAGCATGCTCTCACATGCAGGGGCCAGAAATATGAAAGAAGAAAGCCATGCTTGATCTCGAGAGTTTGAATGGATGTCATTTGACCCATCCGCGATCCGGTCCTAGCCCTCGGCCACGTCAGCTGATTTTCCACTCGCTGAGCGGCTGCACCACTCCCCTGTCTCTTCCCCAGCCTGGCTTTGAGCAGAGCTGACCTGCTTCCCCTGGGGGGCTGCTGGGGACCGCTCCGAGCATCCTGGCACCCCCGCCTGTGGCTTGGGCACAGCACTTCAAAAGCCGCTTCTGGCACAGGGCGGAAATATTTTGAAGTGAGCTTGGGCCCTTCTCAAGCGACCTGCTCCAAGCAAGCAGAAAGAAGGCTTTTACATTAGCTCATGTAAAAGACCCCGGTCCTTTAAGGAGCCTGCCAGAGGTTTATGAAACACCGTGTTACTACTGTGAAACCTTGACAAACGCAGTGACTCCTGACCAGAATGAGGAGCATAAACAATGCGGAGGTCAGAGCTCAGCTGTCTGCTCTGAATTGCTCAATCTGCAATATACTCGATGGGTATTTTTCAATGGGTAAAATGTACTTGGTTTGTTCCTAGTCGAAGCCAACCGAGTTTGTGGTGGAAGCTACAGGAGACAAAAGGGAGGAAAGCTTTAAAAATAATATTTGCTTAATATGAAGAAGTCAGCCATTACTAATACATTTTCTGGAATTAATTTTTTGTACCATTTCTGTTAGTGAAAGGTGGTAGGATTAGAAGGCCATCGGGAGCTTTGAAAAAAAGATAGGAGGTTAAAAGCAGATGTATGTTATATTTTGGTACAGAAGCAGCTCTTGCCAGAGTCCTTGAACACATGATCTTGAAATGGAGTAATAACTACATCATTTTCTCACCAGTGACTATCCAGATATATAATTTGCACTTAAGCTCATTGATTTTCTGGTGGTTTGTCCTCAACAGTTCTTTTCACATAGTAAAATTCTTTGTGACTTTGCAGTTCAGTAGTGTCAGAAAATACCCTTTGCTGGAAATCATTAATGCAAAAGCTCAGAAAAAAGCAGAGCTGTTTTTTCTGCTCTTAGGGAACCTGTTTGTTGTTCTTCCTGAAACATACAGTTAGTAGTGCCTGTGCTGCAGGACCTGGTGTTGTTTTCTGCTTATGGGGATTGAGATGAGGAGAGGACAGGACACCCACCCTGTGCCTCACTTCCTTAGAAGCAGGTAGCTGGAGAGTGTGACTCTGCAGGGCTGTTGACTCAAGATGATGATGTTTTTTCTCAGTGCACTTGTTTGTTGTAAATTAGCCTGGGTAAAGCACTTGGAGGAAATGACCATGTAGGTAAAATTGTATAAGCAGTGATACTCTTTCCCCTGTCTCCCCCTTTTGAGTACAAGATTGGGAGAGCAGGTGGCTAAATGGGGGAGGTGTGTGTCTC
The DNA here is from genome assembly GCA_013399075.1 of Chloroceryle aenea. NCBI lineage: Eukaryota > Metazoa > Chordata > Aves > Coraciiformes > Cerylidae > Chloroceryle > Chloroceryle aenea. Next base: position 384,872 of record VWZY01006553.1, on the reverse strand, counting down.
AGTAGTGCATTAACAAGGTTCTCTAATGAAGGGCAGGAGGCAGACAGCTAGCAGCAGGTGAAGCCATTCAGAGTAACAGTTCTAGGAAGGTGAAAGCTGCTGTGCCAGAGCATCACACTAGGTCAGCCCACTGGCTCATCTTCATTTTTCCCTCTTGGGTCTGTAAAGCCAGAGCAGCTCATGGCTTTTCATGTGCCCAGGGGAGGCACAGGAAGAGAAAAGCTAAGCCACGGCCTGTTGTGTATTGGTTGTGGGTTCTCATTCTAGCAGGAGAGATGACAGTAGAAAGAGCAATTTTACATATCTGATCAGTAGTTGGAGGTGGAAGGCTCAGCCTCAGCCTTCTCTAATAGCAGTCACTAAGCTCAACACGCAGAAGTTTCACAGCTTCATATGCAGGGATGTGCTCCCGTCCTGGGTCCCTGAATTGTACTGTAGTTGACTTCTCCCTTTGTTGTACTCCAATTCTCAATTGCTTCTGTTTCAGCTAGGTTTAAAGTGACCTGTGCCTAGAGACCCTCTCCTGAAATTTTGCTGTTGAACTTCAGCAGGTGAATGACTCCACGTGTGTCTGCACCCTGGTACCTGCTTTTTGTTGCTGGATGGGGTGACAGCTCTCCCAGGGTTCTGTCTCCTTACACAAGATGACAAATCACCCAGAGCACAGCAGCAGCAAAACCATCACTTACTGGGTATGCTTTCAAAACCCAGCAATGTTGTTGTAAACTAGCTTCCTCAATATCCATGAAAAATTGTTACTCTCCCTGCACTAATAAGAGCAAACCACAATGGGTGGTTTGGTTTTGAAGCCTTAAGTAGTTTCCTGCACAACATTTACCCTTTGCTGGCCTTTCTTGTCAACACTCCTAATTTGTGTCTGCTAAGAATCCTCTCCCCATCTCTGCTGCATTAACTTCACCTTCTGAGGTGTAGGGCACTTTAAAGTAGCACTGCTTTGGCTCTCCTCCTTTCAATTTCATTTTCCCTTTGTTGTTTTTTCAAATCTGTCATATGCTACTGCTCCATTCATTGACTAAAGTACCTTTAAATGTCAGACCCTCTGAGTATCAGGAACTACTGAGCAGAGGCAGCCTCATCACTGCCCACCCCATCAGGAACTGCTGGGTTTGGGGTATGCTGGTGGGACCAGTAACACCATCTCAGGAGATGCACTACGACTGCCATTCCTGGAGCAGAGGCACACTGTCACCCTTGCCCAGTGCTGCTGTTCTCAGTGGCAGTTCTGAAGTCCTTGCTTTCACCTTGAAACGTGTGGTGTTCTGTCATTCTCATATTTTCTGAGTCACCAGGAATTCAGACTTTCCTAGAAAATGTAAAAAAGAAGAAATGATCTTCCATCCCCTGGATCTCAGGCAGAGCTTGCATAAGAAGGCCAGGTCTTCTGCTCTGGCCAAGCTGTGTTTGAACCAAGAGCAGGGAGGTGAAACAAAAGATCGCTCTAACATGGATTGCTTGATTTTGGGATTAGTCCAGCTTCTGGAGCAAGTTAGGATTGCTCTAGTTCTGTGCTAGCCATGCATGAATTGGAAGCTTCTTGGTATGCAAACGTGTCCTTTCTAATCTGAGCATCTCCCTGTGCTGTGGATGGAGCAGCAGAGATAGTGTGCTCAGTGTTTGAGGGTGCAGAGGTAGCACAGCCTCCACACTGCTGCATTTGGAATCCCTCAGCAGAACGTACATCCATGGTCAACATCATGAGATCCTGTGGTCCCTCAGGGACAGGTTTCCTTAGCCTGGTGTGTTCATGTGATTTAGCTCCATTGGCAGTGTCAGTGGTCCAGGGAGACTCATCCCTGTGCATGGGCCCATAACATCAAATATTGTGCTTGGGGCATCCAGTGATGACCTTTCATAAAGGAGAGAGATTTTCTCCTTTGCCCAGCCTTTTTGCTTCAGACAACAGCCTGCTGCGTGGAGGTGGCTGAGACAGTAAACCTTCTGAACTGTTCAGAGAGAGGTGGCTGTTCCTGACAATGACCCCAGCAGCTAACAGAGCTGTAGTCTTCTGCCCTCCACACTCAGCTTTGGTCACGGGTTGTCTTTTACTCACTGAATATCTGAGAAGAACAGGTCTGCTCCTGCTTTTAGATCCAACCAAGTGTCCACCTACATCCTTTGTTCTGCATTGCTCTCTAGTAAAAAAAACCCACCCAAACCAACCCAACAAACTATGCCTCCTCTGGTGACCAGTGCTCTTACAGAAGCTCAGCCAGACTTTTAAAGTGTCTTTTTAAAATTTCTTGCTCTACTTGTGGAGGTGTGGAATTGGTGTTCAGAGGGTGCAGCAGTGGTTGGGAAAACTGAGCTTGTTTAGAAAGTGGGAATGTCTGTCTTGTGTTAACAGCAGTGAAAAGCCTCAGAACGTCCTCATGAAGACCATAGTTAGTGAGACCAGGACAGCCCTGACAGATGCTCAGCTGCAACTTCACAGCTCTTCATACTGATCGTGGCTGGAGCAGGATGGGCTGCATGGACCAGTTGGTCCATCTGCTCCATTTGTACATGGAATGCTGCTTGCAGTGTTTGGGACAAGATTTGAAACTGGAGTGTCTAGAATTGGTCCCTACATCAAGCAGTGTGTGTGTGCTTAGAGTAAGTTTGGTATCATCACAGGGTTGTTAATGACTGTTAAATTCTGTTGGTTCTGTGTGAATACAGCTGACCTTGTGTCGTGCCTTGTCTGTATCTTGAGTGCTCTAATGTGACTTAGAAAGGAAGTAAAGGGGGAAAATAAACTTGAAGAGTAAAAAAAAACCCCTGGTCACTAAATAAGACAACCCAGTTCTGTTGTTTGTAATGATTCATAACAATGGGAACACTAAAAAGGTGTATCTGTATGATTCAGCTGTTTGAGTTGATGGCTACAGGGGAGTGTGCTCTGAGAGGCAGGCGAGCTGCTCTCTGGAGTGGCAGAGCTCTCCAGCCAGTATACACAGTGAGAAAACCCAGACTGCTCTGTGATCAAGCCATGTTTCATATTTTGTCTTTTCCGTGTGCTTCGGCACACCCTAGCTTGAGGTGGGACTGGAAGAGAAGCTTCTGGAATACATGAGGATGACCATTCTTGTGGTATTGCCATTCCAGCCAAAACCAGGAAGCACTGGAAAACTTACAAAAAAAAAAAGCTGCTAGAGAGAGTCAGCCAGCCTGGGTCCAAAGCCAAGGGGATTTGGAAAAGCATCTGAATGTTTCAGAGGTTATCCAAACCAGACCAGGAGACTTTCACTCACTGTTCCGTGTAGGAGTACAGCCCTCTGAGCTGCACTGTCATTGTGGAGTGTCCTGTATCTGGTGTCTTATTAGCAGCTCTGACCTACCAACTGTTAATACTTAGCTCCCCATAAGCAAAGGAGCCTGCTGTCCAGCCAGCCTCAATCTGCAAGTTAAAATGTCTTATTCTTGAAAAGAGCTAGTGAGAAAAAAGCCCACAACCCTACAAACCAAAAGGCATTCTCTGCAATCTTTCTTTGGAATTACCTGCAAGGGGTAGTAGTGAGGTGAGTGGTGGTCTCTTCTCCCAAGTAACTAGCAATAGGATGAGAAAAAATGGTCTTAAGTTTTGCCAGGGGAGCTTTCGC
>VWZY01006553.1:328943-381174 GCA_013399075.1 Chloroceryle aenea | reverse complement strand
ACCATTCCTGGAGGTGTTCAAAAACCGTGTAGACGTGGCATTTTGGGTCATGGCTCAGGGGTCATGACAATGGCAGGTAGATGGCTGAACGTGATGGTCATGGAGATCTTTTCCAGCCCTAATGACTCTGATGTTCTAGGAGGGTTTCTCCCCATTATCATTTCCAAATGTCATTTAAAGGCATCAGCTTCTGTCCTTTCTTCTCCAGCCTTAACTACATCCACCACCAACTGCTGGAAGACTAATTCAGTCCTGCCTCTCCCATGGCAATACCATTGCCTCTTTGGCCTCTCCCTGCTTTCCAGGATACCCTTTTTTTTCTGATTTCCTGTCCTCCCCTGCTGGGGAGATGCCTTTCTGGTTTTGACAGCTTGGCAGTGAGACATGGTGCCCTGGTTCATAGCAGTTCCTGAGCTCTGCTACTGCTGCCTGTGTTCAGGTGGGACACTTCTGTGCTCCTCAGCAGTGCTTTCCTGCTGAAGTTCATTAGCTAAGACTCATTGCATCTGAAGAGGAGATTGGTAATTACAGTGTTTGTGATGACCTTTTAAGACAGTATTGGCCAAATGGTGTGTGTCAGCTTTGCAGACCTGGGGTGGTCATAAAGACAAGAATGGTAATGGTTTCTTCCTTCTACCTTATGGTAGAAGGCTTCTTCTTTCTACCTTGTGACCAAATGTTATCTTAACCAGTGTTGATAGCACTGACCTGAGCAAACCTGTCTACCCTGGGCTACTCTGGACAAAGTGAGTCCTGGCCGTGTGCTGGTAGAGGATCTGTGTGTTGTCTTCAGGACAAATCCCATGTCCCTAGGCCAAAGAAGAGGTGTGTTTATAAATTACTAAACTCTGATGTTTCTGTATCTTCTCATACCTAGTACACGTGAAGAGCTACATAAAAGATGAGGTATAGTTGGGATGAAGAGCAGAAAGGGATATAAAAACAAACTTTCCAGGATACCCTGTGAACACTCTTTCCCCGATGACTGCGATATAAAGAAAACTGCCAACCTGATCCAGGAACTCCTGATAGATGCTGTTTTTTTGCTTGTACCTGGTGGCCCATGACCCATCATATTTAAAGAGTTTAAGTCCTGAGATACAAGAAAGTTTTATATCTTGGGAGTTTTGGTTTATACTGTAATTTGTAAGCTGAATAAGTAAATCATGTCCCTTGAGTTAGCTCACACTGATTACTCAGCAAAAGATGTCATACAGTTGCAATGGAACCTGACAGAATTTTGAGTTAGGAGATGTGACAAGAAAGCATCCATCAGGACAACTTGTCACCCTGAGTGTTTCTGGCATAAAATCTCCTCCTGTAGAGGAACTGTTTTTTCAAAACAAAATTAAGTTGGCAAGTTAAATCAGCAAGCCTTCTGATTTATGTACCAGCACTGTTAGGATCAAATGAGAAGAATAATTTCTAGCTGCTTATTTAATCATTGAGACTCGTGGTGTGAGATGTGGAGCTTTCTCAGCAGAGACCTGAAGCTCATTCCATGCTACAGAAGGTGCTGAGCTGCTTCCCTTGCCTCTGCCAAACTGTCCCTTGTCTGTCTGGGCAACACACGAGGATGGGGTCGATGGGTAACGAGGGGAGCAAATGGGTAGTAGAGCTGCAGCCTCTGAGCAGGTGCCTTGATAACTGGGACATTGCATTTTGCTTTTCTGTTTATGCTACTTGACAGAAGGACCAGTGGTTTAGCTTGTCCTGTCTTGCTTGTCCCTTTTACTCAGAGCTTATTTGCTGAAAAATCAGTCAGAAAAGCTTAAAGTGAAATGCTTAGTTTTGATTTGCATAAAATATTGACTCTACTAGGTAAATATCTATCTTCAGGTTTTTCTAGGAAATTAAAGGCAAATTTAATACTTTCTTGGCTCTATCTACTTTAGCTTGACTGCAGAAGGTTCTCTTTGGTGCATGCAGACACCTAGGCACTTCTGTCAATGGTAGTGGTGAAGTTGGAGAGCAGAAGGTTCAGTAGTTTTACAGCTGAGAGAATGAGATGGAGTAGGAATTACCCCTGCTTTTCTCCACTCTAGGCAGCTGTGGTCTCTGCTGAGAGCTCTTTGAGTTTTCTAGCCATGCAGATTTTCCTAGTAAGGGATTTTCTCATCTTGTTTCTTTCCATTTTTATTGTGACTCTACCAGGAATAGTAAATATTCAGCTCTTATGCTGAAAGCCTTTCGATGTTCTCAGAAATGATCTACTAGGGAGCATTTTACACCTTTTGCTAGAGCCACTGAGGGATAAAACCCCCAAACCTCTGAGAAGCCTTCTGTACAAAAGGACCATTCACACTATTTTGGGTATATTTCTGTTTTCAGCTTGAACATGATGAGGGAAAAGGAACATTTGTTTGCAACTTCCAGGAGAATGAGCTGTACATGTGAAACTTTTCCAAAGTAAATAATAGTGTAAGAATAATGGTAGAACTTATTTACCTCTTGATCTTTTTAGTGAAAACAAAAGATGAATGTACCTGCATTCTTAATGAGTGTGGTGGGAGATAGATGTAAAGGCACTGGAAAAAGGGGAAAGAGGGGATAATTCTAGTCAAGTGCTTTAATTCTGGGGCTGTTATGTCAAATAAAAGAACAGTGTTTCTAATTAATAATCATGGTGCTTGACATCAGCTACGTCACTGCAAGGGCAGAGTAATGTTCCTGAAGTCCAAGGAATCCCAGCAAGCAGAAAGCTGGGTTGAGGTCAGATTCATGCCTGTAGAGTGGTCATCTTCAAGGCCTCTGCCATGTTAGACCAGTGGGGGGTGGTTGGGGGGTGTCCTGCTGCACTCCTGTCACCTGGAGTTACTGAAAACCTACTGGCAATGAATAGGATTAGCACATAATGTGCTTTTGTCCATGTTTACTGATAAGCAAAAGCAGTAACACGGGTATATTGGGCTGCTCCACCTGAAGCCTCTGCCTGCAGTGAGTACAGCAGATGTGAAAGCTCAGCTCGGGGGGCTCACAGGAGTACTGAGATTTGCTTCATTGGCGAGGGGACACTTTCAGAGCCTAGAACAATATTAATATTTCAGGCCCTTATTTTCTAAAGCGCATACTCTTCCCTCTCTTAGCAGAAGCTGTAGTACTCTGGCACCACTGAACTGCTGAAATGTTCTTGTTGGGTTTTAGGAGAACTTGGAACTGCCTTTAGTGTTCCAGGAAGCTCAGTAGAGGTCTGGTTGACATCAGTACAAGAAGTGGAGCTAGTCTACAGAGTTGAAGTGTTGTCTGCTTGTGATGGAAAGGTGGAGGAGCAGCATTACAGCTTCATTTCCATTTCATTTTCCGTTGTGGTCTGTGCCTGTGCTTCATGGGCTTGGGTTTAGAAGAGAGCGTGTTCTAGATACAGCACGTACTGACTCTTCAGGAGGTGACTGCTACCCAGATAAACCCGCTTTTCGGAAGCGCAGCACATCTGTGTGGCAAGTTCAAAGGCAGTTGGAGAAGTTGGAGAAGCAGCTGCGGGTTGTCTTTGGTGACTAGGAGCAGAATGTACTTGTGGATTTGGCACAACAGGTTTACACTGCGGTTAGGTAAAGAAAGTTAATGTCTGCCTTTAATAACAAGAGCAAGTAGCAGAGGTGGCAAAGTATTTTTTCATGACATCATTTGCCCAGCTGCTTTACACATCTGTAACATGGGATGTCGTTCCAGTTCTGTAACACTTCATCCTTGCTCTTCCACACCTCTGGGATATGGGGTAAAGTTACCTGTCTGGAATGGAGCAGCCTGGGAAGCAGTTGTGTTTGTAGTTGGTTATCAGCACTGGCTGTGTTAAAACGTTAGCTAGAGTGTACTGTGTTAGGTGTATGTACAGATATTTTTTTCCTATGTGCTGATTACTTCACTGTGAATTTGGCACCTACGCAGAGACCCCTGTGTGCTCAGCTCACATCTAGGAACAAAATATTTGCAGCAGCTGCAAAAATGTTTTTACTTATTTAGAGCATTCTAATGTTTTACAGCCGTGAGTACATGACAAGTGTATAAATGGGTCATTAACTTGTAATGTTAGATGCTTCCCTTGCAGCGTCTGGGAGGGCCGGGTGAGGTGGCTGGACTGTGTGTGCAGGCTCGTGTTGGGCGCGTACGTGTGTAGGGTCTCTTCCAACTCCTGTTGGATTCAGTGGGATTTCCATTTCGGGGGGCTTTGATTCAGGCTTCTTTCTCTTTCATGAGATGAGGTAGCTCTACAGAACATTTCTGTGTTTCACCACCATTCTGGTGGCGGTGCCAGGGCTCCTGCTTCCAAGAGAAGGCCTTGTTCTTTGAAGCTGTCATGGCCAAGTAAAGGATGTGTTCAGAACTGCATCCTAGGCATTACAGGAACAAATTGAATTGATTTGTGTGCTAGAAAAGATGAATATATTAATAGAGTCTCTTAGATGGCACGTTTCTCTTTCATAAACCTGAGCAGTTTGCTAGCTCAGTGGGAAACAAGGGGAAATTTTCTTCCAAAATAATGTTGGGATTTGCCATCTCCTTGGAGCAGCACCTCTTGTGCTCCTCAGCTTGGCAAGTGCTTCAGAAAGGCTCTGTTCAGCTGGTTTGCTCTCTTTGTTGTCTGGGTCCACTCTCAGATAGCAATGTGTTGGAAAATTCTGTTTGTCATATCTAATGTTACTTATGATGTTCAGACGAAGATGTCAGTCCATGGAGAGATTGTGTATGGCACGTGTTGTGACCATACCAGAGCTGTGTGATTTTGGGCTCCTTAGCTAATTAGGAAGTGTACAGGTAGGTCTAAGGGTGCTCCTTCAGTTCATCAGCTGCTCAGTTCCTCACAGCTTCCTACGTCGTTTTGTACGTACGTTTGTGTTTGTGTGTGCAGCAATGGTTGACCTTCCATCGGCTTCATTGCAAAAACACAGGAGTGTTTTCCAAAATCAGCCCTTTATCAGAACTGTTGAAAACAACTCTAAAATTCCAGCGGGGATGGAAAGTCTGAAAACTTAATCCGCATCTGAAAAATGTTACTTTTGTGCTGTGGAAAGAAAAAGTTTCAGGGGGATAGCAGAAGTCTTAAATGAGCAAAGACAAAGCACAACTTCGGAGCAGGTTTATAGATTCAGAGAGAACAGGGACACACACTGGAGTGCAAAGTGAACGTTGTACACCTAGAGTTTTGCTACCTTAGTTAACATTTACAGTATTTTATCTGGTGTTTTAGGAGATGTTTGAGAGACAATAAAAGCCAAAATTGAACAACCAACCAACCCTACCAAACAAAAAACATGAGCACTGCCCCCACCCTCCCCTCAAAAAAAAACCCTAAAAAATAAACCCAACCAAAACAAAAAACAGCTTAAAAAAACCCAAACCACACCACAAGAAAGCAGGACAGTTTGCAGCAGGGGGAGAGCTACCTGGCAAAGCTGGCAGAATGTTGCCCGTGCTGTATGTGTGAGAAGTGGGGAAGTCTGGCCAGGAGGTAACCACGGAGAAACAAGCTTGCAGAGTCTGATTCCAGAGTGCTCCTGAATTGTAACAGGACCTTTGGATGAAGATGGTGGGCCAGAGGCCAAGTGTTCAGGTAATATTTCAGGGGTGCTCTCAGCACTGAAATTCCTCTGTGGCCCAGGTGCACTGGAGGGTGCAGGTATCTGTCTTGCCAGCCCCTAACTTTCCCTGGAAGCACAAGTGTGTGTAAAAGGCTCCTTACATGAGCTTCCCAAATATGTCTCCTTCTCCAAACAAAGTGAAGGTAATCCTCTGCTCTTGCAAGGCATTTCTCATTTCTTTTACCTGTATTTGATTAGAACTGCTGAAAAATTGTAAAGCTGTTTCGCTGTAACTCGGATGATTCAAATCGAGGCTGAACCTTTTTTGAAGAACAGAGTCAAAAGATGTGAACCAAAAGATTTGGCCTGATACAGGAATCGTCTGTGAATTTCTGTGTGCCGGTGGTTAGCTACATGATTGCAACTTCTCCTTCTTGGCTTTAAAATCTACTAATACTTCCTATAGCTTTGAATATATTTGCAAAGCTTAATGAATCTGAGCAAGAAGCAGCAGGTGGAAAATCCAGTTGTGCGAAGCCAGGGTGTGTGTGTGTTGGTGCAGCCCATCGGAGGAGGGGTTAACCTGCACCAGAGGGGGTTTGCAGCGGGTGCAGCTCCATCCAGAGGGCTCAGGGCAGCCTGGAACGCAGCGTGCGGTGCAGTTCAGAGTGTGGCTGGCTGCCAAGCTGTTCAACAGTCGGCTGTTTTTGTTGAAAAGGCAGCTTGAAAAGTTAAAGCCTTCTGATTTTTTTATTTAAATCAGCTGGAGAACATTATAGTCACGCAGAACTGAAGGCAGACAACTTGTTAAAATTAGCATTGGCCATAATTAAAAACATGCTGGGTGAAAAAGACCATGAGAAGAAACAGGCTCTTGGAAAGCTCCTGACTCGATGTCTAAATGGAAATGGAGCTTGTTAATTGATTTAAATGATTGCTGGGTTACCACTCGGTTCACCTGCTGCAGCAGACACCAGAGCTGTTGTCCTGTACGTGGTGGAGCCCTGGGGATCGGGTCTTGCAAGGCTGGGAACAAATAAAGGACTTTGCAGAGGTGAGCAGAGAACCCAGCTGCTATGCAGCTCCAGGCTCCCCTGCACTGTGCTGAGGGCAGGCCTGTTGTCTCCAAAAGCTGTTACTTGTCTCTTATTTTCTGTGTGACAGCTCGACTGCTCATGCCAGTTAGTAATGGGCATTGTGTAGGAACTTGCTCGGCGGTTTGCATCCTCCTGTAGGACTCTGCTTGAGGCTGTGCACTGCCTTTGAGTTTAGTTTGCTCCATGCTGGTGTGCAGGTCTGAAGCTGGTCTGCATTTAAGACTGGGGGAATGCACACAGGGAAGGTGATTTTTGGGAGGGGAACTCGGAATTGAGTTGAGCCTTTGTTGTGAGTGCATGTGGTCATGGGTGATGCTGACAAGCCCGAGGCCAGCTTTGGGAGGAGTGGAGGGGAATACTGGGTGTTCTTTGTACCAGCCTGTCTTGTGATAGGATGGCTGTAGGATGACCATCCCAGCCTGCTTCCCCTTGCTAGGTTGCTGTCTGTGACACTAGAGCTGTTACTTGTCAAGAAATGTCATTAATTTCTCTTCTGCCTGCTACCCTCACCCCTTCTCAAGGCCTGGTAAAGCTGGGTGTAAGGGTGAGGTGTACTTGGAATCTTCAGCAGTGCATGTGCTTGCAAGGGCTGTAGGGTCTGAAGAGAGTCAAGCTGGGGAATACAGGCTGTGTCTACTACAGATGGTAATGCAGATGCAGATTGGCAGCTCAGGGAGCACATCTGGTGTATGTGTGCTCCCTGCTCCAGGTTCCTGAGGGTGATGTAACTGTAGGTATAGGGAAGACAATCAAATTAGCATTATCTGGTGCATTTGGGTATTGTTGTTAAAATAATGAGGCTGGCAGCATTTACACCTGCATGAAGAATTTCTCTGCTGGGTAATGTAGTGTTTCTTTTCCTTGTTGTTCTGGAAAACATGCTTATTTTTTATAAAAGTCTTCAGAAGCTCCTGTAGTAACTTCTGAAAACAACCATCATTATGGCTTGAGCACTGCCTCGCTGTCCTGCCTGCTGGTGTCAGCCGAACAAGGAGCGGAGCCCAACCCAATCCCCCGACTTACTGGACTGTTAAGCTTGGTTTTTCTAATTTTACATCCATCCTGTCCCATTTGGGAGAAAGCTTTGTTTCCTAGTTATTGCATATGGCTTGGAAGTGTCCCTTTCCACGCATGGTAATAAATTTTTCCCTTGGCTTCTATGGTGTAAGATGACATAAGAGGAGAAATGCTTGTTTAGTCTCAAGAAGCCCCATTTCCCATAATCACGCAGCCTCTTGCCGTTCGCACGTTATGAAGAGAATGAATCCTACTCCGTGGGCTTGTGTAAGACCTGCTGGCTTCAGTTCCACCTTGTAACTCAACTGCCCTGTTAAAATCAGAATGTGATTTATATTGGCTTTTACTGCACGTTGTAACGTGATGAGAGGCCCTTTTCATGTGATGCCTTTTGGCTTTTTTAGCAAATGGAAATGTTGCAGCCCACCTTTTTATATTCTAATGTAATGAACTCTTTCCACAGCTTGCTCTGGTGCCTATTGGCTTCTAGGAGAGATCCCATTCCTCATTTAGTGAGTCCCTCTTTGCATCATAATGTAATCCATGCCAGCTTTTACAGCATCTCCAGTGCTAAATCCTGTTGTGTCAGAAAGCTAAGTGGCTTTTAATGGACACCCCACCTCAGTAACCTGTTGCATGCTGGAAGGTTCCTCTCTGCTTCTCCAGGGTGTTGCAGGAGCCTGGTGGCTCTGCAGGCTGTCTCCTTCAGATGTGGGCCCTGCTGCCAGACTGCTGCAGCTGTTTGCAGTGCTATTTGAGAGAGGCATTACCTGCCAGGCTGGACTGTCCTCCTTGGTTAGCACCCTCGTGGTGGGCTGAGGTCCTTTGCTCTCTTCGTGTATCTGAAGCATGTGTAGGGTTTCTTCTCTGTAAACTTTCAATAAGGTGCTTACTTGTTTCCTTAGCAATCTATAGTTTCAGAGCTAAGATTGTTGTTCTTCCATTCTCAAATAATATTTTTGGCTTTTATGTTGTCTAGGGGAAGCTTTTCCACAGTGGGAAACCAGTGAATTCCTTTTCCAGTTTGTACTACTGGCAGTTTGTTGTTTGTTTTTTAAATCTGTTGTCTTTTCTGTTACTCTGAAACTTTCATCAATTTAGAATGACTCAGCTTTCCTCCTTTTCTTGCCTGTTACCCCTGCACATTTCTTACTCCATCTGATGTGCATTTGAGATGATGCTGGTGGTTGCTAAATGCTGTTTGTCAGTGTTCAGTAGGATCTTCCTTCTCCAGGTTCCTGAAAGGAGCTGGCAAAGGGCTGCTCAGCAGCCTAAACCCATCAGCATGTGCAGTTCTGTGAGCAGGTGCACGGGGACACCACTGCAGGATTAGTGACTCTGACACACGCCTGACTGTTTCTGAATCTTCTAACGAGCTCTGTCCTCTCTGACTCTGGTGCTATAAAATAATCCTTGGCCGAGGTTTTAGGCTGACATGGGAGGTGGTCCTTCGGAGTGAGCTGTTGTTGTAACTCTTTATAAATCATCCCTTTAGTTCCTTGCATTACAGATTATAGATCCGATAGCAGTAATTTTATAACTGACCTCCTTTTAACAAAGTCATGGGATTTAATTCCCTGTAAAAAGGTACAAGGTGAACTTTTGCTTTGTACAGGACGGCCTGTTCTAATTCCTAGAAGGATATCACTGCAGAGTACCACTGTTCCTGTTGAGTATGCTGGTCATGGGAGGAGAAGAATCTGGAAAACATGATTTTAACATTTAAGGTTTTAAAGTAACTTCACAGACTTAATGGTGGAGTTTTATCTTTATTATCTGTGCCTGATAAATTCATCAGTTGTACCACTTCCTTTATCTGAGTAACTTTTTACCAGTTACTAGGTGCAGACTGAGTTGCTAGCTTTGTGAAAATAAAATCTGTGAAATAATCTGCATGAAAACAAGGATGGATCATTTGAGTAAATAGATGTAGGATCTGAAATCATAAATGTGCTGGTTATTTTAGAGACTGGTATTGGAGCTGGAATAATAAAAACAAATAATAAAGAAGATATGTGATAGAATGTCTTTCCAGGAGGTAAACATCAGCACCTTGTGTGTCCTAGCAAGCGGTACTGTTAGTCCTGTGTGATCTGTCCTGTCCCCAGCGAGGGAAGCCTGGCTGTCACAACTTTGTTGCCCATCCTTGGGGCAGGTGGTGCTGTGAGATACAAGAGGCCCCTCTCCAGCTCTCTATAGACAGTCGGTGTTTTGGCTCTCAGTCTGTGCTAGCTTGCCTGCAGCATTTGTGAACAGCACTCACTCGGAGCGAGTCAAGTGACTGTGTAATAGTTTCTGACAGGCTTCGAGTCATGCGTTGGATGGCCCTCAAGTGTTTTGAGCAAGCACACAGACAAGGTGATGCAGATCTTCACCTGGATTAACGCACTGGGCTGGCTGGTTTGTGAGGCTGTGGCACTTCTGGAGGGCAGACTGGATTTGTGGGGTGCAGTCAGGGAGCTGGCTCCTGCAGCCAGCCTGTCTGCCCCTGCCCCCTCCAGTGACTCACGCTCCCAGCTGCCATCAGCCCCTTCCAAGTTGTGTTTTACAGGTTGCAGGGAGTTGAGTGACTCCAGTAACACCTGCACTAGTGGACTGTGCACAAGGTAGCTGGATCCCATGTCCTCATGGGAGAAGAAGCAGGTCCAAAATCATCTTCTTTTACTACCCATAGATCCATAATATGCTGGTCTTAAAAGCAGACACTGAAGGATTTGATGTTTTTTATTGCTAAGCCCCAATCTTACCAGTTACTTCATTTTACAAGTTGGAGAACTCTGCACTTGGTTGGTAAGTCTTAGGTGATTTATTTACTAAACTCTTCTGGCTGCTTAGATACTGAGCAGGTTTGTGTGCTCAGGCCTGTTAGAGAACGGTTTTGGCAGCAAGTGTATCCCTCAGGTACAGTCAGCAGGACCACTAAATACCAGCCTGTCTGCCAGTGTTGTGAGAGAAGGCCAGTGTGTCTCCTGCGAGGCTGTTGCCCCTTTCCTTTCTGCTCTCTCCACCCTACCAGCCCGGCTCCCTTGGGGACCACTGTGCCAAGAAGAAAAAAAGTGTTTTGTGTAAGCAGTGTGATCTCTGCTGCTGCCAGCAGAGCACATGAGCTCCTGCACCTCGCAGAAGTGAACCACAACTGAAGCAAGAACAAGATAAACCACACCGTGGTGGCTTGCATCTGTAGCACCTCATTCTTACTGCTCATCTTGCAAGTAGGTTTTATCTCCTCCTCCTGTCCAGAGGAAAGACATGTTTGCAATTCCCGCTATGTTTTTTCCTGATGGAAGCTCTTTTCTGTGTTGAAAGAATCAGACTTTAGTATTCTTCACTTAGTGTGCCAAAAAAGCCACCTGCTTGTGTGCAGCCTGGTAGCTCCTTGCACAGACACCTCTCATCCTCTGCTGTGATGTGTTGTGCTCACGGAGCTGTTCTGTGGTCTTCATGCCTTTTGCTGGGCTGGTCCCTGGGCGATGCTCTGCTCGCCAGCCCCCTGTCAGGGTACATCTGTTGTGCAGGGTATGGCAGGAAAGGGCACTCCATGGTCTGTGTTCCAGGAGACTGTTCCACAGGACTGGTGCCCAGCAAATTTTGCCTAAACCTTGTAGGAAAGATAATGCTGGAAAATTAGGATTAAACTGCCAAGTGATGTGTAATTACTTTGGGCACAACTGGAACATGGGAAGTTCCATCTGAACAGGAGAAAATTCTTTGCTGTGAGGGTGTTGGAGCCTGTCCCAGGCTGCCCAGAGAGGCTGTGGAGTCTCCTCTGGAGAGATTCCAAACCCCCCTGGACAATGCGATCCCGGGCCCCCTGCTCTGGGTGACCCTGCTGGAGCAGGGGGGTGGCAACAGATGATCCCAAGAGGTTCCTTCCAGTCCCTACCGTGCTGGGAGTCTGGAGCTGCCTGGAAATTCCCTCATTAAGAAGTGGAGATTTTCGGGGCATTTAGAGATAATGCCTCAGTGATGATTTGAGTCGGGATTTGCCTGGAGCCGAGAGATAACGAGTATAGAATGGTGGCTTGATCTGGTTGTCGTCTCTGCACAGTTTGCATTGCACTTATGTGTAACTCCTTAGTATGCTGTGCTTATTACTGTCAGTGAGTACATCAGGGTTTGCTAGGACTGTGGTCCTGAAGCAGCTGGTAAAGAGATGGAGGATGATGTTTGGCTTTCCACCATGGGAAGGACAGTTGTGTAGCCTGCTCAAGGTAGAGAAAGATTGCTCTTTCAGATGTTGGGGAGCTTTGATAACAAACCAGGTGAATTACATTTCAGAAACTTCCAATCAGGTAAAATGAGGAACACGTCAAGTGGACCGGGACTGTTTATTAGAAAATGGCCCATGAAAGAAAACTGGCTAAACTTCAGAGGTGCTGGAGTTGACCCAGGGGGACAGAATATATCTTCACATGAAACTTTAAAACCAATGCGGATGAGTGATAAGTTGTTAAAGTCAATTGTGAGTGAAAATAGAGCTCTAAGGACTGCTGGGAGTAGTAGAGTTTTTGGGGTTGATGGATTGGAGGGAGTTCGAAGGACAAAGCTGCTGTGGAAATGGAGGATTTGAAGGGCAAATAGAGAGCAAGTAATTAAGGCCATTAAGCTAAAGAGTACTCGGGTAAAGAAAGACCTGAAGTGAACCAGAGGGACTTCTCTTGGGATACTTATTTGTTGTTCAGACAAAAAAAACCAAACCAAATGTCCCTTAAGGATTCAGTTTTGTCTAATGTTACATCATGAAATGGTTCAGCTCTTACAAGAGATTGTAAAGTGCCTTTATTTGAATACCTATGATAATGACTAATAATTATTGATATTAAAGGTGCTAGAGCTGGGTCCAGAGAAGAGCAGTGGAGCTGGAGAAGGGTCTAGAGCACAAGGCTGGTGAGGAGTGGCTGAGGGACCTGGGGTTGTTCAGCCTGGAGAAAAGGAGGCTCAAGTGAGACCTTTGGGCTGTGGACAGCTCCCTGACAGGAGGCTGGAGCCAGGTGGGGCTGAGCTTTGCTCCCAAGGAAGAAGTGACAGGACAAGAGGGAATGGCCTCAAGTTGCACCAGGGGAGGTGCATAATGACATAATAACAACAAATAATTTGGAGGACACCTGTTGCATGCTGTGTGAGATAAATTTGCGAAGAGATGACTCCCATTGTGTTCGAGCTGGTCCTCAGAGATTAGGGGGCTAGGGATGGCTGGACTTGCCCCTTAATAGAAGTGTCAGTTTAGTGTCCCTGTGATTTTTAACAAGATGATGATAAACACCTATATATGTCTTTGAAGATCTGTGCCCAATTTCTTGCTCTCTTTCTCCAGAAATACTTTGTTCTGCTTAATAATGCTTAATGCGTTTGCTTCCTTTTGAGTCAAGCTTATGTTTACTGTGCTTTGCAGGATGAGACTTTTGGTAGCCAGCTGTTTGTATCTTAAAGAATGTGTAGCTTTGTAATGCTTAGGAAGGAATGCAGAGCTTTTAAAAGTAAAGCACAGCATTTAAAGTCAATTAGGGTGGTTATTTTTAGGATAAGTGTAGAGTAAATAATTGATTGGATCATTACCTCTTTGCTTTATGAAATGTCTCTGCCACAAAAGAAATCCAGTGCACAAAGGCTGGCCCTGTGGCCAGAACAGCAACAGCTCCATGTATCAACACTGGTGCCAGTTATTGTAGGATCAGAGTGGTTTGAGTTGGGACACCTCCCACTAGACCAGGGTGCTTCAAGCCTATCCAGCCTGACCCTGCACCCATCCAGAGCTGGAGCATCCACATCTGTCTCGAGCAACCTGTTCTGGTGTCGCAACACCCTCAGAGTGAAGAAAACTCAAGAAAGGATCACAATTCACTTTCTTTTGGACACAAAAACAATAGTTTGCTATAATTTTCTTCATAAAAGAAGGTTTGAGCTTTGTGAATTGGTTTGGTTTGGCTGACCAGATCTTGAGGTGGGTGCTAGCACATGGGTGGCTGGGGGTGTCTTAATGGGGTTTTTGTCTTCTGCCGTAGGTCAGGTAGAGTGGGTGGCACGTTGGAGAGAAGTGGGCTTGAGATCCAGAAGGGGTAGGATAACTTTATGGAACACTGGAAGGATAGAGGACATAAAATGAACTGTCTTCAAATCTTAATTTGCAGCTTCTTTCTTCTTAATTATAATCTGGAATTGCTAACTTTGTGTATTAATTATGAAGCTGTTGCCATGGGATACCACACTTTGTCTGTACACCACAGATCTGCAAAATGCAAGCGTGGCTGGGATTAAAAGGTGCTTTGGTGAAGTTTCTGCAGTATCAAAAAGATTAAGGAAAATTAAACAGATGTCTTCCATGAGATTCCAGGAGGAGGAAAGATGCAAAACTGACAGGAAGAAAATGTGTCTTTAATAGCACCTTTTTCAGTAAGTGTAGGTAGACATGACCTAGGCTGTCATTCTGTTTTATTTCACTGTGGTTTTTTCTATTAAATAATACTTTGTTTGCTGCTATGTAGTTTAGAATTATTCCAGAATCTCAAATACATTTTGATGTGATCCAGAGACAGTAAATGTTGTACAAATAAACAGTGAGAGGTGCTTCTCAGTGCAGAGTTTTAAAGTGATAGAGGTTTTGTGCTCTAAAAAGCCATAGGTCTAAAATTACCATCCTTCAATGAAACAAAGGATAAACCAGAGGTGCCAGAATTTATTCACCTTCACCCCACCAGCTTTGTTCTTCAGCTGGAGCTTTGGCCAAGCTCACTTTCTCAGCTCTGCAGTAACTGCTCGGTGCCTGGTTCGTATCCTCAGGTGGAAAAGATCTTAAGTGACAAAAAAAAATAGCCCTTGAAGAAGTAAAATAAGGAACAGTGGTCATTGTTTATTTACTTGGATCCTGGAAGCTGTTGTGGTTATGCTGGTATTTGGCATTTTGCCTTGTTTCTTTTAGTTACGACAGTAGTGACATCTGACATTCTTCGTTTTACTCAGAAGCGTGTTCTTGGGCTTTAACAGCATCATTTAAATTCTGTCATTATGGCTTTTAGTCGAGGAGAGAGCTGAAGAATGTTTCTAGGAACTCGAACCTGCTTTAAATCATAGAAGTAAAGCCCAGGCAAATACCATTACAACTACATAAATGGGGATGAAAATGGATCCTGGCTTTTTCTTTTCTTGCACATTTTGCAATATGGTAAATCTGAAATAAGTTCCTCATCGGTTACTCTGATTTACACCAGTTGAGCAGGGCAGAATCTGACCTGTTGTAAGAGATTCCTGGGTAGTTGCAGAAGTTAATCCCATTTTCTGTGGAAATGAAGCCATGGTCTTTTAAATGCTAATGTACCAGTCCCACAAAGAGAAATGCTTTGCATTTTGTTGTGCAGTGCTTACATCATGGCTCTGTAGTTCACTGTAAAGAAATTCCAGAGCATGTGGTGTTTGTGAGCAGCCTCTGGCACAGCAGATCCTTTCTGTTGAAAGGGTCTGTCCTGGACCTTGTCTAAGTGTTCATTGTAAAGATGGCTGGGCAAAAGGCTTGTGACTGGGGACGGTGTTGGTGGGAGGTATTCCTCAGGCCCGTGTGAACCCTCCAAGTTCAGTACAGTGTTTTAGCTGTGGGTTTGGACAGGGCTTATTTTTTCTGTGTCAGTCGGTTCCTTTGTTTGGAGCATGGTTGATTTAAATGTTATTTTTGTGTGCATATCCATTGACTCTATTATTATTTTTATCATTTGGTTAGAAATAATTTTGAGGGAGATGATTTAAATAAGGGCTGATGTGTCCTGGCTGGGCTTTCTGCAGCTGAGAAACACATTCTTCACCACTAAACTACAGGCTTTGTCTGCTCGCTCTCTGCGGCCGATCAGGATTTGAACATCTTGGAACACGTAAAGTGTTTGCTTCTCTCCTTAGGGACACCCAGTCTGGTTTATGACAAAGGCTTTATACCAGCTTTAGCTGTCAGAGTTCACAGGCCCTGCTTCTTTGGAGTATTTCAGGAATTTGACTGGGATAAGTGTCTGGTGTTTCCTAAGACAAAGCAAATGAATGAATTTAATCATGAGCGCGCCCGGGCTTATTCATCTTAAGCTCTGTGTGCTTTTGCTGGTCCAAGTTTTTCATCCTTTTCATGAAAGGTTGAGAAATCCTGTGACTGGGAGCAAAGGGAGAAGGAATTTTTTTGAAAAAGCTGTACCAATTTAGGAAGCAATATTATAAGCAAATTCCTCCAGTGTAGAGTGCTCCTCTGTGGAGATGTGGCCGTAGGATGAGGACCCAGCATTCGTATTCTTTCCACTGCTGCTTGCATGTGTTGCTTTGGGAGAACTTCTTAACCTCTGAGACAGAATTTGATGCTCTTCCCTGCATGGTGCTTTACTCCATAAACAACTCGCATTGTAGTTTGTTTATTGAGGACACACTGTTGCAGGGGTGTTTCAGGTTCTGTGAGGGCTCCATAAGTGTTGGAAAACTGTTAGAAATTTTCACTCCTCAAATCAGAAGTCTTCTCACATCGAAAACTCTGATGGATCAGGTTTTTAGGATATTGGCATAGAGAGCCAGGGACTGATGGCATAAGCTAGGCAAAGCAAAAAAAGACTTGTGTGTGTTAAGGTGCAAGACTGTTGGGTGTATCTGGTGTGAAAAGCTTGCAGGGAGCTCTGAGCAGAGCAGGTCAGCTTTACAGATGCGGTGGGCAGAGGAGGCTGCAGCAAGCAGCAGGTTCTCAGGCTGTGCTGGGGCTTGATCCTCCCAAACACAGCTTTCTGAGGGGAAAAACCCTGGTGAGCACAAAATGGAAGTGAAAGAAGAGCCAACAACTCATCCCCTGCTTTAATAACTGTTAAAGATATACTGAAATGGAAAAGGCAATTACCTTTCTCTCTCCAAAGCATGTTGCCCCTTAAACCTTTTCTCGGAGCTTTTAGCAGCATAAAATGTGAGTAAAGTGGACCCTTGATGTACACAGCTCCATGCTGGACCACAGCCGCTCGCTCTGGTGCGTGAGTCGATTTCATGTGTCTGAGGGAGCAAAGCTACTGGAAAGGCTGGAGCTGTTTGTTAACAGCTAGCTTGTGCTGGGCAGATGTAATAGCTGTCTTTGGTGTAATTAATGACTCATTGAGCGCATAAAGGGAATTAAACAGATATTATAATCTTGGCTCTTAGCAGACACTTGATTCCCTGCCACATGGAAAGCCATTAAGAAGGCTGGATGTATAGCAAGCAGATAAGTTTCCATGGCGTGGATTCTCTCTTGGCTGCTGTGCAGGGAGGAGCGGAATCGCGAACGCAGGGACCTCCGAGCGTGAAATCCTGTGGAGTGATTTACTGCAGACCTTGCTGCTGGGCTCCAATTTGTTGCATCTTTTGTACTTGAGCGTGTTTGCAGCTCAGTTCTGGACACAGAACTAGGCCTTGCAGAGCATGTGACGGAAGTGTTGTCAGGTTTAAAAGTGGCAGTGACAGATGAGGAATAACCGGGTTTGTCCTGCTCTGGGAACAGAGCTAATGCTGCTCAGGGCTTTTACTCTTTAGCCCAGTTCTCACTCCTGCCCTGTCTGGTTTCACTGACTGCAGCTGCTCCCAGCAATGGCAATGCCCGATGTTCAGAGGCAGTTCCGAGGGTTGGGGTGCAGACCAAGGCCACTGCTGGCTCTTGTGCACCACGCTGGGGGTGCAGAAAGTAAAAGGTGGCACCTGCAGGGAGGGGCGGCCAGGACAGGGGACCCCAAACTGACCAGTGAGGGATTCCAGCCCATATGTGTCATGCTCAGTGTAAAGCTGAGGATCAGGAGGGTCCTGCTGGGGCTCTGATTGGCTCAGCTCAGGCCTTCTTCTGGTTTCTTATGCAGAGCATCTGGACTCTGTCCATTCTACCTTTGATTCTGGTGTGTCCTCCTGAATCCAGCACCAGAATCCTGAACCCAGCTCCCATCTGTTGCTGAGCCCAGTCTGGGACACTCCTGGTGCCTGCTCCACAGCATCAGTGGTGATGTCTTTGACGCTGAGGGGGTGGAGGTTGGATTCGATACTGGTTTTATATATATTCCATTTCTATTATTACTATTTTCATGAAAGCTTTTCTAATTGCTAAGTGTCTCTCTTACTCCCCTTTTCAACCCCTGTGGGGAGGGAAGGTGGTTTAGAGGGTCTGTTATAGGTCTCGGGGACTGGCTTTGACCCTAAACCACAACAGCATTGCAGATGTCTCCTGCAGTATTTGCAAGCCAACAGTTTCAGCACTGAGCTTGTGTATGAAACTGTGTTAAGAGTGACTTTCCAGGGGAAACAGTCGTGGATATGCCAAGAGTGCCACTGATGTAGAGGAGTGTGAAAGAGTGACCCAGTGTTAGCAGAAAGAATAGCCTTTGTTTCCCTTGGGATCCTTCAGAACTATGGGCAAACATGAATAAAGAGAATATACAAATAAACAAAGGTAATAGATTTAATCAGAGTAACAGCTGGAAAAAATAACTAGAAGCATGCAAGTCTTTCTCTGCTCAGCTGAGTTTTGAAGGGATCTGACAGAGTTGCTACAATTCCCATTTCCCTGAGCAGGTCAGGGTATCAAGAGGACCTGTGTCCCTCTGGAGCAGAGGGAGGTTGGTGGAAGGGAAGAGGACACAAAGTTGTTATTACCTTTATAAAAGAGTCAGTAAGCAGTAAATAATTGTTTAATTGGTTGTGTGTATCTCATTCCTGTCTCGGAGGTATTTGTCTCCCAGTTCTCTGCTCTGAAGCATTTGCTGAGGTGTCTGGGCTCCGTGGACAGTGATGCTCTAACGCGGCAAGCTGCAGGAGCTGGGTAATCTGAGGATTACCCAGTGAATTTTCTCAGACCCCTGTAAGAGACCTCTTCTCAGATCAGCTCAGGGCTTAGTACAGTGCACTGTTCTTAGGAGTAAAACCTGAATAATCTGGCTGATATATGTGGTTTTAATTACATTTTAACCTCTCTTTCTATGAGTTGGAAGAATGGAGACATTCTTGATGGCTTTCTTTGACAGATCATTTCAGTGAGTGATTCTTGATGGGCAGGTAGCTTTTTGTGCTTATATTTACAGGCCATATGAATGCTGAGAGAAGCACTTGGCTAAAAGTAAAAATGACTTAAGAGATTTTAAATATGGTTTGAGTTATTTTTCTTTTTACTTCAAGTAAGAGCAACTTGTGATTTTTATTTTTTTCCTTCAATGCCAGACACTGTTTAATTTAAAAATGACCACATTGAACGTAGCTTTGACTGTATTCTGGTGACTGATGCCACTTTGGCAAGGGCTTTCAGTGGCATCTGAACCAGACTTGAACTAGACAGGATTTCCCTTGATGCTCTTAATACATCAGTGTTTCTCTTCCACTCCCCTGCTGTGCATTCTCTCTCCTTGCTGGAGACAAGGTGGGGAGCTACGTCATACCCTGATTGGAAAGTTCAGGCCTGGTGACTCTCAGTAATTGGGGATAGTCTTGCTTTTATGTCAAGTAAGAAGGGAATGTCCTTCTGTCCTTCTGTGGTATTTGTCTTCCTCTTTCTTTGCATAAAGCTGAGGGATACGGACCGAGATGCCTGCTGGTTGGGGTGCCATCCCAGAGCTTCCCACACAGATTAAGTTTCTTGTTGTGTAACAGGAAATTCTAAAATATGGTAAAAATTCACTTTCTAACGTTTTGGCATATACATGAAAAATCACTGTGCTTCCAATTCAGGCAGTATGGTCTCACATATGGTTTTTGTCTCCTTGAAAGAATTTGTGCTCGTTTGGCTCTGTGGTTACTCCACCCATAGTTTGCATATTGTCTTTGTCTTTATGGTGGGGTTTGCCTCTGAAGTAGAAAAACAAAACAGACTTCAGTTCCTGAAGCAAAGACAGCTTTAGTGGCTCAGGTCAGCTGGAGCTTCATTTTGGGGTTATGGTGTCTTGGGTCTTATGAAGTGAGGTAGGTGGGTATGTTACAGAGAAGGACTTTTTCTGGGTCTCTCTACCTGCTGCCAGGCAAGTCACTGTTTTTCTGCCTGTCGTTATGGTTCAGACAGATCTACATCACAGCGTTTCACTAAAGGTGGCTTTCTATTGTACAGCTAGAAAAGAGAGGGGCTCTTTTGGTTTGAGCACAGAAATGCCAGTGAAAGGATGGATTTGAGGGTGTGTATCAAGAGTGCTTTTTGTTTGGTGATTGGGTTTTTGTTTGTTTTTTACTTGCTGTACCTTTTCTCTTTAACTTTCTCTGCTGTATTTCAGTTGATGTGTAACACAGATCATAGTAATGAACGAATTCCCCAAATTCATCAAGTCCAGTCCCTTGCTGTTCGAGGTGAGCACACAGCACCATTCTTTTCCTCTCTTAAATTCATCATTCTTTGCCATAAGTCAGGTTTTATTCATACCTGCTGTTTCTATTACACCTTTAGCACAACAGTTTTGTAAATACAGAGCAATAAATAGTGATTAAACCTCATTTTAACCTACTTTGTGTTTGTTTTAACCAGTTACTTGTATTTCCAGACAGCTGTGCCACACACACCTGCTGGGACAGTGGGGCAGTGCTGACAGTACTGATGATGGTCTGTGCTCCAGTGTGACTGCCGTGGACACTAAACTTTAGTTGGCTTTCACCATGAAATAAATGCTAACTCATTGCCACGGGTTTTGTCCCCAAATCTCATTGACTTCTGGTTGTCCCCGTTCAAGTTCTGGCTGTTGTCACAGGAAGATTTGATTTGTTGCTAGTCTGAAATACTGCGCTATGCACAGGCAATGCTTTTGAAGGATGAGGTGGTGTCTCTGTCAGAGAGGCAGTGCCGTGGCCTCTGGGCCCTCTTCCAAATGTCCCTCCTGCAGTAGAAAAGCAGTAGAAGGAGGGTGCTCAGTCCCAGGATCTGTGTGTGATGTGGGCATGATGTTCCCCTGCCCTTTACCAGGGCCTGACTGCACTATACTTCCTCTCTGCCACCTTCATTCCTGATCAAATCCTGCTCATTTCCTCTGTGCCTCATTTTCCAGCTTTGCCATCCCAGTTCCTGCCCTAGTCATGATGTCCCCTGGGCTCCTTTTCCCTACCCAGCTGCTCTCTGCCTGGGCAGCAAGCTTCCTCTAATCTCATCCCCTGCAAAATGCCTCTGGTGCCACTGTTACATGTTCTCCAAAGCAGTGCTATTCCTTGTTGTTCTCAGCTGCTGCATTTCATGCTCTTTTCTCCTGGTTTGGCCGTAGTTCCTGCCAGATGATAGATGGTGGACCAGGAATGAGTGCATCTGGAAGGGGCCAGCATGTGCCCTGAGAGCGGTGTCTCTTGCAGCCCCGCTGTGCTGCGGCATGGCCAGGATTTGTGATGTGTTACGGGGGGCCAGCTGCACCTGGTGAGCTCAGGCTTGGCCAGTGGCCAGGGCACAAAGCAGAGCAATCGAAGCAGGTGTCGGGGAAGGTTTGAAGTGCCATGGACCTGGTGCATGTGTTGTGTTTCTGCACAAAGGTTGTGCGCGGCTTAAAGGAGTTTGGGGTGTGTGCTTGGGTTCAGAGCAATGGGAGGTTTTACCAGTGGCATAGTGCATCTTGTCCTGCTCTCTGAGGGGAGAAGAAACTTCTCTGACCAGTGAACTGGGTGTCACTTCTGTTTTCTCACTGAATTACTTCAAAGCCAGGAGAAAATAGTGATATACATTCATTCCTAGCAATGTCCTCTTGTCTCGCTGCATTTGAAGTTGATTGATGGGGGTAGTGTTCTTGCTGCTACCGATGGTACTCTGCCTCTCTCAACAGTACTCTGGTGGTCATTGTTGCTGTAGTGTGACTGTACTGCCCTTCCTGGGAGGGAGACGTTGCCCCTCCTCGTGTGTTACCTCAGCAGAGGTGGCCCACACAAGCTGCAGCCTGTGCCCATTTGTACGAGGTGCTGGGTAAGCCCAGCAGGAGGGCACCAAGGAGTTTGCAAGTGAAGCACCCCACTCTATGGAGGATGTTCTTTCAAAGAAACCCCTGTTTGGGCTAACAAGCAGGAAGTGTTAGAACAACTGCCTCTGCCTCTTATCCTGTGACATAAGCTCCTCTCTTTCCTCGTAAAGAGCCTGTGTCAAACCATGATTTTAACTGCAAATGAAATTATCTCCTGGGGACTGGTGTATTGAGTTGCTCTGTCCTCTGAAAGGCCCCCTCACCTCATCCTGGGTGTGATAAGATTGTGTCTGAAAGAGACTCTTAGAGCTTCTGAGTGCCCTGTCCTGGACTTCCAAGGGCCCCCTGAAGCTGAACTTACCCATATCATACATCAGACCTTTTGTTTCTTAGAAGCATTGTAGATTAAAACCCCGAATAATTAAAAATAAGGATACTTCAATTTAATGTGGTTTTGCTCAGTGCAGAATATACATGTGTGGCAGAATTGGTACTTTGCTATTACAAATAATACACAAAAGCATAAGCAGTGAAAGGCAGTGACTTTCACTTCTAATACTTCTGTCATTCTTGTCCTGGGAGAAAGGAGCTCCTCGTTACGTCGTGGGCTGTGGGACTGAGTTCAGGGTCAGGGTGCTGTATGAAATGAATTCTCACTGCAGCTGGTGCAGTGCATTTCCCTTACAGCAAACTCTTCTTGCCTCCCTGTGGAATGCAGCCTACTTCTGCAAATGCTTTGGAGCATCTCCCATCTATCATAATTTCTTATCTCCCCATAGTTATGTCTGTAATTAGGCTGTTTTATCTGCTCATTGTCATTCCATTGTCCATGTCTGCACCTCTCCAGTTCCTCAAAGATATACTTAACTTAGCCTAGAGGGAGGAGAGCTTTGATCCTCGGGATCAGCAGCTGCCTGCCCAGTTACCTGATCCCTGCTTGGTCTCTTGCTTCTGCTGCCAGCTCTTGGGCAGCGCTCCCTGCGAGGTTTGTATTTCAGCCCTAGTTCAGTGAAGGTGTCTGCTCTACTAAAATACACAGAGCAGAAGGAATCCATTCTCTTGTCACAGATGGAGCTCTGCAGTGTGCAGAAGTGATGCTGACCTCACTGCGTGACCATGACCATATCCCCTTTCTTTATTGAAGGAGATCACCCCTTCTCTGTTCTCCCTGTTCTGAAGCAGAGAGCTTCTAGCCTTTTGGTGAGCCTGATACTGCCTTTTTTCTTTTTTCTTTTAGACGACCTGGCTTGAATTGGTGGGTGGCAAATTAAAGAGGAACTAGAGGAGGGGATGGATTTCAGGAAATAATTTTCTATTCCAGTGAGATGAACTGTAGTCCTGAAAGAATCATTTTCAGGCAGCAGGAGGGATTCTGCCATTCTCTCCAATGCTTTGCTAGAAAAATCCAAAAAGCTATTTTAGCTTTTTTCTTGCAACAGTTATTTGCCCGTTGCTCAGTGTGTGTAAGTGTTCTCTAACTCGGCTAAAACTGCTTTTCATGGAAAAGCTCTTTGCCAGTCTCAACTACCAGAAGCAGGAGCCTCGAGGGGAGTTGTGCCACCCTGCAGCAGCTCCTTGCTGCCGCTGCTCTCCGCCTGTGCGGGTGTCGCTTTGCCGCGGGTCAGTCTCGCTCCGTGCCGGGTGCCGGGTGCCTCGTGTGCCGCGTCCGCAGCTCCCGCCGAGCTCCCTCCAGCGCGGCAGCGGCTGTGCTGCACAGACCCTGGGGACCTCGGGTGACCAGCCCACTCGTGTTTCCTCTTCAGCACGTGTGCACCTTGGAACTGCTGCATCCTCGCTGTGGCCACACGGCTCAGAGCTGAGGAGAGCCTAGCAGTAATGAATCTGTCTGTGACACAGCTGGATCCAGCCCAGGCCCAGTTGGCTGAGTGGTTTTCTGGCGAAGTCTCCTTTCCCATCCATATCCATTCTTACAGAGTGAGCTTTCCCCATTCGAATGTTTTGATCTCACCGAAATGTTTCGTTTCAATATTTCTTTTGCAATGCCATTTTCTGAAAATCATTATGTTCCTGTGGAAAATTTGGATCATGTCTAAAATACATTTTGAATGGGAAAATACAGTTAGAAAAATATCAAGCTGCTCCTCTGCAGAGAGGTCCACAATTCATTGACCAAGATCTGCAGAGGCATGTCCTTTCTCAGATAGATGAATTTCTTTTTCTGTATCTTGACACTTGATGGGAGCTCCCAGGAGGATGTGGATGCTCCTATACTGTGCAACAGGCTTTTAACCCCCAGCCAGGCAGCTGCACAGATGCCGGTCTGACCTGGGTATCCTCCAGCCATCCTTGCCCTTGGAAGGGCAGTGCTGTGGATACAGCACTTGGTCTCCCCTGTCACCTGAAGCAGCCCCAAAGGCTTGGAGGTTCCTCTGTCTCTCTGCCCATGAGTAGAAGCTGAGCAATCTGTTCCAAGGCAGAAATGCCTTACTATATACATGTGCAGATTATCCATGAGGTATTGGAAGTGGCACCTCTGGGCCGGCGGTTGCCGTACAAACTGGGAACCCTGGGGTACTGGTGAAGGGCTTCTCATGTGGAAAAGCCATAACCTCTTCCAGAAGAGATGCATATCAGTGTGGAAGCAGTGTGAAGAAAAGAAAGGGGAAAGGCATTTGCAACTGACCTTACAGTAAAAAATGTATAAAGCCAAGAAATGAAGAAAGCAGCAGGTCCAGGATAGAAGGTGATGGAGACAGGGGGGAGGATCATTGCAGATTTGTTGCACTTAGCATTAGGAATTGCCACAGAGCATGCAGGTTGTAGTGATTTTCTAATACTGAGTAATATGTCAGAAAGGCTATTCTGGATTTAGACCAATATATACAGTTTCTTGTCTAAGCAGAACCATATGCTCAAATGAGAGATCATTTTATTTTACTAGGATGGACAGTAAGTAGAAACACATTCCAGATTTCATGAGGTTTCTTCTTCCCTTTGGCAACCACAGTGCTGCTTGTGCTTAGTCTATGGTTTTTCAACAGTTTGATAACTGTCCGTTACTTTATAGGACTCCAGATCCTCCTATATCGTGGTGTCCCTGAGCTGTGACTAATGACTGCCTCAAAGCTAGTTCACCAGGTCACCCCGGCTGTAGCTGCTAGTTGTTAGTAATAAAACAAATCACAGGGATAGGCACAAGATGGCAACGTGCTGTACAGTAGATGTAGCTTTCGACCTGCCTTGAGTTAAGACTTAATGTTCTGTGTTCAGAGACTGATGTCATCCAGATCCTTTCTGACAGAAGGAAAAAACCCCACCACAACCCAAGCCCCTTTGTGCAATGGGCGAGCTGGTGTTTAACACACGAGCCCTACACAGGGCAGGTTGAGCACTCCAGTGTGCATAGGTACTCGCACCATTTGACACGGGTAAATAGTCCAGTGCCATTCTCTTGCAGCCACCCACCAATCGTTCTTGTTCCAGTTCTTGTGCACGGCTCTGTCTCTAGTTCAGTGTCCACTACTGCTCAGGCCTTGGTGCTGGATCAGCCCTAGGCAGAAGACATTTTTTGCCTGATCCAGCCATGAAGTGGCCTTCTCCACAAGCAGGCTGAGGACTTGGTGCTTGTTGAGCTTGCCCAGTGTCCTGGTGCAAGAGATGCTGTGCCTGAGGCCATGCCACAGTCCTGCCTGCTGTCTGTCCCTCCTGTGTCGCTGCTGTGGACCCTCTAGCCACTAACTGCTGGCCCGTGAGAGGTGTTACTCCTGAACTCCTTGTTCAGGAGGTCTGATGGTGATGCTTTATGAAGACATGGTCTTTAGACGTTGACTTAAAGCAGGTCTGGTGTAGCTAAAAAAATTGTATTATATTTCAGGCCCTTGAAAGCAAAGGCCTCACTTGTTAGATGTGTTGTGAAACCCTGAATTACCCTCACATACTTAGTCTCTCACTAGCAAGGATGACAGTATCAAAATGGCTTTAAAGGGATTTTTGTTTTGTAAAAAAAAGGCAAATTAGATCATGGGCCTCTTCACCTCAGCTAGGAAGCCAAGCAGAGCCATCCACAGGAATACTCACTAGAATATTGTGCTGACTAAATCCCAGGGGTTGGCTGCTGGATGCCACCTGCTTTAGGTGTCCCCTGGACCCTTCATCTTTCTGAATTTCTTTGAACTCTATTCTGAGGGGATGTCTGTCTTCTGCTGGCCTGCACTGAGGATGATCCCCTCTCACCTGGGTGGTGATGCAGGTGAGATGCAGAAGCCTGATACTTGCTGATGTCTGAAGGGTGTCTGCCCACAAGCAGTGAGAGCCTGTATTTTTTGTCTTGTCTCAATGATGCCTGGCTGCTGGTATCTTACAGTCTTTAAGAAGTGAGACAGACTAAATAAAGGGGGGGAAAAAAAATTCACATGGTGAAACCACAACAGAACAGGCTATAATACAACTTGGGCATGTGAAACATCCATCCAGGGAGTCCAGACCTGTCAGGTGTACTGGGAATTCCAGATGTGCTTTTATCTGCTTAAGCTGCTTTTCTGGTTTGTTGCCCCCGTCCCCCCCGAAGTCCCGATCACTTCTAAGTGAGAGGGTGGGTTGTCCTGTGGGATTTCTTTCCCCTTCCTTTCCTGACCACCACATCTGTCCTGAAAGGTCATTTTAGTGCCCAGAAGGATGTTTTTCCATGTTATGAAAATTCAGCCCAGCAGAATCTGGTTTTATCTGCTCCCTGCTTGCCCCAGCCAAGCCTTGAGGCTTGTTTGATCCCAGATGTACTATGCAACTGCCTTTGGTTTGATGATTTTTCCTAAATAAATTGTGTTTAGAATTAAAATACAGTGCACAAGGCTTTGCAGGCTCACCTCTGCTTGGCTGATGGTGCAAAGCAGAGGGTAGTTTCTCATCTGAGTCATGGACCTCAGCTGGAGCACAGTTGGGTGAGAAGCCCTTGGACAGCCTTGGTGGAAGGAGCAGGTGCTACTCTCCTGTTCCAGAATGGTTGCAAGCCCTGGTGAGGAGTCCCCTGGGCCAGTGTGTCCTCCCTAATGAGACTGGTGGCAAAACTGCCAGCGAAAGGTCCTTCTCACGGAGCTTGGTCTACAGATGTCCTGGGAAGCCATCTCTTTTCATACTAGAGGTAGGTTTGTAGAGGCTTCAGTAGAAATCCCTCATGCACCCTTGAAAAAAGAAGCAAAGTGGTTTTGAAAAATGTGATGCGTGTTCTGTGGCGTGGATGAGTAATTGTGGCAAACAGTCGTAGTAGCTACTCATGACTTGACTGTGTTTCATTTACTAAGTTTATACCTCGGTTGTGTAACTTGGTCTGTAATTCTTAGTTTGGTTCATGGAGTGACCCCATGCATGAGAGCAGACGCTGTTACTGATCTGCAGCTCATTCCAAGAAAGATCTGAATCTCTGGAAAAAACCATCCGAATGACACACGCTCTGTGGGGCCGAAGAATTCTGTGTATTTAAACACTGCATTTTGTCTTCTGTTGTGGCGGGGACCTGCCTTTTATTGTGCTGTTGAAACATCATCAAAGCCAGGGAGGGACATTCCAGTGGAAACCTTTGTAATGCTGCAGCGGAGAAACTGGAATTCCGAGCAGGGCTGTGGACTTGGCATCTTTGGTAATAACAGTACAAGATGTGCTGAAAGCTTGTCTTGAGGCAGATGGGAGCCGGGGCTGTTCACTGCTGCAGAGAACGAGGGCAGCTCTCATGGGCTGTTCAGCCCTAAACAGAGGCAAACTGTACTGAAAGCTGTAGGATGCTTCAGAAAGCAGCTGTGTAATATCTCAGCAGAACTCTCGAATTGGTGGGAATACTCTGTTTAAAATGGTTTCAAGGAAGATAAATGCTTGTGTGTGTGATCTTTAAGTATGGAGTTAAATGCAGTTGTTCTCTACAACTATTGGTTTGACCTCAGATGATTTTATGAGCAGAGTATGGGGCTGTGAAAGCAGCTGCCAGCTCTTGAGCATCCCACCTTTGCTCTGTGGGCTGCTGTCCATAGTGTGTATCTCGCCTTTCAGTTTGGAAGGAGCAAGCTCAAATCTTGCTTTTCTGTGGCAGGGACTGGGCGTCCCATCTGCTGAGAGGACAGCTTCCTGTGATTCAGAGTGGTCAAGTAGATCAGCAGCAGTGTGAAAATCCAGATGATGTTGTGTACGCTTGTTCTGTGGGCCCAAGGCAGGTCTGGTGCTAAACATGGGCACGTAGTAATAAGGGATGTACCTTCCCTGTGCCAGGAGCAGCTTGGTGACACTTGGTGGCAGCCTCCAAAGACAACTGAGAACAGATCAGAGTAGAAGCTATAAAACTGTGCAGCATGGGGAGGAAAAAAGGGGAAGATCAGGGAACAGTGAAATGATGGATTAAAGCCATCTAAAGAGTACAGCTACAGTCGTTCACTGCCAGCAGGACTGTGGATGCAAAGTATTTATGGGGACTTCTAGGGGATGCAGGTGTGAGAGCAGTGCAGCCAGGTACGCTGAGCAGGCAGTCCCAAATTCCCCATCCCTGGAGGCAGCGAGGGTGGGTCAGCAGAGTGCTGCAGGGCATAGCCCAGCCTGGCTAGTTCCTGCACCACCCATGCAGGTGCTGCCACACTAATGCCTAGCTCGGGGAGGTGAGATACTGAGGGAGAAGATCCTTGTTCAAGCCTGGTGTGCTTGTGTTCATCTCCTGGAAATGGGCTTGTTTTTCTAATTGATTCTCCCTGAGTTTTTAAGGGCCAACAGACCAGTGATGTAAAGCTTCTTGTAAGTGGAGCTTTTTGTTAAATTGCAAGTGTAGGGCATAAAATAGAATTAAACGTTGTCTCTGCCTGTTGCCCTCAAACTTTGCTTGCTGTTAACAGTAAGCTTGGTTTTAACATCAAATGTAACCCTGTAAACGTTGCAAACCTGTATCTCTCTCTCCCTTTCTCCGAGCTGATTTTTGAGCATTTACAATGTGCTAATGGGGCCATAGATTTGTGGGACTCTCTAGAATGTGATGGAAAGGCAGCTCTCTCAAGAAGACACCAAGTAGTTTCAAGCTTACCTCAGAATACATCAGAAACCTGTCAGGTTTTTCACAGCTAGCAATGTTTTGGCCACACATTGAAGAGCAGATGGTCTGAACTTGCTAGGTAGACATCTCTAGCCTGTTTTCCAACTGCAGGGTGTTTTTTGGGTTTCAGGTGTCACAGCAAACACCTTTTGGTCCTGTTTGAATTTTCAGTTCTCTCTTCAGCTTTTATGTGCTGATTGCCTCAGTTTTTGGAGAGAAAGGTTGTGTAACCCCTGGGGTTTAGCTTGGCTGTAATACTACTGTGATCCAGCTTCAGAAACAGCTCTGGGAATGTCTTAAATAGCCATGTCTTATCCTGTGAAATTTCTGGCCTCTTCTAGCTTGGCTTCCTTTAGAAGATCTGCTGGGACAGGATGTACTGACTGGTATCAGTCAAGGTCCACATGATTTTATTCTGTTTTTTGGGACAAACAAATGTAGTGCATGAGGATTACGCAAGGCACTCTGCAGAAATAAAAAGCAAACACTCAGCTGTAGATTGGGTTGTAAGGTTTATGGTTGAAGAGATGTGCTAGCAGCTCTAAGGGAGTGAGAGGAGGAGACACTGCCAATGCATACAGCACCAGGGAGGGAATCCCAGCTCCATCCTGAGCTGCTCTTCCCATCAGCCTGCAGTTGTAATGAATTCCCAGTCAGCTGGTCATGGGTCCATTCAGAAGGGAGCAAGGTTGTGGTGTTACAGCCTGTGTATGGAAACCGTTGCAGACTGGTGTGGCTTTTACTATCATTCTTATTTCCAACCAACAGCAGTGACTGCAGGGATGCAGTTTTAAAATGGGGATTTCAAATGCAGGGTGAGATGTGTTGCCCCTCAGGCAAAATATCTTCTTGTGTAATACCCTGAAAGAGATCATGGGAAAGAATCTCTTCAAGAAGGTCCAGAGGAGGCCACAAAAATGATCAGAGGGCTGGAGCACCTCTCCTATGAGGCCATGCTGAGGGAGTTGGAATTCTTCAGCCTGGAGAAGAGAAGGCTCTGGTGAGACGTTGGTGTGGCCGCCTGCTATCTGAAGGGGGCCTACAGGAAAGCTGGGGACGTAAGGGCATGTGGTGACAGCACCAGGGACAGTGGTTTTGAACCAGACCAGGGTAGATTGAGACCAGACATGTTAGGAAGAAATTCTTTACTATGAGGGTAGTGAGACACTGGAACAGCTTGCCTGGAGAAGTTGTGGACACCTCATCTCTGGAAGTGTTTTAAGACCAGTCTGGATGAGGCTTTGAGCAACTTGGTCTGGTGAAAGGTGTCCCTGCCTGTGGCAGGGGTGTTGAACTAGGTGGTCTTTAAGGTCCCTCCCAACCCAAACCGTTCTGTGATTCCATGATCACCCTGTGGTACTTGCAAGTGGGGCTATAACCAGCATCTGCAGGGAGGAGCGGCCAAATTGATAGAGTCAGCACTAGGAATTAACCCTTTGAGAATCGCAGTCGACCCGGAATGAATTCCGGTGAAGTGTTTTTCCCCTGGATTTTGACAGTAATGCCAGCAGAAAGCTGCAGCATTTCGACAGTCATCAACCAGAAATGCTCCAGCTTGAGAAATACTTGAGCCTGCTACTGAGCTTAAAGCAAGCCCTAGATAGCTATATAACTGTCAGAGAAATCAAAGCAGGGCACGGTGTGCTGCACAGGAAGACAGACTGGGGCGGTTCGACACTCTCCAAATACTGCCTCACAGTTTCCAGCGGCGGCTGCACAGGACCCTTCAGGAGGGAAGATGGATAACAGTCAGCTGTCCGAGCGTGACGGTGATGTACTGTCCGGTGAGCTCCTTGCTGACACAGATTATGGGTCTTCGGAGGGATCCGCGGGCTCTTCGCTTCCCGGCGGCCATCAGGGCAGGAGAACACCGAGGTGCAAATGAGAAGTACCAAGTGAGGGCGGTGCCGATGGGGAGGACGCAGCCCCGCGCTGCCTGAGTCGCGTAACCCGCGATGCTGTTCAAGCTCAGCTGGAGAGAAGCAGAGGTGCGTGGAGGATGGTTTCAATTTCCAAGCAGGGCTTTTTGACCACTCATGCTTTGGAGAAGTAAAAATAATATCTTGGCTCAGAAATGACTGCAAAGCAGAGGTATTCTGCTTTTTGGCCAGTTGCCTGCTTGCCCTCTTGAAGCAGAGCTTATGCATTGTGATGGAAACATAACAGCTTCTCCTGCCAAGGAACAGGTCATTCCTACTGGAGCCTGTGAACGAGGAGTTACTGCTGCAAGTAAAGGTTGAACCAAATGGAGTCAAATGAATTCTGGATCAATTTGCAATTTTGGATTACACCTGAATTTCTTTTTGTAGGAAAAAGCTTTGGGCTTACTCTGGGGTTCCTGTCCCAGTGAAAGCATCCTGGAAACGCTAATTCAAAAAGAGATTAGACCTGATTATGAGGCCAAATGCATTTCTTCAGGGGTCCTCTGCTAGTGTTTCAACCATGAACCGTTGTACTCCGAGCATGTTCTTCCACAAGACTTCCCTTCAGATGGTGTAGAACATGTAAGAAATTTGTTCCTGATACGTTCTCATAGAAATAAGATTGCACAGGAGCTCACAAACCAGATTTAATCTTGGTTATGGCCCCAGAATATGGTAACAATAGTTTAGAAAATTGCCACTAATACTCTAATTCATTGGGGGTCTCTGTCAAATTCTAGATGAGGCAATTTACATCCTTACTGAATCTGTTCATTCATTTATGCTGGAGAGCCCCAAGACCCATGCTCTCAGGACACAGAGGCAGGTTACACACCACTTGCTTAAACTTTGTGTAAAATGACAGCTGGAGATTGCAGGTTCATAAATTCCACATGGTTCAAGGTGCACTGTGGCAGTTTGGCAGATTTTGAGTTTTCCTTTCAGAAAGATGGACAAACCTGGGGAAGGCCATGAAGTGGTAGAGCATCTTCTGTACCAGGGAGGAAGTTGTCCAGCAGTTTGGTAGTGGAAGCAACAATTATAACAATGATTCTAATGATTATATTTTGACTTCTCACATTTATTTGGATCAAATGGGTGCTGATGGAAGTCAGTTAAGTTTTTTAGGGCTGTAATTACATCTTGTCTGACATCGTGTACTCTGGTTAGCAGGTCTGAGAGGGTCCATTGGCTTTCAGGACCCACGGATGCTTGCCATTCTTTGGCACCTCTGTGTGAGAAACACTGGAAATGAGGACTGGAGGTTTCCCTGCTGTGAGACTGGCTCAATATCAGAACTGTGACATGGACTAGAAAATGAAATAAATCAGTTGATACTGGATAAGCTGTGCATTGTATAAACCACTGTTTTTATCAGTAACAGTTTTAATGAGTTTGTGTTCATATGCTACTGAGAGCAAAAGAGGTTTTCAAGACTTATAATGAATTGTTCTGATGATAGCATGCTTGCAGCAAGGAAAAGGGCCTCAGTCACTACTTTTAGCCCTAATACAGAAGGCAGGCCTTGCTCAGCCTGGATCTAAAAATGCAAAAAACCCAGCTGGGTCTGAAGTTGCAGAGCGGGTGCGATAGTGTGTAAATGCATGAAGCAAAAAAAGGAGTGGAAAGAAAAAGGTGATGTATCAGCTAGTAAACCAGCTCATAGGTTTGTGAAAATTTAAAATTCAGCAGAAGAGGTAGGCAGGAGGCAGGAAAGAATGGGATTTATACACAGAAGGTGGAAGTGTAAGAAATGCTAAGAACAACTGCAGAGGTATTCAGTGGGGGGAATTTTATTGGTGAAAATGAGAACATTTACATAATGGGATGAGTATTTCTCTTCTGGGAACAAAGATCAAGCATTGAAAGCCTAATGCTCTGTGCTCCCTACTGAGGCTTGCTAGGTTGTAATCAGAGCCCCTGAATTTTCTGTGTCTTCCCAGTGTCAGAAGAGCTGCGTGGTCCTCGGCAAGCTGCAGCGTCCCCTGTAACTGGGAAGAGAAGCTGAGCTTAGAAAGCAAAGGGAGCACTTTGGTTCCCTGCTCTCAGAGCCTGGCTAGAGCAGGACAGGCCTGGTTGTAGTGTCTGTGTTCAACTCTCCCCTTAAAGCCAAGGGATTTTTTTTTTGAGCTTTCAGTTCTGTTTAGGTATAAAGCAGTTTAGGGAATGCCATGAACTTCACTGAAAAGCAAAGATTTGGGGGAATCTATTTAAAAAAAAGTGCTATAAAACTTGCTTTGTTTCGAGAGAGAGCCATGGAAATAAAACAGGATTCACAAGTAATTCATCTGGAGCTGCAGACTGGTGTGTAGGTCTCCACAGCAAGAATATTAATATCTGCTAAATTCTCAAATTAGCTTAAACATTCCAGAGAAAGGATGTAATTCTCTGTTGTATAAGGAAGGAATTCACCCTTCCCCCAGTCTTTCTGCTTCCCAGGGACTAGAGAGAAACACTAATACTGAGTCAACCTTTCTCCCCCCACTTAGTAATCGGGTCCAGATTGGTAGTGATTGAAACGTGGTCCTGTCAGAGGGGTTTTGTGTGATGGACCAGAAAGGGCTGGGTGCCACTGGGTTGGTGGGCACGGGTTATCCAGCCAGAGCTGGCAGCTCGCTCACTTTTAACAGAGATTGGAATTTAAGTTCACGTTGTGGTTCTCAGGTTTATGGAAAATTTTCTTCTTACTGAGGCAAAACTTGTGAGCTGGTTGTACTTACAAGTAGAGATGCTTCACTTTGCTGAGTAATATTTTAATCTCTCATGACTCCTTCCCTTGCTAGTATTAACTAGGGTCCTGCCAGACCTAATTAGGTTTGGGGAAGATTTTTAGCTTGCTTTGACCAACTTGCTGTTGGAAGACAAAGCAGGAAAACAGACTGTGACTGTAGCAAAGTGGATTGGGGAATGGCGAGGAGAAGCACTAGCAGGAGTTGCTCAGGAATCCTGAAATGAGTGGAATAAACAGCTTTCAAACCTGTCCAGTGTACCTGGCTTCATGCTGAGCCCCTCAGATGGTCAGCGGTGCCATCTTGTGTTAAGTGGGTGGTATTTTGGGGGAAAGATGGATGCAGATGCTTAAACCCTCTGGGAATGTGATGTTGGAAGAGCCCTTAAACTCCTGATATGAAGTGAGAAGAGCAGCAAAGTTCATAGGTCTCAGACAGGAAGGCAGAGGAATGCTAGTTGTCACAACAAAAACAAGAAAAAATAATCTCTGCAGTTGAGACAGTACTTGTGGACAAGAAAGTTTAGCAGTAGATTTTTCACTTTAATTGTGAACTTTTCCATCCCATTACCCACATGTGGTGGATGCATATGGGCTTACCTGAAAACAGTCACTGTGATGGTTTTGCTGATGCATCTTCTCCCAGTGCTTGACAGGGAAGCAGGAAGAAAACCCAATGGAAGCAGATGCAGCCTCTGCAGTTTCTCCCTGTCTCTCACTAAGGAAGCTTCTGCAGCATGCGTGGTGCTGCTTCCAGGGCTGGCAGTGACCAGGAGGTTAGGGCTGGCTGCACCATTGCATGCTGCATAACCATCACTGCTTCAGCTTTGCCAGAGCAGCTGGGGGGGTGGGGAGGATCCGAGTCCTTCCGTGGCCTCTTTTGGAGTCTGACACCTTTGTTTCCAAGGTGCTGGTATCACTGCAACCCGCAGATTTCCTTGTGGATGAATTGGTGTGTTCTCAGCACTGGGATTTTGTGTCCCTGGTCCTTCTGGAAGTCAGACTAATTTGCATCCATACAGTTCTCCGACCAGTCCATGGTAAGAGAAACTCTATTTTCTGAGGAGTTATGAATTCTCCTTGTCAGTTTAATGCTTCTCTGCCTCACACCCATACCGTTGTGCTCCTTCAATTATCTTTTTGCATGCATTCTTTATTGAAATACTTCTATATACACCTGTATCTCCTGTGCATCAGCATTCAGAAGTTCATCTAAAGAGCAGTTTCCCATCCTCTCTGAGCTCATCCATACATGGAATGTCGTGTGCAGATTGTCTCTATATGGACAGTTCATGGTGGCCTGCTCTGGCTGTGGGGGTTGGACTTGAACCTCTGCAAGGGTTCCTTCCAAACCCTACCATTCTGTGATTCTGTGGCTGCACACTCAGCAAATCTGTTGATTTGGTGATAACCTCAAACAGCAGCTGGGGAGGGGAGAAGGGGACCTTTTGGGGTCACAGGAGATGGTGCACACATAGGCATCTGCTTGCACCACCTTGCAAACAGCAATAGGAAAGTGAAGTCTCCAGTCTGACAGGTCTCTGTGTCCTCCAAAGTGTCATCTCCTGGGACTGGTGGGGTACAGCTAGACCTGTATCTGGGTGCTGTCTGTAGTCAAAGCAGAGGCATGTGACAGAAATCAGTGGAGAGCTGTGGTCATAAAGAGGTTTTTAGTTGCACTTCCAGCATGGTGTTCTTCATTCTGCCCTATCATGGCTCATTTTTGGTGAGCACAGTGGTAGGTACTGGAATTTGTTGGAGTGTTTATCACTTAAAATGGTCCTTTACTTTCTACTTCATGGTACTGTGGTAGTATTTTAGGGCTGTGGCTGGGTTGAAAGCTCTGTTGTGAGAAGAGCCTGACAGCCAATCCCCAGTGCAAGTGTTGAACTGGACAGCTAGCAAGAAGGTAGCACTGTCCATCAGTGTTCAGGGGCAATGAGCTGAGGCCAAAACAGGAGCCAATGCACAAATTCCTCACACAGCTCTCCAGTTTTTAGAGAGTCATCCAGAATTTCTGGATTGTTGGTTTTCTGGTACAAAGGCTTGTTGATGCAGAAAGATAACACCCAGGGCAAAGCACGGGTGTGAAGAAAATTCAGTTTTCTATGATGGGAAAACCTTTACTGGCAGTGGTTTGAGCATGAAAGGTGGGTTAGAGGCATTTTGGGAGTTGAATAATCAAGACCATTTTCAGTGGAACTACAGTGTTTGGGTTTTTTTGTAGCTCTTCACCAAGTTAAAAATACTTAACTGGATAATTTTTAACTAGGTCAACCTGCAAGTAATATTAGGGGTCTTCTGACCTCGAGCGGAGATTTCCAAGCTGGCATCCCATTCCCACACTGACATTCAGCCTGGCAGCTTCCCTTAGCCCAGCCAGCTCAGCCAGACTTCACCAGTGAGGCTCCTGCACCGAGGTCTGGCTTCAGGCGGATCAACTCGTGCAGAAATTCTGTTCCCTGAAGCCTGACTTCAGCCTGTGAAGAACTTCGTGTAATAAAACCTTGGGGAACACATCTGACCTTGGCGTAGCCAAGCCAGGGCCTGGGAAATCCGGAAAACACAGGGCTCAGCACATGATGCGGGCTTTTTGGGTAAGTGGTGTTCTGGCTGTGGAAGTTTATAACTGTACAGGGAATGCAGCTTAGGCCATAGAAGAAGTGGAAAAATCCCTGAAAGATGCTGAGGGATCTATTGGATTAACATTTCTGAGTGGCTTATGCTGTGCGCAGAAGTTTCCTCTGGATGCAAATGCTAAGTAGGAAAACAAATACATGGGCAGGACCAGCATCTTTGGGAGACCAACAGAATGGGCTGTAGACAATGAGTAAAAAGAGGTAATTAAACCAAATAATGCTGTAATAATGTAGGAGAGCTGCTGCTGCCATATAGTGGTGGGCTTTTGTGAAAGCTTTTTTTGGAAAAAAGCGGGTTTTGCTGCTAGCCAGGCAGTGGTGTCCACTCCTTCTCCCCAAATATCACATGTGAAAAGTTGTACTTACTATGGCAGGTTTAATGTAATTCAGACCCAAATGTTAATTTGGGGTGCATGGAAGTCAATATTTCAAGTGTAAGGGATCCACGGGAGGCCCCATCACGTTGTGGGCACACAGAATTTTCTGTGCACAAGATTGCTGACCAGCATCTCCCTGCCTCCATGGCAGGGGGTGCTGGAGGCACAGCCCTCGGCACGGTGCTCGGCCATTAACTCCCCCTCTATGTACCCGGGGGGGACTAAACCAAAGGATTGGAAGAACTAAACCACTAGACTTCCAGTTTACACACAGCTCAGTTTCCACCTCGTGCCCCCGATGAGCTCTTCAAGAAAGAGTAATTCCAGTTCAGTGCTATTTATCCCTCCCCTTGGAGCAGTGTGGCAAATCTCCAGCTTTTCTCTGCCGTCCCGGAGGGCTCCGCTCTCGCGGGCCGGGTGCCAGGCGCTGGCTGGGGGCCTGTCCGTGAGGAGGGTATCGCTGCAGCATCAGCAGCTCTTCCCAAACGCAGCCCCCCTCTGGGGAATGCCCGATTCAGCTGCAGCAGCCACAGCCGAGATGGTGTTTGAGTAACGTCACTCTGGCTGCTGGCCATTTCAGCTGATGATTTATTATTTTCTGTACAATCTGCCTTTCAAGCCTCTCACCCAGCGTTACGGATGATATCATGCAGTGCTAAGTACTTAGAAGATCTGTTTCAACCTTTGAATGTATGCAGAGATACGGTCTTGGCAAAAATAATACTCGGGTCCTCTCTGTTTATTGGTAAGGATGTGGAGCTTGTACCTCTCCCTTGTTGAGGTGCAAAAGTGGAATTTCAGAGAATCACAGAACCAAAGAATGGCTTTAATTGGAGGACACCTTAAAGATCATCTAGTTCCATCCCCTCTGCCAGGGCAGGGACACCTCCCACTAGGCCGGGTTGCTCAGAGCCTCATCCAGGCTGGTCTTGACCACTTCCAGGGATGATGTTTGAACAATTTGAAATTGTTCCTGTATTTTTTCCTCTTCTTTTTGGGAGCGTACACAGGAGTGGCAAGCCAGCTGTTCTGTGTTTTTATCACATGCAGTAGGTGGTAGCAAGTGCTGTTGAAATCAGTATTGGAGACCTGTGTGTGAATGGTACATGGGGCAGCCACTCTTGCCTCAGGTGGGTGAGCACCTTGTAGGATGAGGATGATGTGGCCAAAGAAGCTGAATCAATGAGGTGGGCATGGGAGAGAAAATTCACTGCTCCTGAAGGTCAGAAGTGAACTGCTAACCTGGAAAGTAAGGATGAGAGGCTTTTGGGATTCCTCCTGGGTGGTGATGTTTGGATCTCTTCCCCTCCTTAGGATTGTGCTGGGCTCTGCCAGGCTACATACTAAGACATCCTATTGCTCTTACTGATTATTAATGCAGGAAAGATCCAATGTGGCAGCCTGAGAGTGGAAGGGATTCTGATGTCAGCTTGTCTTCAGCTGTGCGAGTAGCTCAGGATCCGAGCACAGGTTTTATCTTCACTTGAGTGTTGTGCTTGCAGCAGTCAGAGGTCTCGGAGCTGGAGAGGTTTGGGTGGTTTTTTGCCTCTACCTTCCTTGTGTCCCTGGGCCCACAGGTGTGGAGCTCTCCACCCACCACAACGTGTGCCATTCTGCCAGGCCCGCCTTCCTTGGGGTGCCCTGGGAATAAGGTCAAGGAGAATGAGGAGAAAGATGCTGCCTTAGCACATGTGCTTTGCTGTGCAGTGGGTCCAATGTCTCTTCATGTCAGTGGACATCTTCCAGTGTCCATCTTCATCTTCCATTGAAGGAAAAATGGTTCCTCAGCATGGAAGGAGAAACACTGCAATTGTCATATCTTGCACCTTGCATTGCATCTTCTGTATCCCATTATGCCTCTCTAAAGTATTACCCAGGCACAATTTATGGACTGCAGCTTGAGGAAGGAGATCACAGCTCTTTGGTGAGAACAGAGGGTTAGTTCTGCAGTGATTAAAAACCTAGAAGGAAGAAGTTTTTCACTGAATTCCTGGGTTTGCTGCAAAGACAGGGTGGTCAATACAAAACCAGATGTGCAGTCTGGGGGGTGTGGAGTGCAAGGTACTTGTGTTTTTGACAGGAGAACAAGGAGTT
Source organism: Chloroceryle aenea (assembly GCA_013399075.1). Classification (NCBI taxonomy): domain Eukaryota; kingdom Metazoa; phylum Chordata; class Aves; order Coraciiformes; family Cerylidae; genus Chloroceryle; species Chloroceryle aenea. Next base: position 342,907 of record VWZY01006553.1, on the reverse strand, counting down.
GAAGAATAAGTGGTTTGAAGATAGATGTTTGGGGAAAATCTGGAGCACCAGTGTTCCTTTGGATGTTCCAGTCACTCATTCCTGCAAACAGAAAAGCTTAGAAACGGAGAAATTGGGTTGAGCCTGCCCATGTTGCTCACCTTAGTTTGCCCAGTATGGATTTGCTGGTGTAGGCAAGTTAGAATGTTCTGTACCTATGTAAGGTCCCTGAAAAGACAAATGGCTCTATGTCCAACTTTTCACATAGCCCATTAATGTTCCCTTCGGTAAATGAGTCTTTATTGATTGTCAGGCCAGGTAATTTCCTTTTCTGGTACTGTGGTATCCTAAGTACATCCTTATCTGTATTTTTCCAGTTATCTCTTCCCTTGTCTGACCAGCTCTGGAAGAAGAAAGATGGGCCAGAGCTGTGTTACTCTTGCTCGTCGGTGCCAGTGTGTAGTGACTTTATCTACAGTGCTGTGCTTGTTGAAACTGGGGGTCGTGCAGCAGGTGTAGCCTGTTTGTGCTGGGCTGTCGCTGACCTGAGGGGAGCATCACCAACAGCCCCTTCCCGGCATCCCTCTGAGCACTGGGAAACTCTTTAACAATTCACAGCCACTGTGGGAAGGGGGCCAAATGTGCCTTTGCCTGGCTTTACAGGACAGGAAATAATTCTGTCTTTCTCCATTTGTCTGTCCTTCCCACGCCTGGATCATCAAAGGAGGTAGCAGGGTGAAGGCTCTGAGAATGTGGCTGGGTTCTGTGCTGTTGGGAGTAGTAGGTGATTCACTGCAATGACTGAACCAAGGGAGTTTGCTTCAGGGCTCTCCAGCAGCAGAGTTTTGCTCCCTGTTTCTACAAGACTGTAGTAGAGGAGAAGGGGGGGAGTGGGAAGCAGAACAGTTGGATAGTAAGAGACGTCTCATTCCAGCACCAGTGCCTCTTATAGAGAAGGTCTTTGTTGCTGTGGAGAAGTGTTGAGCAGTAGTTGGTCTGAACCTTGCAAATCCTTCATTGTGTTCTTGCCATTGGCCAGGGTATCCTCCTCAGTGGAGCTGGAGTTGGGCATCGCCGTGGATGAGCCATCTCTCCTCATCAGAGCTAAGGAATTGTGGATGCCAGAAGCCTCTTTCTTGTTCCATATAGCAATGTGGGGGGAATCCATTTTCATCCCAGAAATGCATATGTGTCTGGATGAATAGTTAAGAGGGTTAATGTAATGTGCAGGGTCAGAGTTCCCCCTGACATTTACTCCGTTTGTCCAAACAAGTCAGTGGGAACCTCCCGTGGCCGAGCTGTGCTTGGCAGTGCTGTGCAGCCATTTCACACTTCGGATGCCAGTTTCTGGAAGCTGGTCTGTACATCAGGTCAGACACTCGATGAGATGCTCGAGAATCCTTTGGGATGATGAAAGCTATAAAAACAAGCTGGTGAATGCACAAGTTGCTTGCTCATAAGATGCAATAATCTTAGCTCGTGGGTTTGGACTCAGGTGCTCTAAGGGTATTGTTTGAATTTGGAAGTAATGATGTATTTGCTATACTATAAAATCAAGAAAATCACTTCATTTAGCATCTGGCTCCCAGTCCCTTGCAGATCTGAGAATATTGTATCAGTAACAGCACAAGCCATGGCATGCAGGCTTTAGATCAGCATAAAGGTGCTCTGGACTAACGTGCTTATTTCCATAGGAGAACAACTGGTCTTGTCAGAGGACATCTTCCTACTGGTGTCATTCCAGGCACATTGTTGCTTTCAATAATAAGGAAGATAATTGCTATCTTTTAAATTGGCAAGGTCAGTCTATTTGGCAGCCGTTTCTTTGGCAGCCAGCTCAGCCATATGAAGGATTGACACAAGTAGGGCAAAAATACCTCCTTGCTTCCAGGTCTGAGAAGACCCCACGGGTACATCAGTGACATAGAGCACTGTTCAGTCAACTCCTTTGTCACAACATCTCCTAATTCTGTCTAACAAAATGTGCCATGTAGCAGTGTGAGATGGGGACAAACCCCCACTGCATCACCAAATGGTGAAATGGTCAAACTGGAGGCTTTCCACAGCAGGTTAACCAAGCAGTGTGCTACCAGCATTACTCCAGTCTTTATCAGGATGTGTGCAGGCTCGCAGCAGGGGGGTAAGGTGATCGCTTGGTGGGTAAGAGTGAAGGGAAAGCAGCAAATACTTCACTTAAAAGCAGATAAAGATTTTACCTCACTTCTTTTGGGGTCATGTGAGTGATCTCTGTCTAGACAGATTGAGACAGATCCCCAGCTACCTGGCTTCCATGTCAGTGCAGTCTCACTTGGAATCGGGCAATGCTCATTCGTGTCAGTTTGCAAAGGATCACGGAGATGCACTCAAAAATAAACCCTGGGCATCTCAGCAGCCACACCAGTGAATGCACAGGGGCTAACTGAAAGCTTGCTCAGGCTTCACTTGTCTACATGCATGCATGTTGGGACAGCCTGTAGTCACTACTGCTAAATTATTACTGTCTGTATTTACCATTCATTTTTATTTTGTAACTATTTAAAAACAAGTCCCGGTTTTATTGTGCTAGACATGGCACAGACGTGATTGATGAGAGAGTCTGTCTTGTCTCTTTTAGTCTGAAGGATAAAACATAAGTGCTAGATGAAATAATCAGATCAGCTGGAAGAATTTGGGGGTAACATGCTCAAAAAAACCCATCCACAGCTTAAGTTCTGCATCACAGTTACAATTTTCCCATCTGTTAGACTGGTAACATCCTGGGAGGTGCCACTTTCCCTGTTACTGCTTTATTTAGTAAATTGTTCCATTGAGAACTAGTGTCTTTCTGTGGGGCGTTAGTGGAGTGAGTACAGGTGAACACAACTCCGCAGAGGTTTTGGCTGTCCAGTTACTTCTGAAGGCACAAGTGCTGTATGTATCACAGTAACTGCTTGGTGCCCTATCCTGTCAATAAAACTGGTGGGGCCAGTCTCTACAGTGGTGCCCTGGGGTAGGAGAAGGGGCAATGGTCACAAACTGGAACACAGAAGTTCCACCTCAACATGAGGAAAAACTTACTGTGAGGATGACTGAGCACTGGAACAGGCTGTTCAGAGAAGTTGTGGAGTCACCTTCTCTACAGACTTTCAAAACCCACCTGGATGTGGCCTGCTCTAGGTGATCCTGCTCTGGCACGGGGTGGGTGGACTCAGTGACCTCCAGAGGTCCCTTCCCACCCCTTGCAGTTCTATGATTCTGTGCTTCTGTGGTTCTACTAACAGGCAAATCAAAGAAATGGCTGTAAGAAGTCTAGGACCCAATTCACCCGTTGTTCTGCTGGTGTTGATTGCTGAGTCCCAGACAGGAATGTTGAGGGAGCTTTTTCTCAGCACAGCACAGAGCCCAGGGAAGATAACCTGCCTTTTTCTGTGTTCAGCATTTCCCAGACTGAGAACCAAATTCCTGCCAACATAACCACTGACTCAGCAATAATACCAGGAAGATAAAACAGCAACTACTCATTTGTATCCCAAAGTGTTGCAAACCAAGAGCAGATCTTAGCATTTGTAGGTGGCCCCTGCTCTTGAGGTGGGAATATCTGTATAGCCCTGCCCCAGCAATCAGCAGGGATTAATAACAGTAAACTGCAAACCACGTAAGGCTGGCAATGCATATAGTCCTAGGGATGAAGACTCTGCATTCAGTTTACATTTCTGATACAGCTCTGAAATTATTTCTCATTCTGAGAAATCAATGTGCCTTTATATATACATCTTGTGTTTTTATGTGCAGGAGGGGAACTGAATACCCTCTCTGCCACGTGGAGATTACTTCATCCATGGCATTTTGTCTAATAAAAATAGACTTATTCTGTGTTTGCATGTTAGTTTGATTCAGTTTTGATATCACTGAAGCAAATGCAGCAGCCCCAGTTGCTTTCAGCTTGGGTTCATATTCCCAACAATGCTAGAAGAGAAGAAATGTTGGGCTATGCTAAATAAAAGGAGGGGTGGTGCAAGTGTATTGAAGACTGAGCTTGCTCATTTGATTTGCACAAGTATGAAGTGTCCTGCCAGGCTCTTCAATGAAGTACATAAATTGCTCACGTCTTGGTTATGCATTCTCTGGGTTTGCTGTTGTCACTGGAAGTGATTTTTATCAGCCTTTATCCCTGTGGTACTTCAGAAAGTTGTAGGAATGCAAAGCTATCGGAAGGTCACTTGCAATCTTGCTTCCAGCAATTACTGGCTGCTGTTTGCTGTTAGACTGGTGTTGAGATGCAGCCTAATAGTTCAGCAGTGGAATGGGAGCTGATGGGGGGGGTGTTGTGAAAGGGAGGCAGAAAGCGTGGCAGTTTTCATGTGTAGGCAGAGTGACGTTTCACTGTCAGCTCTGAACACGATCCCTCTATTACAATAAGACGCAGCGACTCCTTACTGATGGAGACTGCTGACAGAAGGACAGGCAGTTGAAAATAAGCCTTCAAAGATTTCATAGGCAACTGGCAGCTGCCCAGGTGTTCTGCACGGGCCACAGCGTAGGCACATAGAGATAGCCTTGGGTTTATGCCAGTTTACTACATGCCACTGGAACAAGATCACCAGAGAGGCTCTTCAGCCTCCACCAGTGGGAGATTTTCAAAACCAGACTAGTTAAAGCCCTGAGCAAACCTGGTTTGGTCTTATAGTTGATGTGCTTTGAAGAGGAGGTTGGAGTAGAGGACCTCCTGAAGCTCTTTCAATAGTCCTGTAGTGATCTCTTGAGTAGGCTCTGATTTAAAGTGGAGGGACTGGTTGGAAGAGGAGGTTGTCAGAATCCTCCTCTGACCTTTGAGTCAATGCTGAGTTACTTGTGCTAACATCAGAGTTCATCCTGGCAACGCAGCCACATCATGGGTATTTTGTAGTTACACCACAGTAAACCCCGACCTACCTTCCCCTTCAGCTGCTCATGCTCTGCCTTAGGGGGTCTCAGCCCTTGTAACTGTGTTATGATGCTGTTGGAATTGTCCCACCAGCAGAGGGGATAGCTCAGGTCTGCTATCTCCTCCCACTTGGCAGTAGACACCTGCAGTTCATAAGCTCTCCAGTGAGAGAGAAAAATACTTACTAGAAGAAATGCTAGGAAAAAAGACCCTGGGAAAATACCACTCACCTCCTCTTCTGTTAATTCTTCACATCCAGAGATTTACGGGGGAGAAGCTGAAAAGGACCAGTCCCAGCCTCGCACATCAGCCTTGCTTAACCTCCAAGGCAATGTGTGGGCGGTTTTAATATTCACCCCTGAAATGTTTCCATTTAATGCCCTTTAGCAACTCAGTGACTTGCAGTGCAATAGAAAATAGCCCTCAAATTGCCCAGCCTGATTCTTCGCCCTGGTGGCCCCCAGCTCGCTGTGGCCACACGTGTTTAATGTGGTGCCCCTGTGCCCCGTGTGCCCTGCGCGCTGGCTCCCGGCAGGGTATCCCGTGATCCCCTGGCCTCTGCCCACTCGCATATCTAAACGTTTACATAAGGGGAACCCCTTTGTGTTAGTCATCTGGTTGTCAGACAAGACCTGGCTGCGGTCCTGGACCTGGCACTAGATGAAATATGTGCACTTTAAACATTTCATACTTAAACTGATGGGAACGGGCAATTCCTTGGTACATGTTCTCAAGGTTTTTAAACAATAAATGTCAACCGAAGGGCAGAGCAAGCAAGATTTCAGACTAAAGGGATGGGGTTTACTTAACATTTAGAAAATCCCTTAGTCCCAATCTCTTTCGTGTTTCTTAAAACAACGAACAAGGAAAGGCTGCGTTGGACGCAGTGGGCACTTTTGTCAACACAACTTTTTCCTGTAGTAGTGGGATAGAAAGATTTCAAAAATAGATCTTTCTGCTGGATTCATGACTTGGCATCCCCTAGAGAATCTAGTATTCTTCCAAGCAAAGCTAAAGGCTTGTGTTAGAAGACTAATAATGCCAGTCAAAAGAGCCTTTCATCCCCAGAATAACCAAAATATTCCTTTGTTTATTTTTCACCCTTAATTACTTTTCCTGTCTTGTTTTAATCTGTAGTGCTGATGCTTGTCAGCACCTGAAGCCTTTAGTTTAGGATTGATGTCTTGGGAGCATGAATAAAAGCAATTTTCATGTAGTATCTCCTTGTCATGACTGCTGCCTGAAGCCCCTTGACTTTTCCTTTAGAAGATCTGATTCTATGCCCATATAAATGGAATAAAACTTAATTGGAGTCAGTGGGTTTATATCACTTAGTATCAGGAATGTGAGGCTTCCTTCTGTAAGCCTGATGTGAAGGCAATGCTTTCCACGGGTGTAGGCTGGCACTACCACACACCAGAAGGTTCTCAGAAGGTTCTAGGAAGCCTTGCTGCACTACCTCTTGAACAGGGCTGCGGAGCCAGGTCCACTCAGCCAGACTGTGACCTTTAGGCTTTCACCTGTTTCACGGTTTTGTTTCTTCTTTTGTCCTTCACCTGGCATGTCAGCTTGGGTGCAAGCTTGGTAGTTGTTCACTGTCTAGCTTTGCCTACATGACAGCTAGCCCAAGGAGCCCTGACTTTGCCTTCGTGCCCCCTTTGGTAAGATCTGAACACCAGTTAACGTGCTTCAGTTATCCTCCAGTGGAAGCAGTGGTGGCTGCGCTGTTGTTGCCCAGGCAGAGGGGGGATGTTCTCGGGCAGCTGCTGAAGCTTTTGGCCAGGTTCAGCCAGGTTTGACAGAGAAGGATGGTCACCACTTTCTCTTGAGACAGAGCGGGACAGAGACCCCTGTTTTTCTTTTGCCTTTCCCCTCTCATCTCCACCATCAGACACCTTTAGTCCATACTGGCATCAGTTGATAACAACAGAGAAAGGTGAACTCCTGGAAACCCCAGAAGGTGCGTGTGACAGATGATGCATTTTCCTAATGCACGTGTGATCTATAACTAGCTTTTGAAATCTTTCTTTAAAGCCCATTTGAAAGTAGTGCCATGAGGGCATTTTACAGTTGGGCAGTCAGGAGTTACTGACTGTTTTAGATGGTTGCTGCAAGGAAAGATGTCAACAAAAGCTGTTGCAAAGCTGGGCTTTCACTTCACAGGGCTTTGTGGAGATACATTCTTGGGTCGGGTTCATATGGGCTCATTTCTCTGACTTTCACTTTGAACTTGGCAATTTAAGGCATTTTAAAATTCTAGGTCAAACTCATTAAAGAACACGGAATCTCACCTGGTCTCAGCTCTCTAAATCACGAGAAACAGTAAATCTCCTGCCCTGCTTTTGATACAAATCTATACATCTTGGGGTGGTTGTATTTGAAGTTTGGCCCAGAACCTTTCTGTTGAGAGTCAGCGTTGCTCCAAAAGTTCATGGCTGTTTTTCTCAACAGGCTTATGGGTATGTGGGGTTTCAGTGACATGTGGAGCACGTCAGATTCCTGGGGAGATTGCACAGATAGCACCCAGCTTTTGGATCTGGGATTTTCCGAGCAGAAAGCTACATCTGTTGTGTGACCAAGCCCACCTTCCTGATCAAAGACACAGACATTATTTGAGGGGAAAAGAACTTGATAGACATCCTTCCCCTCTCTCTGGTGTACCAGGGCAGCCCAGGGAGCCCTCTCCCTGCTCCTCCCCAGCTCCTCCCCAGAGGAACGGGGGCTTTCCCGGAATTCCCGTCTGCCTGCGGTTTCTTAACCAGTCCTGCAAAAATGTATTTTTTATTGAATATTATTCTAACCATAAAACTTTTAAGCTGTTCAAATACTTTCCTTTGTGCCTTAGACATCTGAGACTCTTAGACATTAACAAGTAAATGTACTTTTTTTGACTGCTTCAATCTGCTAAGTAGTTTTCTTTGGACTGATCTCCTCAGTCTTGTACCAGAGGAAACATGACTGTGATCTGGTATCGTATCTCCTTGGTCTCTGTCTCCTCAGATTGTAGATATGTTTTACTTTGAATTAAAAAATGGACTTTATTTCACTGCAATTCATTTACTCACCCAGGATGCAGATATGTTCAAAGCCAAAAGGTACTGTACAGGAGACTCTTAAAAGCTGTGTAGATGTGGTGCTGAGGGACACGGTTGAGTGGTGATCTGGCAGTACTGGGTTAATGGTTGGACTCAATAATCTGAGAGGTCTCTTCCAACCAAAATGATTGTGATTCTCTTTCCCTATATTAAGCCTGTAAGTCTTGTGGAAAAAGAGTATATACTTCAGTAAATCTCAACTGAAAGATTTCAAGAGATGAAACTCCTCCTTTTCCATAGTTATTTCAATAATAAATATAACTTGTTCTTTGACTCCTCCCACCTCATGTCTGCACTCATGCCATTATTGATTTTATATTTATTGACTTTATATGTGCTTTTGCACTGTTATTTGCATAACGGCCTCATCTGAAATTGCCCCTTTGTTGAATTGTGCCCCACACTGCAAATAGTGTGTTCCTGCCTCAGGGTCTCTGAGACAGAAAAAGCCTTGGAAGAAGTAAACAGCATTATTGGGTTTTGGTGTATGAGGTGGTGCTGCAAAACTATCTAAACTTCCTCTGGATCTGATGGAAAGCCTATGACTGACCTGGTAAATCATACACCTGAGTTGGCTTGGAGGCACCTAAATATGGGATTTGATTTTCTGACATGCTGAGCTTCTCTAAAATAGGCTCTCTGCCTGGAATTTCTGGAAAGCCATCCTGGGATTACAGTGGGATCAGTTTTCCCTGACCCCTCTCAGCCCAGGCAGCCCTGTGTTCCCATGGAACTCCTTCCCTTGCGGCTCCTGAGGCTCGCTCGACACCCAGTGCACACTCGGGCTGGGGAAGAGGTGTGGTGCCTCTTGATAGGGGCAACTAATGGAAATAAACCCTAAAAATCTGAAATAATTTCTCTGAGCACGAGTGAACCATTCTCTGTCAGGCAAGGAGTAAGCTGAGATAAGGGATGGCAGACCCAACAGAGCACATGGATTTTTAAGGAAAGGCTAAGTAGTTCTCCTTGGTTCTGCTGGGAAGAATGGCAATCGGTCCTTGACACCTTGGGCTCGTGCTTGTTCTTTATTCCTGGTTTGTAACTGTAGGCAGGCTGTAGCATTGCCTACCTGTGCAGTGTAACCCAGGGCGGGGATTCTTTGGGCACATGAACTGGTTTCTTCAGACTTCAGTTCTTACATTGTATACAGTGTACTGGGTTCAAGTCTCCATCGTAGATAGACAACAAAGTCTTCAATAAAACCAGAATACATGTGCATTTAATGCTTGAGGACTGGTGTTGTATGAATTCAAGGGCTGGCCCAGGCTGCCCAGGGAAGTGGTTGAATCAGCATCTCAGCCTTGTAGATGGGGTGCTGAGGGACATGGTTTAGTGGTGGACTAGGTAGCTAGGTTGATGGTTGGACTCGATGATCTTGAAGGTCTTTTCTGACAAATGGTTCTGTGATTGAAAATGAGCTACGGTAATTGACCAAGTGGAGATGCCAGTTTGTTACACTGGCTGCACTGAACTTCAGAGCCAGCTCTCCTTTGAAAATGATGTTAAAGTGCCTACACCCATCTCATCAATGGATTATTGTGGATCATTACTCATATTCCAACAGTCATAATGCTTTTTTGACCAGAAATGAAGCTGGTAATGGAGATCATGTGTTGTTCCCTGCTCTCTTTGAATACATTTTTGCAGAAAATGGATACCTGTGGCAAAGGGATGTTCATGAGGCATCTCTTTACATCAGGCATTTATAGAATACCAGGAGTGAAAGCACCTGCTTTCAGAAATCACCTTCATGGGTTACAGGTACACAGGTAGTGTACCTGGGGAGTTCTGTCTCAATAACACAGGTCATTTATAACAGTGACAGACCAGGAGCTAAAAATTGAGCATCAACAAAACTGTAAGTGGAAAATTTGGAAAGGAATACTGCTTCTGGCTATCGCAGAGCTGGCTCAGGTTGATTAAACAGGAGGCCTTAAGCTAGTTACAGGAGTTTGGTTTTACCCCAGAAATCCTGGAAGATCATGAAGGTGAGAACTTGAGCTGATGTTACACATGATGTTGAGTGGTGGCCATTGCTCTCTTCTCAAATATAGTCCAGGTTTAAACACTAAGACCCTTCCTCCTCCAAGGAAACTTGAAGTACAGCTCTAAAATTACACCTCAGAGGTCTTTGCAGTGTTAAGTTTTTATTCCTAACTTCTTATTTAACTGAAGTATTGATATCTTGTGTAGGATATTCAGTGTTTGAGGCTTATGACCTGATTTGCATATGCAGTTCACTTAGGATGCTTTTGCCACCTCTCTAGTGGGAAGTGTTTGAATTTTAACCAGCTGTGTTCTTACTCAACTGCTCCCATCACAGGTAGAAATGTTTGGTTATCCTTTGCACGTGGGTGGGGTTTCCTATAGACTGATCTTTCATTTCAAGCCATCCTACTAGCAGCTGATAGCCTGTTACTCCATAACTGACGCAGGTCTGGACACAGAACCCTGGCAATGATTTTTTCGTCCCACAAATGTTAATATTTACTAGGTAGAGTCAACCTCCACGGAGTTATTTGCATTGTTGGTGGTATGAAATACACATTAGCTAAATAAAAACGTTAACCTTCTGCTGCTATAAAATATAAATAAACTCATGCTAGAGCATGGGTCAGATACTTCTGGTTAATGCAGAAATGCTTCCATCCTCTCTCCTAAGAGATGGCACCTCCTCAGCATGGCAGGGTGGGCACCAGGTGACAGTGCAGATCCTGGGACCTCCTCTCCTGAGCAGGGTAATTAACACAGGAGCAGGTCCTAATGAGCTGTAAGTTGTGTGAAGTCTCAGGGGTTGGAGAGTCACCAAGAGTAATCCTCTGTGCACAGGCTCCCCCTTATGGAAATGAAAAATACTAAACAATGCTTTTTCGTGTTTTCCTCCTGAGTCGGACGGGGCTAGGAACTGATTTGTATGAAGCAACTGCTCTTGACTACAGTAGTGTTGGGAGGGTCAGTGTTCACAGTGCTGCTGGTTTAAGGAATTGGCTTATGCTCCCCATGACACACAAACGACGATGGCATGTGCAGTTCTTTCACTCAGAATAACTGCATCTGTTTCAAGGTTGGAGTTTCTTGTGGCATCCTGGCAATGAGAAAGGGGAAGAGGCTCTTTGGGTAGCAGGAGGACCTGGGATGTCACAGTGAGAGTTGTAGCTCTACCCTCCTCTGCCTTATGAAGAGCAAAACCAGATCGTGAGGAACAAGTCATTTAGGTTTGGAATACTTATTCTGCCTGCTTGAGGACATCCGATGATGTGTATTTTGAGTTGGATCCTGAGGATGGAATTACAGCCTTAGCTATTAATATTAAGAAGCTTCAGGTTGTTAGGATGAGATGCCTGTGGGCTTGTATGTTACCTAGGTGTGGTCAGTAATCTTGTGTACTGTTCTTGATCAATAATAAACTTTGTCTGCTTAGTATTAAAGATAATGAAGGGGGAAACTGCACTGGAGAAGTGGACAGAAGAGCTGTTTCTTTGTGGTGGCCTGGGGCAGCTGAAGGTAGTTTACCAATTTCTACCTTGCCTATTTTATGGACTCTCTGGACAGATGGAATGTTACAGAAGTAACCAAGGAACACGTGTGGCCAGAACAGAGGGAGTGGTTGGCTCTTCCTGCTGTAGAACGCTCTGGCTCTGGCTGCTGGTCTGGTGACCTAGAGAGCCAGCGTGCGCGGTGGTGGCATGGGTGATGCTCGGGAATTCTGACTGTGAGAGAGGGACCGGCTGTTGTGTAAAGGGCATCAACACAACATGAAAACCAAGAACATTGTGATAAGTGTTGCTGGTGTGGGAGGGATGGTACTGTGCCTGCAATATCTGAGAGTGGTGGTTACATCTGAACCAGGGTCATCAGGGTGACCTGAACATATTCTACATAAAGTGGTTGTTATGTACCATAGTTCAACCTGAAAGTCAGGTTGAAAAGTTCATTTTGCACCTTTCCTGTGGCTACAGCAGGGAAAGCAGATTGAGGAGTTTCTATTAAAAGGATAGAAATTCCCCACTGATGCTGGCTGTGTCTGTCGTGTTACAGCTTTCTCACCCATCGCCTGAGTGCTCTCTTGCTTGCCAAGTATCAAGAGATACTAAGACCAACCATAAAAGCTACTCACCAAAACATACTCTTCCCATTTCCTTTACAGACACGGTGATTTATTGGTGCTGAGCACCAGCTCTCTGCTCAGGACTGATCCCCCTGCTGTGACTTCCCCTGCAGAGCTGTCCCTCCTGGAAGTGTTGTGAGCATACATATCCTCAGGTTGGCGAGGAACTAACCTGAACACACCACAGAAGACACCTTGAGCGAGGGAGGCAAGATTGCATCCTCAATTAACTTGAAGCTCAGCCTGTTGAGAGGCCAGAGAAGCAAGAACTCTGACTTCCTGGGGTGCCCACCTGAGCCCAGTTGAGGCCATTTAAACCTTTTTGGCTAGTAACTGTTAAAACTAGGTGAGTGGATTTTTGATCACTTCAGAAATAGGCAGGTAGCAGGAGCTGGGTTTAGCTGCCTGGAGGTGATGCATAGGTAGATGTAATACCTGGTTATTCCAGGGTCCAGCAGGAGGTCCACAAAGCCATCAGTGCCACTGTGTCTGTAGTTAAAAGTGTGAAGAAAGCTGGAAGAGGGCAAAGTATTTGTAATAAATTTGTAACTTCTATGTGATTTTTCAATTACTTGTTTTAACTAAATGGGTTTGACACTAAAGCATTGCTTAAGATTTGCCACCTGTTTCCCATGCTGCAGAGATGGGAAAAGCTCTGATGTTGAGACCGCTTTGCTGTAGAGTTTTGAAGTGCACCTCTCCCACTGTTATTAGTTTAGCTAATCTGAAATAACTGTACAAAACATCTCCCAGCTTTGAGAATTTTTGCTGTTGGTCTGATACTCTTTATACACTTTGTTTACTGGTATTTTAAAACGAATTTGTTTAGTTTGCCTCAATTTAACACTTCTTTGGTCGACCTTATTCTCACCAGCACACAGAAAGAACCCCGGACTCTCCCAGTTGCAGCAGGTAACAAATTGAAATGCGGTTTGTTTTGGAGGAGGGGAAGATAGCGTAGAGCAGCTAGAGCCAAAATACATCTAGTAGACATCTGGGATTCAGTTCAAGTCTTGGCAGATAATTACTCTTCCCTAATTCTGCAGTAGTTTAACTGACTTGCAGTGATACGGGGCAGGGTGTGATGGAGGGAGGCTCCTACACCAGTGTAATTGTTCCCTTCTCTGAGCAGAGGCTGAAAAGCACCTTAATGCTGGAAATACAGCCAGGGGATGGTTCCCTGGATAGCAGAGGGGCTGTGGGTCTGGGGAATCTCTGACCTGTTTGTAGGGCAGGACGAGTGATGCCGAGGTTCCCAGCAGTGCCCGGTGCTCAGCTTCAAGCAGCATTCAAGTCAGGCTCATTATGCCTGACATCCTTCCCCCAGTGCTAATCATTTTCCATTTCAACAACGGCTGTTTACAGCAGCTGCTGCCTTATGCTTGGTTTGATCCCGGTCCAGATTTTACAAGTGATTAAAATGCTGCTAATAAAGATATTTTAACTAGGATTTACATGTTGACTTGCCTTTTCCAGCTCCGAAAGATCTTCCTTGTCTGCCCTAACGTGGCTGGTTTGCCATTTCAAGGGTGACCTGGTAGTCCTCCATCCCCACCGGCCGGCCTCCCCTGGGAGCACTGGGGAGGTGTGGGGAGCGCCTGGATTCTGGACAGAATCCCGGTGCCCTTGTATGTGCACGCTAGGGAGATTATCTTACACACATTCCCCTGTATGTTCCCTTGGTTTACCACATACTCGGCTGATTTCAATGTCATAATTGCATTCATATGGTCTAATAGCAGTGGCAGCTAGAAAAATGTCCAGATAAAGGGCATGCCGTCATCAGGGGCTTTGGTGCAGCCCGTGGCCCCGGGCACTGGAGGTGCGGAACAGGGAGAGTGTTCTGCCTTCGGGGTTTTGTTTGCTGGTTTTTGGTTTT
>VWZY01006553.1:245965-306226 GCA_013399075.1 Chloroceryle aenea | reverse complement strand
CCAAGAGCAGACTACTTGGGTAGAGGAATTTATTAGGGAATGCTGACTTAGCTCAAGTTTGCATCTTGTACTTGCAGCGATGGAAGAAGTGAGAGAAGGATCACCCATTGTGGGCTTTTGAGAGACGTCAGTGTCAGGAGGCTGTCACCGCTGGAAATGTGTATTTAAGAGAGAGTAAAACCACCAGCACAGGCAGAGGAGGAGGGAAAAAGAGAGTCCCTATTTTACAGGCAATAAATTAAACTATTTTGCCCCAAGTCAAGCATGTTTTGCCCATGACAGTAATTGGTGAGGGATCTTCCTTCTTTATCTCAAGGTGGTGGCAGCTGCGGAACAACTGAAGGTAATTTTTTGGTGTGCAGTGGTGCAAGGTTTTGTTACCTGTGTGACCAACATGTTACAAAAGACCGAGTGTCCAGTGGGGCATCGCAGGACTTGTTCTAAGTACAGAAGGAGAGATGATTGTGCCTGGCTCTGGTGCTGGAGAGCACAGGCTAACTCAGCTGTCCTGGGTGTCTTGGGAAAACCAGCGCTCTCCTCCTGCGCTGCTAATGACTCCTCCTTAGTGCTCTTCCAAGTGACCTTACTAGAAGAAAGGGTCCCAGCTAATCAAATCAGAAGTTTTCTAGTGTTTTCTGGTAGCTTCCAAACAGGGATTTGCTTTAGTTGGCAAATTCCTGGGTTAGAGATTTCGAATACCACAGTCATGTTCTGGCACTGTCACTTTTCCTCTAACGATGATAAAATTGTAATTGTGAGCTCCTTTAGCTGCAGAAACAAGAGCAAACCTTTCCAAATCATTGGGGTGGGACAGAAAATACTTCTTTTCAAAGAAAGATAACAGTGCTGAGCAGTTGGTAAACTTAGTTTCTCAGCCTAAAAGATATCCCTGCTTTTTGTTAATCTACAAATTGAGGCTTGAAAGATTCTGCTAATTTAGGGAAGAGCATATAACCGTGTCAAATACTGACTTCAGAAGTAATTTGTAAGAGACAGTAAAAATGNCCAAGAGCAGACTACTTGGGTAGAGGAATTTATTAGGGAATGCTGACTTAGCTCAAGTTTGCATCTTGTACTTGCAGCGATGGAAGAAGTGAGAGAAGGATCACCCATTGTGGGCTTTTGAGAGACGTCAGTGTCAGGAGGCTGTCACCGCTGGAAATGTGTATTTAAGAGAGAGTAAAACCACCAGCACAGGCAGAGGAGGAGGGAAAAAGAGAGTCCCTATTTTACAGGCAATAAATTAAACTATTTTTCCCCAAGTCAAGCATGTTTTGCCCATGACAGTAATTGGTGAGGGATCTTCCTTCTTTATCTCAAGGTGGTGGCAGCTGCAGGTAACAACTGAAGGTAATTTTTTGGTGTGCAGTGGTGCAAGGTTTTGTTACCTGTGTGACCAACATGTTACAAAAGACCAAGTGACCAGTGGGGCATCGCAGGACTTGTTCTAAGTACAGAAGGAGAGATGATTGTGCTTGGCTCTGGTGCTGGAGAGCACAGGCTGAGCTGTCCTGGGTGTCTTGGGAAAACCAGCGCTCTCCTCCTGCGCTGCTAATGACTCCTCCTTAGTGCTCTTCCAAGTGACCTTACTAGAAGAAAGGGTCCCAGCTAATCAAATCAGAAGTTTTCTAGTGTTTTCTGGTAGCTTCCAAACAGGGATTTGCTTTAGTTGGCAAATTCCTGGGTTAGAGATTTCGAATACCACAGTCATGTTCTGGCACTGTCACTTTTCCTCTAAGGATGATAAAATTGTAATTGTGAGCTCCTTTAGCTGCAGAAACAAGAGCAAACCTTTCCAAATCATTGGGGTGGGACAGAAAATACTTCTTTTCAAAGAAAGATAACAGTGCTGAGCAGTTGGTAAACTTAGTTTCCCAGCCTAAAAGATATCCCTGCTTTTTGTTAATCTACAAATTGAGGCTTGAAAGATTCTGCTAATTTAGGGAAGAGCATATAACCGTGTCAAATACTGACTTCAGAAGTAATTTGTAAGAGACAGTAAAAATGACACAATGAGTAAGGGTGAAATGGTATTTTCACTTGTCTTCTCTGCTTTCTCACTTCTGTTTTAAACCACACAGAAGTATTGGATCATGTGGCAGTGTGTGCATATAATGGCACAGACAGACAAACCTGCCTATCGCCTCTGGCATCACCTTCTTGCCAGCCTCTCAAACAACAGTCTGGGAAAGGAAATAGTGGAGTTATAGTGGAGCACAGCAGCTGGAGTCCTTCTGTGAGCCAAATCATCCAAATGACTACGTGCCCCTGGCTCCTTTGGGTAGCGAGATGATGTGTATTGTTCAGAATCTCTTTACATGTCAAGAGCAGCTGACTCGGCAGAATCACCCAAAGGAGAGCACTCTTATCCTGCTGGTGAGGCTGTTGGGTCAAGACTGGAGGCTGCCTGGAAGGTGAGCTTTAGCTGGCCACAAAATGGTAGTTGGTGTTCAGGGTTAGTTGAATGACACACAGACAATTGGATGGCCACCTGGGGCTGGTTTCACAGTGGGCCTTGAAGGCCCAAGTCCAGGAGCCACAAGCAGCCCAGGTATCTGCAACTTCCCAGCCTTTGCCTTGTGGCTGTGGGTTGCACTGGGGCTGGGATGCCCAAGAGCGAGGGGCTGAAGCACTGAGTTGTGGGATTCATCATTTCATCTTGCCTGAAATCCCACAGCATCCAAAACTGCTCTCTGCGTGGGTGCATCCTGCCACATCCCCTGCTTTTCCCCCTATCCAGAGGGGCCTTAGGCTCTGCTGTATGCAGGTGATGACCAGTAACTAAGCCAGATGATTGCAGTGTCCTGTTCCTGTTGCCTGGTGATAACTCTGTGTTTATTCCAGCCATGTGTGATGGCAGCAGTGACGCACGGGGCCGCACAGCAGCTCTGTCCTGCCAGCTAGAATGTACTTCTTAGGAGAGCTGTGCTACCCACTGAGCCCAGATCCTCCTTAACTCTTCCAAGGAGCCTGGTGCTGGTTGTATTTAATTTAACACTGAAAATTTGGTCCTGGGTTTCATAGCTTATGTACTTCCCTAAAAGGTAAACAAGCAGGAGATGCCGTGTGGTGTGAGGAGCTGATAGCACAGCTCCTTTTGGATGCCTTGAGTCATCCCTGCAGAGGTACAGCATGTCTGGTTCTTTCAGCCCTGGCCATGAGCGGTGCCTCACCTGTGTCTTTGCTGGTGAAGTGTGTGGGTTTTTTATCCCTGTTACATTTTAAACTCTAGAGAGCTCCCCCATGAATTTGCTGGAGTAATTCCTCCATTTAACCTCGAGCAAGATCCTTCTCGTTCCCCTGAATCCCTGGGCTGTAGTGTGGTTTCTGTCATGATATATCAAGCTAACTGAGTAGGCCTAGGTCAGAGCATCAGGCAGGCTTGTGATGCTTGGTAGATGCCATGCAGAGGGTAGAGTATGGTTTGTTGGGCTGGGTTTGCATTCTTGCACCTTCATTGTGTATCCTTAATTCCTTGTGTGCTCCCTGCAGTGGTTGCTGGATACCTGCAGATGACTATGTCTGTCTGGGCAAGAGAAATCGGTCACTGTCTCTGGACAGAGAAACACTACAGCTAGTCATGCTTGGAATTGGTTTCCAAAACTCTTGCATGAAGTGGGGTTTCACTGGGGTCCTGCTGTGTGAAGCATCTGTCTGACATTTCCCCAGGGAAGTAGAGGGCAGTGCTGAATTTTCTGTTCTTTGATACCAAGCAAAGGTCTTTGGTGTAAATGGAAAAGACTCACAGCATGGAGAGAGGGAAGACACCTGTTAGGTCATCTTGTCCACCTCCCTGCCAGCAAAGGACCCTTCCTAAAATACTTTCCTAAGAATATTGAGTCTAGTTATAAAACAATCCAAGCAGTCGGGCTGTGCTGTTTTCTGGGGAAGGCTGTTCCCGAGTCTTACGAGTTTTGCTCTTGGGTAACTTTCCTTGTCACTTTTATTAATGAGTTTTTGCTCCAGTGCTATGATACTTCTCTGATTTTTTTTCACTGATTCACATATCTGAGGGTCAGTAGGGACCTCTGGCCTTATAGTTTGGCCCCTTCCTAGCATGTTGAATCAGTTTCTGCACATTGCTTATATTTTCTGTGAGAAAATCCTACTGTGTGTGCAGCTAGGGGAAAACATCTCTAAAATTCCCTGAATAACAGTTGGGAAAAGGCTTTAGTGCATGACCTCAGAGCAGCTCTGACTTATTCTGGTACCCAGCCTTTAGCTCCTGTGGGGCCCAGCAGGTCCTGCCAGCAAGGCATCCCTGCTCTGGTGGGCAGCCTGCATCATGCAGCCCGGAAATCTCTCTCTCAGCCAGACAATTCTTTTTTCCCTGGCATATGAGCACAGGGGTTATGTAGGTAACTGATCACCAGCAGAACTGTCAGTGCCCAGCATGCTGTGGTCTGCTGTGCTTCAGGAAGGGGGCTTGCAGGGTGTTTGGGGCTTCCTCTCTTCCCACTAAAATGCCTGGCTAAGCTGCATGGAAGATTAATAGCATCAGGGTAGCTCCAGACCCATGTGCTCGAGCACCCACTTCCCAGCCAGCCATGCGTGTCAGCGGGAGAGATGATGTGAGGCACAGAGCGGAGCCCAAGCGCAGCAGCAGCGCGAGGTCCAGCTACAAAGTCCAAAGTGCCGTGCCAACGGACCGCAGAGGCTCCGGCCGTAAGAACATATTGCTGGCAGGACAACTGCAGTGAGAAAAACAATCCCCAAGCAGTAAATATGGGCAAAGCTCTCCATATAATGGAAAAATACAGATGCATCTGCATTAGTAAGACCTCTTCAGAAGAGCTGTTTCTAACCCCCACATTTCCTGTTCGCGTGGCTTTCCTAGAAATGGATACCATGTCCTCCTTAAAGGACTCAACTGGGGCCTCTGGCTCTGCTGCCTTTCCCTCACCTGCTTGGATGCCCGTTTATTCCTGGAACTACAGCATTCAGAAAAAAAGCATTTTAGAGAGCTCTCACTAAATTCTTTCAACTACTGAGTGTGGTGAAGAGCTGTGGAGAGCGAGCTGCGGCAGGGAGCGCAGGGCAATACTCGTTGCTTTCCGGGTACGTGGAATAAGTGGGGTCATCTGCAGTCCAGCTTTGCAGTACGATCCTCTCTATGGCATTTGTCTCTTATCTGGCTTTTTATGTAACACGTGTAGTGTTCTTAGTGTAGAGCAGAGCTGGTGGATATGTTTCTAACAGCTATTCTGAAATATTCTGGTCTTTAAGTATTTCCAAAAATCTTCATCTGGCAATTTTTTTTATTCTAGCAAAGCATTGGGGTTTGGTTGTTGGGGTTTTTATATTAATAGGGTTAAAAATCGTAGTTTTTTTAACACTTTTTGCTTATTTCAACTGGAATTTTCAGTAAATGAACACTGAAGATTGACAAGAGCACTCTGGTTTTGAAAACCATCAACCATTTCATAGAATTATAGAACAGTTTGGGCTGGAAGGGATCTTCAAGATCATCCAATTACAACAGCCCTGCCATGGGCAGGGACACCTCCCACTAGACCAGGTTGCTCCAAGCCCCATCCAGCCTGGTCTTGGAACTCATCTGGTGATGGAGCATCCGCAGCTTCCCTGGGCAACTTGTTCCAGTGCCTCACTACTCTCAGGGTAGATGAGGAACTTCTTCCTAATTCCTAATCTAAACCCCCCTTCTTCCCATATAAAGCCATTACCCCACCACTACAAGCCCTTGTAAAAAGGTCCCCCGGAGCTTTCCTGCAGCCCCCCTTCAATACTGGCAGTATCTTCAGCCATTTTGTCTTTCTCCCATTGATTTTTGAAGCATTGGGCTGATTCCAGCCAGGCTAGAGAGAGGAGTCATTGTGGAGACAACTCCCAGGTTCATCAAAAGAGGTGACAGATGAAGGTTGGATATCACACAGCTTGGCAGGAGCAGGAGTGAGTGCTGTCAGTGTCTTGGCACAACGGTGGGCTTGAAGGAAAATGATCTTTCCCTGGGCTGCATCCCTTCACCGCTGCATTTCCCTTCTCGATGCACATTGAAACAGAGGGCAAGGTTTTTTGGACAGAAGCATGTTTTTCAGCACACCTTTACAGCACCCAGTTCCCCCCCTCCCCCCATCAGATGACTGCTACAATAAATAACTTGGGGACCACTGGTCTGTTCCATTCTCCTGTGGCAGGGATTTTCTCGGTTTGCTTTCTGGTTTTTCTTTTTACTACTGGTCATTCAGAAAGATGCTTCCCCAGAATTGCTGTAATCATGAGGATGACAGATCTGTCCCTGTCAGGATTTCTTCCCCGGCTCCTTTCTGCACACTTCCCTCTGTTGTGCTGGTAACACTCGTCTGTGTGCAACTTTCCTTACATTTTGGCAGACGTGAGGAATTTCAGCAGCAATAAATCTCAATGGATAGAATTAAGAAAGACGACAGCTTTTTGGAACAGAGAGCAAGGCTTTTCTTGGTGTGGGTTTTTTTCCTAGATATATCATCTATGAACTCTCACCTGGGACTGCTATTATATAGAAAGAAATATATGCCTAAATATCTATACACTGTACCTGAAATTGAAAGTAGATTTCTGCTGTAGTGATATTTTTCAGTAGCCTGTTCCTGAAATGAGTTCTTGAGATGGAACTTTGACTTGTGTATTTATTTCCCTGGGCTTTTGTCTGCAATTTACACAATATTTAGTATGTTCTTTACTGTAAACATTTGGAATATGCACGAAATAGCCATTTCTCACTTCTGCCTAGGAAGCAGAAACGCATCCTTTGTGGGTGCTGCTGGCCTAGAGCACCTTTCCTGGGGCTGCACTGGGTTGTGCCAGCTGAACTTGTGACCCGAGCGGTCCCCCCTGTGCCCCAAGCCAGGGTGTGTGCAGCACGATGCCTTTTGCTTCCCGACCTTCCTTCAGATGATCCTTCTTAACGGGAAACCGTACACATCCCTCTGCACTAGGCAAGAAAAATGCCGTGGGCAGCTTTCTAATCCCCCAGCAAAGCTGGAGAGGCACCTACTATATCACATAGCTCCTGCTCCTGCCACGGCTCCCTCCGGGCTCCGGCCTCGTCCAGTTTATGACGATGACGCCAGCTGAGGGTCGCGTCTCGCTCCTCGGGGAGCCCCTTCCCTGCTCCAGCAGATCTTACCAGTAGGAATATTTTCCAGATGTGCAGCCTGAGCTGCGCCCCTCCTCCCCCCACTGCTCCTGGCTGTGCCCGGTGGCTTTGAGTATGGTTTGCACGTCAGATGCATTTTAGCAAGAGTATTGCAGCCTGGTAGGACCAAAGGAGATCATTTCCCTGGTTCTGAAAAGAATTAATGGCTGAAGGAGATTAAAAAAAAAAAAGAAAGAAAAACAAACAAAAACAAATTGACAAGCAAAACCCAAACAAATGAGAAAAAAACCAAAACAAACCAAAAACCCTCAGGAGGAATTGCTATCCATAAGGTCTTAGAAGAGACTGGCTCTTCTTACCGTATGGAAACTCCACTCGTCTGGCTCCTAACTGGTACGAGCGAGCAGAAACCTCCTGTCTGCACTGCAGCCCTTCGGTGCATCTCATCTCCTGGGCTTTGTCCTTGCTTTTCATGCTGTGTACAGCGAGCGTCACAACATCGACCAGTTTAAACGAGTTGGCATCAGCTGAACTATGCCAGTTTACCCCAGGATCCTTTCACCCCTGGCAGGAGTCCATTAGTGGCCCTTCCCTGTGTACAGGAGGTACGCATGGCCTGGAAGGACCCAGGCAGTTTCTTGAGACTGGTGGAGCAGCTGCACTTTGGAATCTGATGTAGTGCTCCTGATACCTTGTTGTGCTTGTCATGGTTGTGCTCAGGTATGGTCCAGAGGTGCAGCACAATGATTGCTGTCCTCTGTGTGTGATGGTTTCATGTTTACACTGCAGTGTACAATGTGCCATCCCTGGGGTGGGCTGTTGTGGTGGTTCAGGAGATGGACTAGGAGGAGATGAGGGTTCCTGCCCCAGCGTGTGTCTCTCTGTCTATTGGTTCCCCTTCTGGTTCCCTTAAAAAGGAAATAAGAGCAACACCTGCTGCATTACCAGGGGTGTTTCAGTCCTGACCCTCTTAGGCCTGGGCATAGCCATTCTTTTTTGTTTAGGGGTCAAGTCCAAAATGTGATGAAGTTCTGGTTTTGCTGGGGAAATCTTCTGACCAGCTCGACCCTTCCAGCAGAGAGCCATAGTGTGCCAGGGGTGAGAGTGGAAGCTCATGGGCTGAAGAGCTGTGAGGGTGAAGCTGCCAACCCTGCACTGAGCAGGGGATGGCAAACAGAAGACCAGTTTTACAAGCTTGTCGTTGATGCCTTGAGTGCCAAAAGGGTGGGCTGAGGTCTACTGAGCTCCTTGCCCCTCAAGGAAGCATTTGTGTTGTTTGATCTTGTTTTCATCCTGAGGGATCTTTAATCACATCAGCATATTTAATTAAGTGTAATCCTAAAACCAGTGTTGATCTGGTTTTTTTTATCTAAGGCTAGCAAATCTGTAACTTTATGAGAAGAAAATGATCATTCAGTTTCTCGGTATTAATCCGCATAAAAATTGCCCTCTGAAGAGGAGCAGAGTGTGTGCTGGAATGCGAGGGAGGGGAGGGGAGCGAGGCTGTGATGCAATACCCAGGAGCTCCACCTCGGGTCTGCGAGGCTGCATCTGCAAACAGCAGCAGCGAAAACAACAGACCAGCTCCTCCTGTGATATGTGAAGTGCAATTATGAGCTGAAATATGAAGCTGGTATCTTAGTATCTTAACGATACTGAATTTATTTTCAAAGTTAAGCTGTGCAGAATGAATCATTTATCAGTGGGCCATATGGAAAGGCACTTATCTAAACCCCCTTCCTAGTCCCAGGTGTGCTGCTCTGGCAAGAACAAATCACACACAGCATTTGGAAGAGAACTTAAATTCCAGATGCGCAATTTTAAAAGATGCATTTGCAAAAATAAGGCCAAATTCTGCAATGTGTTATTTTTCTGCAGCTTCAGTGAAGTTAATGAGGTTCCATGGGGGTAACTGACACAAAATCCAACTCAAGGGATTGCCTTTTTTACCGTGTTACTCCAGTTCTGTGCCAGAGTTGCTTTCTGAGGAGCTAGTCTGTCATGGAGAAGAAACTCACCCAAAAGTGTCCGAAGTTCATTATGTCCTATTTATATACACAGTGAGACAGCAGGCAGAAGGAAGTGTTCTTACTGATGTTGCTGCTGATTGATGCAATAGTTGACAGCACTAGTCCTGACTTGAGGTGTCCCACTTCTGGAGGTCCCTGGCAGGAGAAAGGTGATGTTCCTTTCACTGGGCTGTGATACCTGGAGCTGGCAGCGCAGCCTGACCATGAGAACCCACTCAACAGCTCTTTACTGTTTTGTTATCCAGGACATCAGAAATCAGAGATGAGCTAAGTCAGATGAAAAATATATTGAAAATTGCTTTAAAGAATATGAAGAAATGATTTAGCAGTAGTTTTTCTCCACTGGGAACAGCAGTGCTGGTGGAGACTGAGGCTGTCCCAGCGCACAGAGCCATTGCAATACTGTCTGCCACTGAATGTTTTATAGCAGTAAACTGATCTGGCTTTATCAGGAAACTTGGGAGAAGCTGTTGTGCATTTCTGAAGTGCAATCCCTGAGCAGCATTTGGAAGGACCAGAGAAGAGCCTGGTGAGATCCTGGAGCTGAGAGCTGCTGCAGGGTGGACTCCAGCTGTAGGAGGAGTATGTACTGGCAGATGCTGATTGCTTGGTGACTGCTGTCAGTCAGAGCAGAGGCTGTAGCTCAGATGTCTGCAGCAGAAGGAATCAAGGGCAGTAAATGGAGAGGGAGCAGTGGCTGTGGCTGCAGGTGATCTGGTGCAACAGAAGCACATCACTAGATAAAAACAGTTCACGTGCTGGCCCCTAAACCTCCACCAAATGTATCTGGGGGTTCATGTTAGGCTGAGATTAGTCTGTCTCCCTTCGAGCCAAGCACATGGGTGGAAACTACCTGCAGGACCAAGCATTGGTTTGGTCCCTCGTGGCCTGCCTCAGCCCGGAGCACATCTGATGCAGACCCGTAGCAGGGCTTTCAGCTCGGTAGCCTGGGAAAGCCCCACGGCAGCACGCTCGCCACAGCTCGGCTGCG
The DNA here is from genome assembly GCA_013399075.1 of Chloroceryle aenea. NCBI lineage: Eukaryota > Metazoa > Chordata > Aves > Coraciiformes > Cerylidae > Chloroceryle > Chloroceryle aenea. The sequence goes on along the minus strand of VWZY01006553.1, from coordinate 296,109 downwards.
GTGAGTGAGGAGGGGTGAAAGATTTGCACCAGAGCTGCTGTTGCTCTGACCTGAAGGGCTGTGGCTGCTGTCAGTACAGTGGGGCCAGGCCGTGTGCTCATGGAGAGGAGTTTCTAGAGCAGAAATCAGGAGATGCAGGTTCTTCCTTTCGTTCGGATGCTGAATTGCTGTGTGACTTCAGGGCAGTTAAGTAACTCAAAGCCTTTTTAACTTGCTTTTTGCAAAGTGTTTGCTCTCCCTGTTGTGCCAGAAGAATGATGGTTACATGAAGGCAGGTGGAGAGTGTTGTGACACTTCTGGTTTATTCAGTTCTGTTTTCTAGACCAGATAGAAAAACTCATTTTGTACCTTTGCTAAATAATTTTAATTAAAACTGATTCAAACTGGCACATATTAGGAGAATGAATACTCAAGGCTGTTGACAGTGTTCAGCAGTGGTACTGTGAGGAAGTCTTTTTTTATGTAGGTGTCTGACTTGCTGGGTCGTTACTGGCCTTGTTCTGATGCTGTTGACTTTGGTTTACACCATTCTGCAAAGTGAAAGGACACCAGAGGAGGGGGTGGTATTGGTAACTGCCCAAAAGTGGCTACTGGTCCCTGCAGTTGTGCACAGGACAATGAACTCTTTGCTTCTTGCCCTGGAGACAAACCTGCTTTGGTCACCACCAGAAACCATACACCCAGCCAGGCTGTGCTTCCTCTGCTGTTTGATTCATCTCCATCCCTGCATCAGCTTGGGCACTGAACAGTGCAGGTGGCTGCAGTTCAAAAGCCAGGAGCAAATTCCTGCAGAAACACTATCATCTTGTATCTTGAGATGCTCTGAAACATCTGCCAGTTGGTTTAGATGATGGGGTGGCCTCCAGGAGCCAGATACTAAGCTAGAGTGATTTAGAGAAGACTGACAGGCTACATGTCCTAATAACACCAAAATATAATGGAAATTGAATGTCTGAGCACCTTTAAGTCATTTAGAAATCCCAGTCCTGTTATATTTATGAAACTGTCTGTACCATGCTTACAGAGGCATCAGGCAGGCTCTCCTCACATTCCCTCCCATCCAGAGCTGCCTAGCAATACTCACACAGGATTCCGTGCAAAAGAACAAGCTTTGCTGTTGGAATAGCTTATTCATTTTGGCACAATGCAAAACTCATTTTGGTTTAAACTGTGTGAAGATAAGAACTCAGAGAGTGGGTGTATCTGAGGTTGGAGGGCTCTGCTGCAAGAGGTGGACATGGCCAATGGGTTGTAGGGGTAACGGTGTCAGGCCTGATGGTGATCTCCTTTCCAGCAATGAGGTGACAGCAGCATCAGCAGAAGCAAGGTTAAGGAGATGAGTTAGCTCAGCTGTAGCTGGATGCAGAAGCAGCAGAAGGGAGCTTCTCCATGTCCCCTGCAGCTCAAGGGCTGGTCGCTTTGGTGCCTGTGTCTCAGTACCCAGATGGTCCTGATGGCTGTTGGTCTTTCACTTGCATTTTAAGTTTCTTTTCCCTGACTCTAAAAAAAGATTCCTTTCCTGAGCCAGCTTAAAAATCCTCCACTTCTTCTCTTTGTTTGGTTTTTTTGTTTCTTGCACATAGTGTAGCCTGGAGACTGCGAGTGACTGATTCCCAAAGAAAAATATCTCTGTTGCCCAGGCCCATAATTTATAGAATGGCTTTTCTGACCAGTTGTGTTTTCCATTTAATATATTTTCTGTTTCTCAAATCTCCCCTTCCAAGCGGAAATGCAGCGCTCCTCAGCGCTGCCATGGGGGATCGCTGCTGAGAGCTCAATTTAAAGGTCAGGGGCCTGGGTGACAGGGCGTACCTTTGCTTTCTGCTCCAAAATAGGCTGAAGACAAAGGTGAGGAAAGAAAGGAGAGGTAAACGCCGTAAGATCATAAAGAGCGCCGGGCTGCGCCTCACGCTGTACCTCACCACGGTGGGCTCATTAACGGGCGCTCCAAACGTTTCCGAGCGGCCATTTCCCAAAAATCATCTGTTCGCTCGTGTACGAAAACAAATGAAGTCAGCCTTGCCATTTCCTTGCAGTGCTTTCCTCTGGAAGAAGCCAGTGGTGGGGCAGGGGGCCAGCTGACATCCACGGCAAGGATTCTTCGGGCACGCTCGGCTGTGCATCCCGTGAGTCACGCGCCGGGCGCTGCGCCCTCTCCTGCCTCTCGACCCCGGCTGGGGCTGGAGGGGGAGGACCGGTCCCCAAAAGGCTGCAGAGCTGCCTGTGACAGCCCGTAAGCCGTGTTCTGCTCGTGGCCATTGCTCAGCTCCTCTCTGTGCCCGAGGTGTGGTACGTACAGCTGAAAAGCAAAAAAAGGCAGCACACAACTGGTGCTGCTCTGGAGCTTGCCAGGTTGGGTGTCATTGGTGCCCAAGTTAAGATACTGGAGATGTGATTTATTTATTTTTTCCCAATTAATTTATATGTGCCTAACAAAGGGCATAAAACTCAGGGAATCCTCTTGGTTTTGATGGCCTGGTTTTTACCTCTACCTCTTTTACATGTAGTGCTGTAACAAGGCATTGCATGACTTCATGCCAATTGAAACTAAGGCCATCTGGCCCTCAGAGGATGGTCATGTGGGCTCGCATCCACATGGCAGGAGAGAATACTTATCCCCATGGGCTTGGATCCATGTTGCAGAAGAGGGCCCTTACCACCAGACTTGGTTGTGCTCTGTGGCAAAGGATGTTCCTGCGTGGGAAGCTCTGTGTGGTGCAGACACACGAGAGTCACCAAGCCCAAGGGACAGCGTCAGGCCAGGGTGTGTGTTGAGAGGAGGTTCTCCACATTCTGACTCTAGCTCCTTAACCTGTTCTGGTTCTTCAGCCAGTGATGGTGTTGGGTGCTGGGATCCCAGCCAAGCTGGCATTTCTTTCAAGAGCCATAGGTAGAGCTGCATTTTCATGTTCCTAAAAATGTAGAAGGAAGCAGGGTTTTTTTTTCAGTCATTAAGGTTATGTCTTTTTATAAAGGAAAATGTTTAATTGTAATTCAATTAATGTTTTCAGATGAAAAAAATTACATTTGAATATTTTAGTGATACTGTTGTCTGTGCTGCCTGGGAGATATTCTTCAGTGTGACACTGTTTCTTCTGTTAAGAGCAACTGCTGACTCTTGAGTAGCCCTGTACACAAGAACAGTGTTCTGGCTTCTTTATAAAACATTTCTGTATCAAGAGGTAGGTTGCCCTGCTGTGTTTCAGCTCTGCCCTCATTCAGTCCCATCACGTTCAAATGCAACTGCAGATGATCTGTTCACATCCGTGACACCAAAAAGCAGAAATGTGGTTGCCACACAACAGGGCAAGGGCATCTGGAACACTAACCCTCAACCAGAAGTTTGAATATTCAAGCTGTAATCATACAAATAATTTTTAAATATCCAAAATATGCAGGCTGCATAATAGAGATTTTATTCTCCTGTAACTACCTAAGTTTTAATTTATATTTTGGGGGAAAAATGGCCCACCACAAACAAAACCAACCAACCAAAAAAACACCACCAAACCCAAGCCAGACTGAAAGAAAAAAACAAAGGTGGGTTGATACACATAATTGCAAAGGTACTAACTCTACTGCTTTAAATATTCTTATCCAAATGGTCTCAGATTGAAAGACTTTGCTCATATCATCTGATCTTTTATGAGTATAAAAATGTGAAAAAGAAGTGGCCATGGTTAGTCACAGAGGATTTTCCTGGCTTGGAATGTTTTTAGATCATTAGTCCATAGTATAGGGACAAATAGAAAGATGAAAAGGTGATAAAGGCTTTTGCACAGAATATAAACTGGAGGGCTTGAGCTCAGCCTCTCCGGAACGGGGCATTCCGTTGGAGCGAAGGCAGAACAGTTGCACATTAATAATCATTTTACAGCATGACAATGTGTTTAAAGAGCCCTCCCGGTGAATAATGGTGTTTTGCTCTCGTGAAAGCCTTGTGCTGCATGCCTCCCATTACGCTGGGAGGAGAGAGAAGGCTTCTGGTTAGACTCCAGGGCCCTAAGGAGCCTTCAGTCTTGACCCAGCCTTGCTGGTCCTGCTCATGGGCTGATGGCAGCCACCCCTCTTTTCGCTGACCTCCGTGAAGCTGCTGTGGTGGGCTAGGTAGAAAACACTGCCCCCAGCCCTGAAGCGATGAGAAAATTGCCGTTAGCAGTGTTAGGACCAGGTATCCCTTATGGCACATCTCTGAACCCTGGCAGGTGACGTGCACAGCAGGCATCTGCTGTGGGGCAGGAAGATGGCTTTGGTGAGGAGTGGGGAACTGTTGTCCACTCGCTCCCTTGAGCTGCCTGCTTTTCCACAGGGCCTGTGTGGTCAGGATTGTCTCTGTCGCTTTGAGCCTTTTGACTGGGCCTCATCCCGTGTTTCCCAAGGTGGGTGATTATCTTCCAGGCTGTGGAGCTGGTGCGTGGCAGGAAGAGGGTGAGGAGGTCCTGTCAAACCATCGGCTGGAAGGTGTCTCCTGTACTACTTTTAATTTGTTTCCAGTGTAGTTTCATCTTGACGAATCTGATCTCTTCCTTTTCTTTGTCTGCCTTTCCTTTCTCCATGTCCCGCAGGAGCATCACCCCCTCTGGCTTGCCCCCCCCCCAGGTTTCCCCTGGAAAGGCATTTACACCCTGTTAATGTGTTCTCATTATCCTGTTGTTCTTCACAATACATCAGCAGCTGAATGAGATGTATGGGGGAGGGGGGTGGTCCCCTCTCAGTTTTCTGTTTCCTTTCAATTCTTTCTTAGGAAAAATAATTCTGGTATGGACTTAATAGAAAAAGGAAACTGAAGCCTATTGATGGAGTAGGAGTCAGAAGCCCAGATGAAGCTAACTCCCTGTCCCTTCTCTTCTGCTGTGAAGTTGTCACTAATGCTGAGCTATGTTCTTTGTAAATTTAATTTATGAAATATCACTGAAATTTGGAAGGGCTCGCAGTGGAACTCGGCAAGAAGTAGAAGTTTATGGCCCCTAACAAGAACAAACAGGACCAGAAAATCCTTCATGTTCTCCCAGCTAGCCATAGAAACAGCCACTTTTTTTTCCTGCTAAATAATCTCAAGGAAAAGTTAGCGAAACATAAATTAGAATGACTGCTGCTGATTTATTTTTCTGAATAAAAAGGACATTCAGTAGCAGGTCATTTGTTTTTGTTTTCTTTCAGAGAGTAAATGGAAACATATTCTTACCTCACTTTTCTCACAAGTACAGTAGATTTCCTAAGCTTGTGTCAAGGTTTTATTGCCAGGAAAAAGTGGTTGAATATTCAGCATTTGTAATGAGGGCATCATCAGACCTGGAATACAGCTGTCGAGGCTGGTACCTTCCCTTCTCTAGGCTGGAGCTGATTTGGTTAACGGTCTTGGAGTGTCCCTCTGCTGGGCTGTTAGCTATGAACCGGCTTGCACCTATTACCTTCCTCTGCAGGTAGTCTTTGGAGAAGCCGTATTTCTGAATAAGGAAGCACCAAGACCTAATGACATTGCTGAGAAAGCATGTCAGTTTGGGAGAGAATAGGGAGCTTTATTTGTACGCTGAATGAATTCAGCTGACGGTACTGGATGGGACCACAGGTCTGCTGAGCTTGGTTTCTGGTCTGTGGTAGTATCAGCTCTTTGAAAGGAAATTCATGTCAGAAGGTTTTTCTGAGTACTTACAGAAGCACTGAGCATTCTTCCCTCTGACAAATTACAAAGGCAGCGTGATCAAGTGGATTACAAATAGGACTGGAAACTCGTGAGTTCTGTCTCTGGCTCCATCCTTGACTTTCTTCTGTGACCTTAAGCAAATCATTGAAAGTTCTTTGAGTCAGATTCATTGCTCCTGTAATTCCATTTGATGTAGTCAATGAGGAAGTGTGCAGCCCTATATATCTTAATTTTCCTATCTGTAAATGTGGGTGAAGGCTTTTGGTATGTAATTATTGCCCACAGGTTCTGAGATGTTTCAAATCTTTACAGCACTTTGATGTTAGGGAGCCTATTTGTTGACACACAGAGTATCTGTGCAGTAAGAGGTTCTAGAGAAGTTTTAAGCTTTCATCCGAGAGTGGGTGGAAAAACATTGTATGTATACTATATGTTTAATCTTGTTTTCAGCTTTCTTTTAAGTGTAAGAACTTGCCTATCACTTTTCACCCAACAATTACCTGTGTTCTGCTGAAAGACCTAACAACTTCTGGAGATTTGCCTTTAAAAAAACCCAACAACAACAAAATCCCAAAACAAACCAAAAAAACAACACCAAAAAGCCCCACCAAAAGTTGGCCTGAATATTGAAAAGCCCTTCAGGTCAGTTTGACTGCAGTACCCTGGTTATCTACCCAGCTGACAGATCTGAGTGGCGATGGTGATAAGGGTGATGGCTGTGATGCACTCCAAACACACCAAACACTTCACAGACTTCTTACAAGCTCATTTTAATTGTTCGTAGCTCTCTTTTTCCAGCAGGGAGGTGGTTGGCATTGGTTTGTAGCTAGAAACATCACCTGCAGGCTGTTTTGGGTGTATGTATGTAGCTGGATGTACCTGTACCAGTAGGTCAGCACTGTATGGCAGTTGGGTGGTGGATGCTGTTGTGTTGCCTGGCAGAGGCTGCCCCAGGCCCTTCAGGGCTGTTGGTGCTTTCATGGCACGGGGAGACTGAAACTAGGGGGTGTCAAGGCATGTGCTGACTGTTGTGCTTACATAGAAACCTGTCTTACTGGGCCTGTGTGTATCCTGTGCAGACAGTTCCCTAATGGGACCACAGAATGCCCATGGTGTATTGAGTTAGCGTGACTCAGTTCATGTATGTGGAAGAAAGAGCCATTGGAAAGCTGTTGAGAAATGTCCTGAAGGCCACTGTTCAGGAGAAAAAAAACCCCACACAACAAGACCATACAGTTCAGAAAAGATGTTATGAAGAAGGGCCAATATTTACAGTCACTGTACTTGGCAGCTCATTGTGGATGTGACATCTTAAAGCTTGTGGCATTAAAACGTTGCTAGGGGTCTAAAGAATGTGGCCCAGGTGCTCTTCTGGTGCAACAAGAGTTGACTTTGTGGAGTGATGAAGGAGGTATATGTGATCTCGGGAGACTTTGGTTCTCTCTCGGGCTCCCCAATTAATGTGCTGCCTGAGAAGTAATTTTCTCTCTTTTATCTCTTTGCCCTGGGTGGGAAGCATCTCAGTGCACAGTTGCATGGTGCTTACTGTAGTGAGGCTTCCATCCCAACTGTACAATCTAGACAAAAATTGTAATGACTCTAGATAATGCAGTTGACGTCAGCATGGCTGCAGTGATGGAGGCTGTTCCTGAACAATGCTTGTACTGTAAAACAGGCTTTGGGGGGGTTGGTTTCAGGTCTTGGAGCACGTGGTTGCAGCGCTGTGAGCTGCAGAAGCTGTGGCACTGCCTTTCTTGTGCTGAAAATCAGAAGTGGAAGAGAGACCTGTTAGGTCATTCATTTTGCTGGCTCTTGGTGGCATTATTCCCAGTGCCATGCTCTCACTGGAGCCTGATCCTCTCTGCTTCTGAATAATTCAAGCCCTGGTGCTTCTGCTACTTTCTTGGAAAAAATATTTCAGTGTCTTCTAGACCTCCTGGGTAGGAAACTCAGACTCAGCTGAGTCCTGTAACGGCCGTGTATAATTCCTTGGACCATCTGAAACCGTTCCACCTCTGTCTTGGGTGCTGTGCAACCAAAATCACTCAATCTGCAGTCGCCATTTTGGCCCAATTCCTTTGCTGTTTAATCTTTTCTTGTGAATCTATCTCCTAAACCCGAGGTTCCCCTGTAGCAGTCCAGAGTGTTCAGTCAAAACAGAGAGAGGGAGTGGTCTTCATTTACACCAAGTCCTTTTTTTATACTTGTCTGACTGAAAGGGTCCTTAAAAATGGGTGTATTGTGCTGTTTCTCTAATATCAATAATAAATGGGTTATCAGTGGTAAGAACCATTTCATTAAAATCACAGCTTCAGTCCCTACTTCCTGGATTTGTGTATTTATCAACAAATCTTTTTTGTTTTCTTTTTTTTCCTCTAACATGCACATTCCCATTCCTCGTTGGTGTAAAGGAAAGTTTTAAAGAGAAGGAGAAAAAAAAAATAGGTCTTGAAAGCTCAGAGAGCATTCGAACAAATCATAATAAAAATGTTGGGCTTTACTCTTTTTCCTTCCTATATTTCATCAGGCACAAGCTCTTTGCAGTCTGGCTCATGAGCTCTCGAAGCTGGCAGTGGTCATGGCTTTGGGCAGGATGGGGATCAGCCCCTGGAGCATGTGGTGCTGTGGCTCTGCACACTCCAGCTGATGCCACCATGGATTTTCCTGTGGTCGTGGAGATGACGTGGTCAGTGTATTCCTCAAATAGCCCTGTGGTATGTAGGAGACTGCACAAGTAAGTGTTGCTGAACTCAAGCAGTAACCCAAAAAATTAATAGACCAAGTTACTGGGAAACATGGGGGCCAGTAAACCATGTGTGCTTGTCTTTGGTGAAATGACTGTGTTCATCGGTGGGTAGGGCCTTGGGAAGTGTGTGAAACTTCCTTCCCAGGAGCCACTTCAGTCTAGGGAACTCCTGATCTCATTTCTGCTTGATGTATTCAGGGAACCACTGGTGAGAGTCCTGTGGCAGCTCCAAAGATGCTGAGGTCCCAGAGCATCTCTGTGCCCAGCAAAGTTCTGAGAGCCCTGGGGCTGTTCAGCTGGAGAAGAGCAGCCTGAGGAGGGATCTGACCAATACTGAGCAAGAGCTAAAGGGCCCATGGGGGATGACAGGATGGGACCAGACTCTTGTCAGTGGTGCCCAGTGACAGGGCAAGGGGCAGTAGGCACCACCTGGAACCCAGGAGGTTCCACCTGCCACAAAGGTCTGTGAAGAACAATACTGACTGCAAAAAATGTTGACCTTTAGGGTGGTCCCCTACAGCTAAATTATATTTGAGTCCCCTGTCCCATCAGCATCCAAAAGCAAAGGTAGACAAGTAAATCCACCAGGCTCATGTCATATTTCTGTCTTGAATATTCTGAATCACTTTCCCATGAATAATATCTGTAACAAGCCTTAAAATTATTCAATAGTGTTTTTACTATCAGATTATTTTTAAAAAGGAAGTAGCCTAATTGTAGATTGCTCAGTAGAATGCAAAGAAGCTACCACTTTGCAGCAATTAATCCCCAATTAAAGTTTCTAGAGCCGAGTTCTGCTTTCTTACAAGGGCAGGAAAGCTATGGCTGTGATTTCAGCAGGGTGGGGATGTTGCCTGCACCAGGTCTCGGGTTAACACTTTGCCTTCTCACCCTTAAAAGCGAGTGACCCGTGAACCTGCGCGGGTTAAAAGGCGGTGGTGCCCAGGCTGGGGAGCCCATGAAAGCCTCAGAGCAGCGTCAGCTCAGCTGCTGGGGGCGAAGGGGGATGTGTGCGGGAGCGCGCTGGGTGAGCTGGTGGAGGTAGGCAGCAGATGGCTGAACCCTGCACCCCAGCCTGCACGTGAGCACGTGGAAAATGACGACGTGGTGATTTTAGCTCGAAACTATGTGGACTTGGAAGCAATGTCATTTTCTTTCATGCATCTTTTATCTGAGAGTTGGCACGTTGCGTTGCGCATAGAAATTAAGAAGATGACTTGGGGCTCTCTTCTGTCGTCACTTACATGGTGTGTAACTCAATATTTTGTTTATTTATGGGAAAATTCTTTTCTGCAGCTCCACAAAGATTGCGCGAGAGCAAAGGAAGCATGAGGAAGGAGAGGGCCAGCCCTCTCCGCCCCAAAGTGAGAGCATTGAAAAAACAAAACCTGGCACCCAGGCTGCGGCTGACTGAAAGCATCTTTCATTTGTGCATTAAAGCCAACGAATCCCTGGCCTCCTCTCTCCCAGCCTACCCTCGGCATCAGCCAGCTCGCCAGAAAAGTGCGGGCCATAGGAAAATAAACTGTGTGTGTATGAGTAACTCTGATCTGACAGAAGCCAACGGCAATTAAAATGTCTCGCTCATATCTGATGGCCACAACACGTCTCTCCCCTGTCCCCCGTTGGCTTTGAGAGGCCTCTTGTGAAAATGAAAGTAGTCATCGAAATGTTTAAGTGGGTACGAGAGAGAAAAGCCGTCCTTTTTGCGCTCCACTGGCACACCGAAACACGGCCGAGAATGGTCCTGAGCTCTGGCTGCAGATCTTTAGTGGCGTTTGGATTATCCTGCTGTATCCTGGCCCTCTGCAGCTGAGAGTGTCTCTTGCTGTCAGGTACGTTCCTTGCATGAGGATGAGTTCTGCGCTGGTTTAGGGCAGAAGAATCTAGTGAAGGATGCCAGATTCTTCCAGGTGGTTAGGTTATGTTTCTAGGTGCAAGGCTGGGCTGGTTACTGGTCTTCGAGCGTCGCTGTGCCAGAGTTGTAATGACAGAGGCACTCTGCAATTCTTGCCTTGTGTTTGAGGATTCAGATGTAACCTTAGGGGGATAAAATGCTTTGGCTCAGTAAAAAGGCTAATACGGACAAGTCGCAAAACCTCAAGCTGAGGAAAGGAACATTGACGCTACAAAGAAAGAAAAACATTTATTTAAGAAAGACACACTGCCTAGAACTTGCTTGTCTGAAAGAAGCTGAGGGAATTTGATATGATGGGCTCAAAACCAGCAAGAAAATCAGGACATGGTCAGAACAAGGACAAGAGAGTCCCCAGGGCTAGTCCCAGCCTACCTGCCCCTGCTGCTGCCTTCCCTCGGAGGACTATGCCAGGCCATCACAAAAACATTGTCAGACCCATTTCAGTGGTTTGAGAGTTCTAACTAGCCCTAGCCTCTAAACCTTGAGGGGAGGGGTTATTTTTATAATAAAATAACGAGATTATCCAGGTGGCAGAAGGCCCCTGACAGCCTCAGTGAAAACATCAGCCAACACTAATTTCAGGCCAACCGAAACTACCCAATGACCAACACATTTTCGCCTGTAAATCTGCACGCTGCTGGCTTGTCCCACTGCAGTGACTATTTCTCCATTAGAATAGTACTTGAATCATCTCAGGTGTTCAGATCATGAGTATGTGTTAGTTCAGTGCTGCCAGCAAAGGATTGACCCTTTCCTCCCATTCAGCCCAGCCAAGCATCGGCAGAAAAAACAATTTCTGCAGGGACAGTGGAAAGGCTAATGAGGGAGCTGAAGTCTCACTGAGTTTGTGTTAACATCCCTGGGTGGTGGTACTTGGTGGATACGTGGCTGGAGTGTGGTGTCCTTCAGGACACCCTGGTGGTGCCCAGCCTGGCCTTGCTGTGCTGGGCAGGTACAAATGGCCGTGAAAGGGACAAGGTTTATGTGGATCTGAAAGTGCATTGCATCATCGGGGGCTCTGGCTCCAGACTGAGTGGGATGTCAAGGCTGGGATTGTACTCACTGCTTAGTACCAGGAGCAATGGCTGGTGCACAGATCTGTGTGTGCTTCATCCAGGTTAATGCAAAACAAATGTAAATGAGGGAGAAGATACTGTGGGCTGTTCTGCAGAGCCCAGCATCTGTGGGCTGGTGCCAGCCCGGAGTAACGCGCTGTGCAGATGTGGTGGCCCAGATCTCCAAAGAGCTGTGACACAGCTTGGGTAAGCAGGGCAAGCTCTGGAGCAGGTTTCCGTGCCGTGAGCCATGCCATCGGCTCATGTCATCGTGGAGGTAGGTGCCTGACTTCCTTATCCCTGCAACCCAGCTTTCAGGCAAATGACAAAGAGATTGTGGTTATATTGGATGGTTATTTTGAGTTACTGCTGCAAGGGCGAGGGGGGAGAAGTGGTAATGATTCACATGAATACAGATATGTCTATTTCTGCACTGTCATTCAAGGCATGAAGGGATTTCTAAGGAAGATATGCTATTTATCAAAGGTGTTTTTAAAATACAGTTGATGGAAGTGTGCAGATAGTTCAGACTGCAGCGTTGTCAGGGACTGAACACTAACCAGTGGCCTCTGTTACCTGCTGACTTAAAAGAAGGTGGTGACATCAGTTTGCCTCCACCCTTGTTCTTCACCATCTTCACTTTGGGTCCATTTCATTCCCTCAGTACCTGACCCAGGGAAGGATGGAGTTCTCTCTCTGTGCTGGCCTTGTTTACTTTTGTTCTGTTTCATTTAAATTCAACTGATTAGAATCTCATGGGGGCTGGACCTGCATCTGTGAGAGCAAAGAAAGCTTTGGTGTCCTGATCTGTAGCCTTGAATGGGACGTTGGTTGTGGTGTCTTGGAAACTCTTCTACTGTCCCGAGAGGGTTAGCACCTTCTGCTGTTATTTCTGAGCTCTTAGGATGATGTGTTTGGCATCCAGGTGACAGAATGGTCATTATCTTTAGGGGCAAATACATGTCAGTGTATACAGATGTGTTCTCTGAGTTAGGGAGTGTTGGTCCTGGAGTACCAGCAGAGTTACTTCACCCTGGTTATTGGATGCACAGCAGTGAATCAGTTTGCAGTTGGATGTCCTGTCTCCCAGGTGACAACTGAGCAGCTGCTCATTCTAGAACCTGTCTTTATGTTTGCAATAATGAGAAACTTCACAGTGAAACTTAGAACCCCAAACACGTTAAAAGTTACATTAAAACTGGTGATCTGATTCTGTTTGGATGAACTCATATTTTCCAGTGCAAATGATTTAATGAAAATGGATCAGAGCATCGCTTTCACTAGCATAGTAAAATAGCCCCATAGGTTTTTCAGTGACTGTAGTTTATGGCAGGTATTTTAAAAGCCCTTCACAAGGAAATAAAATTGAAAAGCTGTGATTTCCAAAGTTAACACACGCCAGTTCCGTGAGGTTTGGCTTAACCCTGTGAGCCCCGTAGGGCTGGTGCAGGGAGCTCCCTCTGCCTGTCTGCAGCTTCTTCAAGTGATTTTTTTTCATCAAATTCAAATATTAAGTAGCCCATCGAGGAAAGTGTGGGGCCAAATTCTGCAGAGCCTGTCCGTTCAATTAACTCTGCTGTCAATAAGTGAGCAGGGAGTGGAGCTGCACGCAGCAGAGCTTTCTGCCAAAGAAGGCACTGCACGTGTAGCTGCAGCCCTCGTGTGCTGGGCGGGCAGGCAGCCAGCGTGTCCTGCCCCTGGTGAGGCTGGACACCTCCGTGGTGTCACAGCTTGGGTCTAGATTCATCTAGTTCTGGCCCACCAAAGGGCAGCGCCGCCTCGAATCACAATGAATTTCAGCGCAGGGTTAAATCTAGAAGCGTGCACCAGCACTTCCCTGCTTCATAAATCTACTGAATGAAATGTTAAAAGGTTCTCTTAATAAGGATGAGGTGTTAACTCTCAGGAGGAACAAGAAAAATAGGCAAAACAATTTCAGAAACTCCGGGTAGATGCTAACACAAGGTTGGAGTAGTTCTCCAGGGAGTTTTGGATGGTAGAATACCCACCAGACCTGGCACGTGGAGAGGCAGGGTGATGTGCAGTCCAGGGTGCTGCAGCGTAGGGGGATGTACATACAGGACAGCCCCCTGTAGTCACTCGTGCCCCGTGGGAATGTGTTTGCCTGGCTTCAGCTCACAGCTCTGATCTCAGAGAATGCCCCTGGAGCTTAGACGGGGGCTTTGCAGCTCTGGCAAAGGCTTTGAGAGAAGCATCCACCAGGTAGACGTGGACAGGTTTAATAATACGTCGAGGCTTCACTTTACGTGCTTGCCTTCTAGTTTCTTTTTTTTTTTGTAGACGACCCCCTGGCAGCCTAAACTTTTTTTTTTGAGCTGCAGAGCAGAGTATTTCAGAGCAAACCCCAAATGCTTTGATCTGGAAGTGCCGCTGATACGTTCTGTGGGAGCTGTGGATGAGCTGTCCTATGCTTGTGTTTATTTCTGTATGGGCAGAACTGGTGAGAGCCAGTGCCTTGTCCACCAAGCAGTAACCAAGAGGAGGCAGTGGGGTACACCATAGGTGATGGAGCTGTTGGAACCCCAAAAGCATTTGGATGCTTGAGGCTCAGAGGCAGTGGATTGGCACATCCCCAGGTGCCCAGGCTCTCTTGGCAGCCCCGGGGCTGCACAAAACAGCTGAGATCCCTCCCTCAGTCTGCATTCTTTGTAATACCCCGAGTCCTGGCTTGTTCACACTACTGAGCCTGCATGGGGCAAGACCACGCAGGTTAAGCATCCCAGTTCCAGCCAAGAGAAAGAAAGTTCTTCAAATCAAGTGAATTAGAGTAATCAGATCACTTTTCTTTCTGAAAAAGCTCCTTTGCAGAGAGAGACAAACGATGACCCTTGGCCAAATGGACACAAGGGCTCCTTTGGGGAAACCATCGAGACCTCTTGGGACTTGGAACAAGGTCTTGCTGGTTTCCCCCTCAAAGAAAAATTCACCCTACTCCTCCAAGGCCAAAGCAGATTTTTGTAGAAGCTGACAGTTACGTCTCCTGTTTCCTCCTGCTCCCTGACTTTCACAGAAAAAAAAAAGAAAAAACAGCAAAACCTGTTCTTATTTATTTGGTGGGTTCTGCAGCTGTCAGTGTATTGGGGATAGTTGCAAAAAAAATCCTTACAAAGCTTTTGTAAGTCTGAAGGGCAGGAGTCGGGAGTGAGAAGCGGAGGGACTGTCAGTAGACAGTCGTACTCATCGGAAGCTGTGCGATAACATTACTTGGGTTTTCAACTAATTTGTCTGCTGTTCACTGTTTACCCAGGAATCTGGTTTAAAACCCTATGCGGTAATATAATTGACTGAAGAACCATAATGTAACCAGAAAATGAATCAGAAGGAATTATTTTACAAACCCACCACTTAACTGCGAGCCGGTGGCAACCCGCAGTGGCCCTTTTCATCTGCTTATCTTCATTATGGCATTAGAGATACTGTCGGCTCTGCCAGCCTTTTCCGAACCCCACAGGCACAAACTTCCTCCTTTTTTTTATTTTTTTTTTTCCCCTGAGAGAAATGCATCTTTCTGCTAATATCTTAACCTCTTTATTAGAGAAAGCAAATAATAATTGATGGCAATGAATAAATAAAAAGTCTTAATAACCCTTATGCTGTTCATGACCTCAGGAAAGGAGGGGGCAAGGTAGGAGAAGGTTGCAATTTTAGTTGTTCTGTGCTCAGCCTAATGCAGCATCACTTGTATAAAAGAAATTACGCTGATCTGTCCCCAGATCTTCTCTTGGCTCTGCTGTCCCAAGGTGCTAAACACCTTCCCTGTGGTGAGAACTGCTGGGAGCTGCCTGTGCCAGCTGCTCTAGTCATTCTCCAGTACTGAGGCATCACTGGTAACAGACTGTTTGGGAAATCTGGACTTTATTGAAAAAGGGCAGAATGTTCTTGTTCCAGGAATAATTTTTCCAGCTCTTGACATTTTCTGCGGTAGCAAGAAGAATATGAAAATATTGGGAAAGGATCTTTAGTATAGGCGAAGGTATCCAGTGTGGATTTTTTGCTCTTAAATGGGAAATGTGTGCAGAATGTACACTGTAAAATCACAAATTACTGTGAAAGTCGATATGTTGACTTAATTTAAGGCAGTCAGGTCCAACTTAGCTCTGTATCTACTTGGAGAGTTTCAAATCTTCACATGCTGTTTATCTCTGGTGATGCCTTGGGTGTATTATTCTAGGTGACTTGCCACCACCATGAACAGTGTTAAAGCCCAATACACTTTACTTTTGAAAATTGCTGATACATTTTCTTTATCCTTAATTGCCCCAGTATTTTCATATCTGCTCTTCTGGCCCGCTCTGTGAGTGTCTCAGGGGCCAGTTGCATGTGTGTGCTGATGACCAGCTACAGCCACCCTTGCAAGAAACCACATCTGAAGTTGTTCCCTGTTCACACCATCACTTGAATTCTGCTGTGAGTCCCTTCCAAGCAGTTACAGCTAAATCCATGCCGTGAAAAAATCACATTTAGCATTAATTCTTCCAAAAACAAGTCCAACTGCAGTATCGATGTAAGATTTGGAAGAACTCTTGAGTACCTTGTGAAGCAACAAACAGCTTCTTGAGGCTCAAGTGGTGTGATTTGTGAATTTCTACACACTCAGGGTCTGAGGTTTTCATCCAAATTCAGAGTAATCATTACACTACCAATCTATCCCCTCCGCAACAGTACAAAGGTTTTTTTCCATCAGAGGGAATGGTAGAAGAAAATGATGTGAAACTGAAAAAGGGTTGGGTTTTCCTGAACTGCTCAGAGAAGTATATACCATTTGCTAAGGAGTGAAAAACCATTTGCTAATCTGCTGCCATCTGCCTTTATTACTTCAGCCCTCTCAGCCAGACACTGCAAGAGCCACTTTATTGCGTGCGTTCGATCAACTTTCAATCACACACTGAACAACCCTGTGTAGGGACTGAGGACAACTGGCACTGCTGTACTGGGAAGGTTATGGATCCTCAGCATTTAACATTTTTCTGCAGATCTTGCTCTGTTTTCCAGATTTTGAACCTTTTTTTTTCTTGAGTTCCATAGCTCATTTGGTTGCTGACATGACCATAAGCTTCTTAATGTAAATCAACCCGCTGCTGTCTTCTGAGGCTGGAAACCAACGAAAACAATAGCACCAAGAGGTGTGAATTTTCCCCCTTCATCTTAATAGACTGTTAACTTCAAAGTCTACTTGTGACCACTTAAAGGCTTAGTGTTAACCTCTCCTGCTACAGTATGTCCAACAAATGCACTTGTTGTCCAGCCCCATATGGACATACCAGATGTTCCTGCCACTGGAGTGGACATTCCAGAGGAAATTGCTGCTGGCGGCACGGTCCGGAGGCAGGACAGGGGTAAGAGGCTGGCCCAGTCCAGTCGAGGCCAGTACTGGTATTCTTTTTGAACTGCAGATGCTGGCTTTATAAGCTGTCTCCAGCAATTCCTCGTGTGAACTAGCTCTTCTAAACATTTTTCCAGATTCCATAGGGATGTTGCTAAAATTGCTGACCAATTTTTGCTCATCTGCATCCAATATTGAGAACTTTAACAAGTCATGGAATATTTTTCCCCCCAGGCAGAGAGAGGATTTTCAGACATATTTTCCTCTCATTTTCTGTAGAAATAGAAGACAAACACTGACTTAATGTTTGTGCAAGGCCATCTATTTAAAACAGATCCAAAAGGATTTTGAAAAATGTAGGTAAGAATACGCTTTTCTAAATGACACCAAAGTACAAACCCCCTGCCCTTCTTCCTGTTTCGCTCCCATTTGGCCCTGGCTTACTCTGTGAAGCACACTTTGCTTGTTCATCAGGTGCCAAATGAGACCATGTTACTTTACTACCTATATATGCCTTAGAATTAATTTTTATTTATCAAGAAAAACTCCAGTTACCTGAAAATCCCTGTAGATTCCCCCCCGAGCATATCTTACCACTGCTTCCATCTGCATCATCCCAGACACTTCCTATGTATTTCCCACTTGTTGCTTTTGCCTTCCCTTTCTTATCCCTGATCTTAAGTCAAAGAAGACTGAAAAATTACAGTATGATCTCTCCTTCTCTTTGGGGTATCTCTGCTTCTGCCCCTTTGTCTTTTCTGATTCTTTCCTGTCTCAGAAACAGGAGCCCCTGTTTATTGCCCTCTTTTAAGCCACCACAGTTTTATTTCTCGCTCTCCTTTGGGCAGAGGGAGAGGTTACCATGTCTTATGCTTTTTTTCCTCCCTCAACTTCTGTTTCCCCTATGTATTTACATCCAAGGCTCCTTAGATATTTTGAGTTCCTTTTCATCCTGGGCATTGTCTGGTTAGTT
The DNA here is from genome assembly GCA_013399075.1 of Chloroceryle aenea. Taxonomy (NCBI): domain Eukaryota; kingdom Metazoa; phylum Chordata; class Aves; order Coraciiformes; family Cerylidae; genus Chloroceryle; species Chloroceryle aenea. The sequence goes on along the minus strand of VWZY01006553.1, from coordinate 278,429 downwards.
CCAGCTTCCTGCTGTACGGTCTTCTATCTTCTTGCTAGCTGAAACTCAGAACTGGAAATCTATCATCAGCCTTCATGTTCTACTGCAGGACTTGGTCCCTGCTCTCTGTATTTTCACTCTAGGTCACTGTTCTTAGATTTGTCAAAAAACATGGAGTTTCTCTCTGCAGAGCATCTCTGGTAGAGAATACTGGCTGGCACCTACTCGACTGAACTTTGATCCATCCATACTGGGATTGCTGTGAGGATCTTCTCTGCTTGTCCCTAGGGGACACTGCAGCCTCTCACACTGACTCTTGACTGCAGAAAATTGCTTGTCTTTGGTGCTTGTGAAATCCTGAGAATGAAGCACAGTGCACTGTGCAGCAGCCTGTAGCAGTGAACAGTATCACTTGTGTTAGTCCCTTGTACTTTGCGATCCGTACTCGCTGTTTCTCTGTACTCTTACACGTAGTCCCTCCTAAAAGAAGTCAAACTGAGACTCAGAAGCTTTCCTTTCATTTAGTATTGGCATTGTAGATAGAGTGCAGCCGTTGCTCATGATGAAGACAGCCAGCCATGGGGTACAGGATTACAGATGGTGCTGTGGGGTCTGCGTTGTCCCCTTGGACACGTTTGTTCTTTATACTTCTGTGGCCTCACACAGGGGGAGAGCAAGGAGCTGATCTTGCAGGAGAGAGATGTGGTGGGTGCAGTCCTGCTGCCTCTGGCTGCCCCGAGCTGCTTCTCACAGAGGTGCTGTCATGAGGGTAGGAGGGCACACCACCAGCAGCAATGTGCAATTTCAGCCTTTACACCTTTGGGGGAGTTTGCTGGAGCCGTGAACTGAAATCCCATTCAGCAAGAAGCATCGGGCTCTCTCAGGCGCTTGGATAGCCACAAGTTCCTGTTCCTGCGTGGCTGGATCCCATAGAAGCACTGTCTGATTTTAATTCTCTTAACACATCTCATTATTAGTTGTAGTAGTTAAAAGGCAGGAAGGTCATAGCCTGTTTGTTGTAAGCCTGATTTCATCTGCCAGACTGGCAGTTAAGGAACTAACTCGTTTTGGAGTCATTTTCAGAGAGTACAGAAACCCACCAGGTGCTTTTCACAGCTTCTCTCCTAGCTTCACACCTATCATCAAAGTTCAGAGTGGGGTGGCAGAGAGTATCAGGTGCAGGGCACCGCCGTGACCTTGCCAGCTAGGGCTGCCTTCTATTCCTGAAATTGTTTTCTTAGGAGTCGGCCGGTTGTGTAATTCCTTCCTTCTTTTTTTGTCCTGATGGTTATTATGATCTCTGTTCTGTGTTTATAATAACGTGTGTTTACTAATAGTGTGGTGGCATGCACTGCCAAGCTGCTTCTGCTAACAATAAAAAAAGGGAAAATTGATATTTATGGAGACTTGGGGGCTGGCCGGGCTGTGGCTCTTGATTTTTATTGTAGCTGACTGCAGGCTTCTCAGAAACGAGAATCTGTATCTCATTGTGGAGAGCTGGTTTCCATTTCAATCTGGGTCCCATTATTAGGGGTTGGTTTACATTCTGTAAGGTTAGCCATGTGCAGATTCACACAAACAAATACGTAATTTATGTCTGTAGCTTTCACTTGTGGTATTTAAACCTCCACCTATTTGAAATGTCTCTGGAAGGGGATAAGAGGAACTACAATGTTCCTCTTTCTAATGGATGGGTATGTTGTATAACAACAAGCAGTCTAATAAAAATAGTTAGAATTAATTTCCACCCTGTACCAAGCCACCAGGGCAGGAGTGAGCCGTGTTAGGGAGGAGCATTGCAGAAGATGTGAATGGCCACTGCTCGTGCTGCGTATCTCGCATGGCCACGCAGAGGACCCCCTCTCCAAGACTGTCATCAGCCCAGCACGCTGCCCAGCATCAGCTGCTGCTTGGAGCTGTCTTCGTGCCACCCAGTGAGGTTTTCAGGTTCAGGGTATTTCATCTTTGGGAACCTTTGCAGTGGTTCCTACACAGTGTAAGAGGAAAAGATTAATTCCCAGAAAAGCTCTCAGTCTCTGGGAGCAAACTGGTTTGCTGAGCAAAGATTTCACCCTGAATGATCAACTCCACAGTGTTAGAGAAGTGATAGTGGAATCCTAACCATGTGTGAGAATTATCAGGTGTTGGGGTGGAGGCTTCTTTTAAAAAGTGTCTCTAAGTGAGCTACGTGTCAGTGGACAATTGCTTCCTTTGGAGGAATATATTATGCCATGCCAAGGAGTTGACTTGGCAGAGATGAAGCCTTTCTAGGCAGGATGCCTGGAGAAAGGCAGCTGGCACTGTCTGCCTCTGAGCTGGGGCTTTGCTTGACACTGCAGACAAGGATGAGGGGAGTCGTGCTGAAACAAAGGGCATCAAGGGCATCCTGCTCTCTTTCCCTTCTGCAAGTAGGGTCTGCTTGACCTCAGGTGACTCCAGGTCTCTGTTTTCAGCTCAGTGGAGAGCTTGGTTTGTTGCCAAGCTGAATACTAGAGGTTTCACTCACCTTAGGTATTACTAATGAGGTCTCCTTCCTCCTTTTCCTTCAAATTCTGTGCAAACAGGACTTGTGTAACTCCTGTCTTCAGCTTTTTGGTTTTCCCCTGTGGGTGCCAACCCAAAGTACTCGTAGAAGAAATGGTGACTTGTCCTTTTTGCCGCCCAAACAGGGTTGTGACAGTGCCAGAGTAAAAAGGACCACCTAGAAAAGTACCTTTTTCTCTGAAGGATAAGTATTTTCTTTAAACTTTGTGTTAATAGGGGGGTTGCTTCTCCTCCCCTGCGTCTCCCACCAGTACCAGCCCAGCAGGCGTTCATGCCACTGACAAGCAGACAGGCTCGGTGAGGACAGACACTTCCATGGCTAAACTCTCCCGCTTTCATTTAGTGTCCCATGTCCGACACAGAGTACATTATAGCCTCTTGTACCAGTGAATCTGCATCACTCAAGTGATAGAAACAGATTGTTTTCATGCTAGAAGTGATGCCAATTACATATTATTCGATTAGGAGTTTGTTACTCAGAGTCTCTGATGGTTAGGGGGAGGAGGAGAATGGCATTTCAGCAGCAGTGGGTTGCCCTACAGTACAGCTGCATTATAGAGCATCTTATACACATGAAACTTTTAACAAGCTTAATGAATTTAAGCTGACTTATTGAGAACTTGAACTGTGCAACTCTATAGTCTCTAGACAAAGTTATGTTACAAGAACATGTAAACATCATGTGTCTGATCTGTCCTTTTCCAGTCCTACATTTTCTCAATTACATGGGTGCAGAATATGTGCTCCGCTTTCTGCTCCCATAGTTTCCACGAATGCCCCTTCATAACCACATGGAATAAAGGAAGTACGAGGTATGTCTGTGTTTGGAAACTTCCCTGTTGTTTTTACCTGGATCCATAGTTTAGATACGCATAGGAAACTAACCATATTAAAATCATAAAATATGAAAACTCAGGGAAGAAATCACTCGGCCCCAGAATGAGTTAATTTTGGTTTATGGAAGGCAGAAAAACTAGTGTCAAAATCAGTGCAGAGGTGGCAGGAGCCCTTAATTTTGAACATTCTGTGTGGTGAATTGTTCTTCCTGCGGTCAGACTGAGCAAACACTACTAGCTTTGCTTGTCATCTTGTCATAAGGCTTCAGGGAGAACATCACTTGAGAAGTGTGGATGCTTTTGCAGTGTTAAATGCATTGCTCTTTATGACCCGCAGTTTTCTTCTGCTTCTCAAACAAGAGCTTCGTATTTGTGTTGAACACAGAATATTTTTAATAGTAACATCAGATTTGAAATGCTGTCCAGATCCTTGGTGACTATAAGCCAGCATACCTTCTTTGGGGACAGTAAAGCGTTGGCACGTGTGGGTCCCAGCACTTTTCTTGTTCCTATTGTATGAGCTGCTTTCAGGCAGCCCAGCTTCTGCAGCATCTAGAGTGGCCGTGCCCACCAGAATGCATACTGTGGATGTGTTTCTTACCTCTCAGTTTCGCCTGTATGTTGGATTCAGGGTTATATTGAGCCATCCTATGAGAGAATTTTTCCAAGGGGAGTTAGTATCTCCCCTCCGTCCCATTGCCTGCTCCCTTGCTGCTTTATAACCCCTCTCACTATGAAGCTGTTTTCATAATATTCTTATGAGAGGTGCTCCCCTGAGGCTGTGACTCACCTCTCCGTGGCTGTTGGCATCTCCTGCTGGCAGCTGGGAGAGGCTGATGGAGGGGAACGCTCCTGCCTTCAGCCCTTGCCACAAAGCCATAGAGAAGGGGGAGGTAATAGGAGGGACCAGATTCTGCATTTGGAAAAAAAATTAAAGCATTAGTTTGCTGCTAGTAAGTTATTACACCCAGACTGTGTTCTTACTGCAGAAACTCATAAATAAGATTTCATTTCGGTTTTCCAGGGATGGAGTGAGGAATTTTAAGGACCAGCCTGAGGAAGCATATTTGTATCATCACCATCTTTAATTTACTGCTCTTTGTAAGCTAGTAGAAGACTGTGGGTTTAGGGACTACTAATAAATACGGTGTATTGAGCTGGGATATGTATGAAAACCCAGATTTTTAAATTTTTTTATTGCTTTTAGCTCTAAACTTTAACACCTTGGGATGCTCTGAGGGGTCAGTTGTCAGTAACATAGGTAACACTTCTGCATGAGAGCTGTAAATTAAAGGCAAACAGATTTCTGCTGATAGAAGTTATTGTAGCAGAAGACTGATTTACATCAGCTGACTCTCTGGCTTTTGGAGAGTAATTACACCAGCTTGGACCCCTGAGCTTTCCTAAAGCAATGGGGTGGATCTTTAGCTGGAAGAGAGGAGGCAATTCAGGTGGGGTCGGGAGAACCATGGGCACTTGCACAAGCTGAGAATTTGTCTTAAGCTTGTTGTCCATGTTCGGTGTAAACTGCATTGTGCAGCAGCGAGCCTTTCGTTGTATTTTCTCTCCCTTGGTCATCTGAGGAGGTGAGTGACAGACCAGCTTTGGTGGGCACCTGGCATCCAGCCAGGGTCAGCTCACCACAGGTACCTTGATGCAGGAGGCATGGAAACTCTCAGGGAGTGGCTTTAGGGGAGCGAGACCATGAGGCAGCAGGGCTTCCATTAAAGTGTGGCTCTCCTGTGGAGATGTCAGTGGGTATTTAAGGGCATCGGATGCTGTGAGTCTGTCTGGTACATGAGAGTTAATCTGCTGAAGCTGGGGAAGGGACTGAAGAGGGAAATGATCCACTTTTCTAAACATCTTCCTCTTAAAGAAAAAAGATCTCATGAGAGCCAGAGGCAATGAGATCCTGTGTTCCTGTTAAATAATTCTGTTAAGCCCAGACAGAACTCATGTGGGAATGAAGAAAACATGAGTAGTTCAATAGGGCACAGCTTGATGTCCCAGTGACTTTGAAATTGTTGGCCTGTGAAGGAAATTAGAGTTGTCGGACTGTCCCTGAAGCGTTGCCAGGTAGGTCAGGGGCTAACTCTGCAGTTAGTCAGTGGTGTTTGTTGTGGGCCACAGGGAGAGACTCTGGACCCCGTTTTCTATCACACTAGTGGCAACCAAACATTAACTGCTGCCACCCAGAAAAACCTGTCGAGCGTGGAGACACCCACCTTGTCTATGGAGCCGGTTCTTACAAGGATGGTGTTGAGGCCCACTGGACAGAAGGACACTGACATTAGCCTTCTTTATGTGAGGTTTGGGGTTTTTTTTCTCTTTTTAGAGAGCAAACCACTGTGACCTCACTCAGTTTACCTCCAAAAGAGGCCTTTTTGTTTTGCTTGCTTTCCTCTGTAACCTTTTACAAGTGTCGTCACTCCGGTCTCGGTTCATCAGTAGGACAGCGGCATCAAGCTACGCTGTGTTTTCAGGCTGGTTCCTGCAGTAGTGTTGTCTCAGTTTAAAAATAGGAAAATTAATTACTAAGGGCTTCAGGTTTCTAAAGGTTTGTTGTGACTGCACTTCGGAGTGTTGAGCATGCAGCAGGATGTGCTGTTGGACCCAGGCTGTCTTACGTGAAGTGTGGAGACACTGAAAGCACATGGAGAATATATGTGTAGTGTCTCAGCTTCAGTTCTCAGTGGCAGTGGTCAAAGAGCTGCTGACATTAAAGAAATGGAGAGGGGACAGTTGAAAACACAAGATGGACAAGGGGGTAGACTTTTATTGTTAGGCATGAATTAATGGCTTTTATTAACACAAAACCTGTCAACCTAATGCAAACGCTTTGTTAACTGCAGTCTGCCTCAAGATACTCTTCACTGGAGAGCACTTCAGTGCAGAGGTGCAGGTGCAGCACTACAGATGACATTGAGCTGTCTGTAGTAAAATTATGTTGCGTGTTTCCAGAAGCCCACCCACAACACCCATTCAGCCACAGGCTTCTACTTGGTGTAAGTTGCACTGAAGACTGCATCCCATCTGCTGCATCCACGCTCTGGACAGTTGGAGCAGAAATGGCTCAAATGTGTGTCTGCCTGACCAGCAGGTCTCCTTGGGTTGTGAAAATAGAAAAGCAGGAATGTCACCGTTTAACTTGACGCAGAAGTGGTTCCCAGCAGCTCGGGCTGGGAAGGCTTACTTCTGGAAGGAGACCCACTGTGAGGATCAGCCGAGCTTTGTGCAGTTGCCCAAGGTACTGAAGACAACACTTAAGCCAAGATACTCAGTAAAGCTCTTCAGGTTTTGTTGGTGCAGATGTTCTTCATTACCACAGTAGAGCAGGTGCTGAGGGCTTTTTTTTGTCCCCTAACCGTCTTCATCGTCTCCCCTTGCTAGCCTGGGAACAATTACTCAGTCCATATTCAGAAGGAGAGGGTCTCTTATAGAATCTATAGCAACACTGATGACCACATCTGCATACCCTGGTGCAGAAACTGTTCCAGTAGTTGGCTTATCAGATCCCTTTTATAACCCAGGGGGGCTTCCTCTGCTCATGCCACACAAGCACATAGTGGAAAATGCACATTCTCTGTGTCTCGTTTGGAAATATTTCTCTGAGAGGATAGCTGATGGGATTCATACTGTGCTTGATAGTTCACATACTGTGGTTAGATGTGATTAATGCAAATGAGAGAGGGGGTTGCACCCGGGTTGGGTAAAACATAATAGTTACAACCAGGAGAACTGGAAGAAGGCACGGGGAAAGTAGACTCTTCCCCAGAGGGATCCAGGAAAATTAGCCTAATAACATAAGGTGTGTTGGCTGGAGCGAAGCTTGAAATAAATGTAGTGGGTTTTGCTTTCACACAATGTAATTGCATGTAGGTACATGGCTGTTGTTGGGAGAGCTCTGGACAAATCCCTGTCTGGATTGTTTGTCTCTGTGTCAGAGTCTGGCAGTAGGTTTGGTGAAGCCTGGTGCTGCATCTCATGTAGTATTTTTCTTGTGAATATTAGCACATGAAAATAAAATAGTCTTTTAATGAGTATTTGAATGTAAAAGTAAACCCAAGAGCATCATAAGCACAGTCAGAATGAAGTTGTAATGGGGGGGGGCAGTAACTAGTATTTGCCATTCTTGCTGTGATTGTCAGCTGTACATTTGGATTACATACATGAAATGGAATGGCAGCCTCCACCTAAATGCATCAAAATGAGTTGGAGACGTGACAGAGTGACACGCACTGCTCAATTGGAAAGCCTCCAGCTCCACATGTCCCGCAGTGTGCCACAAGGAGCTGCCAGCTCCGCCTTGCCTTTCCTAGGTCATGACCTACCTGGGCTGTTGTCACTGCAGCATAACCTTTTATTTCCTAGCAGTCTACCTGGGGCTTCAGTATGTGGCAGCACAGCCAATGGCGTGCTTGACTCTGAGCAAGCTGGCATTTTTGGAGTGTCATCTGTTCTCAGCAGCAACTTCTATAATTGCTTTTTACTCTGTTACTTGCATTTCATTACTGGCTCTGCTTCCAAGAGGCTCACGGCATCCCCTGGATAGAGCAGCCCTGCAGCTGCTGGAGTTGATGCTGTTCTGTAGTGTTGTCTGGGTGCAGCTCCAGGTAGTTTGCCCTAATAGGATAAATGTTTGGCAGCACCATCTGTGACTTTCTGGAGCCTGGTCACACTGGCTCTGCAGACAGTTACAGCCTAGTGTCTCTTCTCCCACATCCCTCTTGCACCTCTCCTCTTCATCACTGCCATCCTCTAAACTATAGCATTTAGTATTTGTATTTATAGCAGATAAAAATGAGGATTCCCTTCTGCTGGTTGCTAAATGTCTGCTACATAGCCTAAGGAGACTTCTCAGATGGGCTGTGTTGTGGTGGGACAGTGTTCTCATACCCACTACTCACCCTTCAAGAAGTTACAGGTGTAGAGAGTCACCAAGTTACCTCCAAAACACATCAAAACTTAGGTAATTCTGCCCTGGATAAGGTCATTCTTGTTCATGGATTTCTCTCTAATTAAATTTCCACTGCCATTTTGAGAACTAAATGTTACAGTGATAGGTACAAACATGGAAAAAGGCAGTATGGTCTTGTCTTGAGAAAATCTGACTTGTGTGTTCATGGAAAAAAGTCAAGTCAACTTAGAAGCACACTTCCTATTTGCCTAGATCAAAAATGTTCCTGGATGAGAGACAGTCACTGCTGCCTCACAGAGACCTTGTGTCTAAGGAGGTGGCATTCCTCTTGGCAATGAGATGGCATTTCAGGAGGTTGATGACTTCCATGGAAATCTAGTGAGCAAGAGCCTGCAGATAGTGTGTGGATGACTTCTGGGATAACAGAAAAGAGCTCCTTCACCTTGCAGGCTTACCAGAACAGAAACAATTCCTTGGGATATTGGATCTTTGAGCGTAGGGGAGTTCCCTCCTCCTCCACCTAGTAGGTGGAGTATCCACTACAGTATCCACTGTAGGTGGTGTGTTTTCAGGGTGTTGTAGGGCTGATAAACCAGGTGGGGGGTTTTGTTTGGTTTGGGTTTTTTTGGAGAGTCGGGGAGGAACTGGCAGGAGCATTTTGCTTCTCTTATGGCATTGTCTAGGAACAGGTAACAAACCTTGGGGGCTGGAGATGTGAATTGTTAGTACTTCCCTGGAAGTTCATGGCGTCCTGCAGCTGTGTTAGATAAAGCCTGGCAGCACAAGGTGAAAGGCTCAAGAGGAACCTGACTTCACAAGATGTACTATCACCTGTGGCCAAGGGGAAACCTCAGACCTTTCAAAGAATACATCTCTCTGATATTTTCCATCATCTTCAATAGCAAACAAGCTAAGCCTTTACAAGCAAGCTGAATCCTGTGGGAATTTAAATGAGAACTAATCCATGCTTTGTGTTCTGTGACAGGAGCATTCTAACCCTTACAGATGATCTGCTATCAAATACATGGGAAATTTGGAGCTTGTTGCTTTGTTACCCACCCCTTATCTGTCTTTAGTCATCAGTGTCTACCTCAGTGCCAAAAGGCAAATAGCATGAAAACAGAACCACGCTATTATTAATGCAAGGGCTCCCTGAAACTCATGGAAGAGACACGTTGATTTGTAGCCAACTGAAGAACCCAGGAACATGAGAATCCCATCCTAGAGCAGTCCATGGGTCTGTCTTGACCCAGTCTCTAACAGAGGGGGAGTCTCTGAGGAGGAGGAACATAGAAAGCTCCATTTCTTTTCACAAATCAGAAATTCAGCCAAGTTTGTTTTTTTTTTAGTTTTTGAAGGATACTTCTAAACTGCTGCCTAATGCCAAAGAAAGCAGAGCAGTGTTTTCCATCAACCTGCAAGATGTCTGATGGACTTCAATCATACTATCTACCTGTCCAAATTAACAGGCATAACAGTTTCCAGTGTTGGAGACTCCAGAAAAGTTCATGCTCTACAACTACGGAGATCATATGATGGCTGGAAAGGAATTTTGACTTTTTTACTGTTACTATTTTAGAAGCACCTGGAGATTAGATTTAATAAACTTGGAGCATCCCAAAACTTACCTCTTCTTTCTTACAAAGGGAATTTGAATCCCCAAATTTGAAGTCCTACTGTAATTTTGCAAACACTGCAGTGAGGTGAAGTTACTATTAACAGGAATGTATCCTCTTCTAGATGTGTGGTCTGAGTAAGGTGGTGATGGACACATCAAATAATTTATTTAGAATAGATTGTCTTCTGCTGTTAGACTCCTATGCCTCAGCCATAGTCTACTTTCCTAATTAGCACAGAGGATGAACTGTTGAGTTTGCATGTGCTGGGAGACAGGGGCACCAGATGATGGCAATCCAAGTAACTCATGGAGGGCTTCAAGTTGGGCAGTAAAGGAACTTGGCTTAGAAAAGTGCTTGCTGCTTCTGTTGGTGTTTCTTTAGAGCATGTACTTAATAACTTCATGGGCTTACTCAAGGCTTACGCTCACAGGACCAAGAACCCAACTATTTTCTAGGTCGACATCCCTGACCTCCTTCAACATACCTTTAACTCATACAACTTTGGGCATCTTGAAATAACAGTAGATATATCCAGAGAGCCTTTTGGCCCTTCAGGCCTCCTAGACATCTTCATGAGGGACAGCAGAGGTTATACTTTTTGGAGGGATGACTCATGTGCTTGCCACAGGCAGAGAATCAACTATTCCATGGACTAAGATCCCCTGCAAGCTGGCCAAGCAGAAAAATTGGCTTTAACTATAAAGGTAGCTGGTAGCTTGCCCTTCACTTGGAGGTAAGAGGAGTTGGACTGCTGCCCTTGTGGGAGTGTGCTTCCAAAATAGGGACAGAAGCAAGGAAAATGTTAAAATGGAGAGCAAATGCCAGTTAAAGAGCCTGTTATAAACACCTCTGAAGGCTCACTGATGGAAGGCTTAAGTGCTAATACTGAACAGCAGCTCTCATGGCCAGCTAACAAAAGGAGGGAGGCTTGGCAGCTAGCTCTGGAGAAAACTTTAAGAAACATACTTTCTAACATGCAATTACAACACATGGCTTCCAAAACAGATAAATTTATCTCTAGGTTTATAAAGCAATTTAATAACAAGGAGGTATCCACAGTTTTCCTTCTGAGGGAGCTGGGAATCACTTCCTTAGTCTAATCTAAGGGTTTGCTGCTTTTCATGCAGTGTCTTGAAATGCTGCAAGCCTCCAATCACTGTGTGATGAGATCTGCTTTTTACAGAAGACTTTAGCTGGTAGATCCTCAGCATTGGTGTGTGGTCAGTGTCTTCTGATGAGATCTGCAGGTGGAAGAATGGAGGCACACGGCCGGAGGGTGAAGAATGGGTGAGACGGCGTCCACTGTGGCTGGAAGAGGCTTATCAGGCAGGGAAACTTGGGCACAGAGAAAGTGCAGGATGGGCACAGGTAGCTCCAGCCATCTGCTTCCAGTATCTTCAGCCTGAGACTGTTGAGGTTAAGTGTAGTCTGAACAGCCCAGGATTTTGTCACTGGTTTAACAGAAGACGAGTCAGCAGCGGGTTTCTTCGGAGCTGTGCATTTGTGATGTGGAACTAGACCCACTGCCATTTGCTGCAGGCAGGGTCCCTGCAAGTGCCTGACGTGGATGAACATGTTCATTCCTGTAAAGAATGCCTTTTGGAAAAGCACAGGACCTGTCCTTTTCATAATAAATACCATTTGGGGGCTGTTTCCATCAGAACTGTCTTCTAGAACCAATTATCTTATAAATCCTTTTTTTAAGGTCATCATAACTTTTCTGTGTTTTCTTTAATACACAGTTGTGTGTAAGCCTTGGGTTTTTCTCAGCTTTTAGTCATTTTTGTGACTTTAACCTTCCACCTGCCTGGTTTACTTCAAGGCATGCTTTGAATGTCCCAGACATAATGACTTTAACAGTACGTCCCTCCTGTAAGTAGCAGTTCACAGCGGTAAGACACCCAGAGACCAGGTTTTAATCAGCCTTGACTGAAGACTAGAAATGATTCACTCCTGTCAGCACTGGGCAACACAACAAACAGCTCTCCAGCAAATCGCTTAAGCAGAAATATGTTGGCATGTTTCTATAGCAACTAAGGAAAAATATTTCACACAAAAGTCCATCTGCTGCAACATCGAGGGAGATCTGGCCAAGGATCTCGTTATAAATTAATCTTAATTTGCAAATTTTATTTTTGCAAACCTCACGCAGCCACTTGCACAAAAAGGCAGAATGCAAGTGAGAGGAGAGACAATTGATTTTTAGACAGAGGCTGTCAGTTAATCAACTAAGTGGTCATTAATTTGGGAAGCGGCGATTGTGGGGGATGACGAATCGCAGGGCGTTGGAGAGGTTTTCATCCTCACTGCTGTTTACCAGGCAGGCTGCATCACACCAGCTTGTCCACAGCGTATTTGGAAACACACGTTATTTTTTGAAAGGAGGCTAGTAGCAAGCATCCAATGTTTTTGCTTTTTTTAAACCCAGTTTGGTTTGATTTACTTGTAAAGAGTTACTCAAATGTATTCAACCATATAAAATGCTTTGTAGAAGCCATCAGAGTGAGGAGAGGGGGGAAAAACCAGTGCGATAATTTGGACTGTGATGCATTTTATTTTATGTGATGTCAACACTTCAAAGCCTATTGGAGCCGTGCTCGGGAGATCTGAAACATTTTACGGGGTGCTTGGTGTCTGCGTACAAACCATCTCCAACTATAGATTCTCTTGCCCAACATTCACATGCCGCTGCCAGCGTTCCTTTCTTCTTCTGTAGGCGCTTTCTGTGTCGCCTCTGGCAGTTTCAGAGAGACCTCAAATAGAAATTAAAAAACCCCAACCAGATAATAAAAAGAAGCTAACAAGACCTTTCTTGCAGCTCAGGAGCATGAAGACCAGTGTCCTAGAAGATGTGCCAGCTCTCCCGGGGCAGGGAGGTCCAGCCTCAGCAGGTTCTGTCCCACGGAGCTTTCTACAGAAGGCCAGGCCTGGTGTGTTTCAGGAAGAGGTGAGCTCTGTGAGTCGTGTCAGATGTCCTTGCACACAATGATATTTAAACAGGCATTGATAGAGCTGGCAGGCATTGCCATAGTAGAAGCATGAAGCTTCCAGCACAGCAGCCGTATCACTTGCTCCTTATCATGATTTTTCCCTCATCCTTGAGGAGGAGGAAGAGCAGCCTATTCAGTTTCGAGTGGATGAATGCACAGTCTGGTGGCACGTTAAGAAAACAAGGGAGTGTGGGAATAGCACTGTGTATGAGGAGGAGAGGGAATGTGAGAGAGTCAGATGGGAGAACTGGAGGACTTTGGATGTCTTGGAAAGATTGGTTTTCCATGTTTCATTTCTTCTGTGCCTTCCCACCCCCTCTCCCTTCAACTGTAGCTACTCTTAGCAAATGCTGCCATCTCCATGGCACAAGATTGAAGGTGGAAAAACTTATCCAAGTAAGTGTAGGATACATTTGTATTTTAAGCTGCAAAGAAATTCTTATTTCTAAACAAACAAAAAGAAAAACACAAGTTTGGGGTTTTTTTTTTGTTTCTTAATAGACAGAAAACAGGTGTTGCATCTCATACTCAATCTGTTCTGAAATACCTCACACTGATCAGTTGCAAAGCAACTTCCTTAACAGCGAGAAATAGGATAGGACAATGGAAGAGGAAATGGCCTCAAGTTGTGCCACAGGAGGTTTAGGTGGGACCTGAGGAACAATTTCTTCCCTGCAAGGGCTGGCCCAGGCTAAATGCATCTCTGTCTTCCCTTGGCTGTTGTCTCCTGGTTTACTCTCAGAAGCTGCTGAATTCTTTTCATCTCTACTAATATACTGACTTTATCTGACAATCTGATCCACGAACGTTGGACCCGTTGAGTTCTAACGCTGAAGTAAAAGAGATTGAAGCTTGAGAGTAAGGAGTGTGAGAGAGTCTGCTAAGCACATTCACTTACAAAAATGCTGCTTTCTACTTTGCTGTGGGGCCATCAGAATAATTAGGGGTGAGCGGGTCAGGAAAATTTGACTCAACTGGACCAGTTTAGAGCTCTGGAGAAGGAAAATGTCTTTCAAATGCAAACACATTACAGCATTTCAGATGGGTGAAGTTCCAGAGTGCCAGGCGTTAGGAGTCTTTGTACATTGATCTGTGGACAATGAAGGAAGGTATTTGAATTTGGTTTGACGGTGTAATAGCTGGGATGAAACTCAGCTATACCCCTAGCAGTGCCCAGCCACATACAGTAATTTAAAGGCCGTGAACAAAGCACTTGGTGCATCCAGGGTGGCATTGCCAAGCAAAGAACCGCTTTGCAAAATTCGTACTGGGATGGAAATGAAGAAACTGGGCTGGGTTTAAAACCATCTCCCATCCTCCTTAGTTCAGCTAAAGCCTGAAAAATCCAAACTGACCTTACACTCAGGTTTGGGAAAATGTTTTTTTTTTTTAAATTGCTTCACCCTAAAAGCTGGTTTAGCCAAGCTTTGTTCAATAATTAGTATGATGCTTTGACTCAAAATCCTTTCATTTTTATTATCATGGTTCTGTGTGATTACTATTAGTAGTAGTAGCTGTAGTATTCTACTAGTTAAATACATTGGGGTTTATTATTACTGAGAAATTTTTGCTGGACACACTTGTGGGACTTAAATACAGATTCCCCTTGGCTGGAAAGTGTTGAACCCGAGTGAGCTCCTCTCTGTGAGTTCTAAAGTCACTCTGCTGGAACCAGTATGCTGTACTGTAAGCTGCAGTGAGGAAGTGCAGCTGATCTGGAGCAGGACTGATGTGTAGAACCTTATGGTTTATTCCTGTGCTGTAGCAACTCTGACCTATCAGCAGTGACCACGGGTTTGCTGCGCAATGATTTAGGATCTAAACTCAGTCTGCTTGAAGCCCATCCTGGGCCTGTCTTCACATACAGCCTCTCTCCAAGTTATTGTTGGTGTAAGGATTAGAATTTGTGGCTTAATACCAAGGCTCAGATTGGTGATGGAAATAGTAAAATGGCTTTGTGCTGATGTCACAGCCTGTGTATCCTGTCAGAACCCTCCGATTTGTTTCGGGTATCCTGATTTTTGTTGCACTATTCTTGTGGGTTGTAAGTGGGCTCGATGAAATCACTCGGCATTCTGTCCAAGCTGTTGGTGTGCGTTGGTGAGGTGCCGTTCTGGGACCTGCATTATATTACATAAACCTGCATTTGAAATCCCTTTTTTGGCATCGTTCGTGAAACTGAGACTAGAGATCCCAGGAAAGGCCATACCCCCCAGATGCTGGAAGTGCCAGAGATCCCATTAATCGTGACACTGCTGTGGGTTTCGCCTGGTTTCTGGGTTAAAAAAATGTCAGATAAGCTTCAGCCTTCTGCGGTTCACCCATCACTAGCTCAAGTATCCAGCTTGTAATGACATGTGTCAAGTTTTCCAGAGGTTTAAAGTTGAAACCAGACTTTCTTCCAACATAAAGTAATATTGCAAGACTGTTTTAGGTGTATAGGACATTCGACAGCATGATACTTTGTGAGCTCAGTAAACTTCTAAAACTCTTGTCTGAAACCAGCAGTTTTAAAAAGCATCTAGGAGTCCTGGAGTAGAGGGGATATAATGTGACACGTTTAATCGCAGCAGCTGCTTGCTTTGTTTATAGCTGTATTTGAAATTTTCTTTTTGGTTTTGCTTTGCAATTCTATTTTTACATCATCACCCTAGGTGTCAAATCCATCCACCTGAAAAGCTCTGCAGGTAGCCTGGCTGCAGCCCAGGGCCCGTCTGTAGGCGAGGTGGGCTCCAGAACCTGCACTGTCTGCTGGCTTCAGGGGCTGGCACCGTGATTTTCTGGCCTCTATCTCCCAACATCTCCCCATTCTTTCTTCTGGGAAGCCTCTTGGTAGCATTTCTGGATGACTTGATGGCTGCTGTACCTCATCCATCTCTTGAGATGGCTGGCAGGTTAATGAATACAGACTCTGCATAGCCAAGCTATCCTAAGGAGCATAGAAACCTAGCTATGTAAGAACGTGTTCTTTCTGCCTGTTTTATGTCAGACCAGAGGTCCTTTCTCCAAAGCTGGTTAGAAAGTCCTGAAGAGGAGTGTTGAGATGGGTGAGTGTACGCACGGCTTCCTCCTGTGCTCTCAGCTGCAGTCTCTTCCTGGACTGCACGTGGTTTCTCCATATGCACTAGCCCTCCATGGGTTTTTCTTCCATAATAACATCCAGTGTCTTCTTGAAATGCAATCTTTTATCAGCATTCTCTCCTGAATACCTCTGAGAGGGAAGGGAGACAGCTACCCACAAATTCCTGTCATCTCATAGGAGACATGTTCAGATTTGGGAAAATGAGGACACTGATCATGTAGGACATAGTATAGAGATCTCAGGACTGATAAGTAATGAGCATGAAGCAGTCGGAATGAAAAGAAGCTGAATAAAATTTTTGCTGTGGGATCTGTCTAGAAAGCAGCTACACTTCCGAGTACAGTAGAAATCTGTGTAGATAAAATGAGGCTTGCTTAGTGTCAGTTACAGAAACCAAGTTCCCATAGGTTCAGGAACTCCTGTGATGAGCCTGGTGCATTAACCTGCTGAGCAGGAGACAAGGTAGCACTACTCCAGTCAATCTAGAGTTGGCAACGTCAGCACAGTAAAAAAAGAAAAAAAAATCTACATCTTGATGCTTGCCTGCCTCACAGATCTCGTGATACTCTCCCAGTCTTGCATGACTCTTGAAGACCAAGGTATTGAGCTGGTAGTTTCATGCTGAGGCTCAGAGGGAGTCAGTGATGGCAGAGAGCAGAGGGCAGAACTCAGCATTTCTGACTTCAGCTTTCCCACCCATCTTCTAAGGATCAGCTTTAGTGCCAGCAATTCAACCACTGCTGCTTGATTACAGTTCTGATTCCTTTGCCTTGCTGCTGCCTGACGTATTTTTGCTGTTCACAGCTCTTCTTCTTTTCACTCTCAGTGATCTATTTAAAAGTAGTGGGTTTTGATGGTTGCACCTCACGCTTCCCATTATCGCTTTCCCCACCGGGGCTTTGCAGTGGTCACAGTGCTGGGTGGAAAACATGAGTGGGCAACTGCTGCAAAGCCTTCCTGCCCAGAGGGGCTTTGTCAAAGCACATCTCAATTTGGAAGACAGACCATGCCACGGGATTAGTATTTGTATATATGATGTGTTTGTGAATTTAGTCTCTTCTTAGTCATGATTTTGGCTTGTCTGCTATAATTTTTATTGGGTGGATACTAGAGCTGCTGTTGAAGGATAGTTCTGGTTCTTTGCTTTAACTATTGGGAGCAGCCACAGAATTTCTTTATTCTAACCATAATTTTCTCAAAGTATGTCAGGATTAACATTTTCTATGGACAGTCTATGATAAATGCAACACCAAAACAAACAAAACCCCAAACAGTCTGGCTATAGCTGGAGTTGTGTGGGCTAAATCCTCCTGTAGTAAAAATTGGCATTGCTCCTTTTAGGTGGAAAACCAGCCGGAATGGGTGTACACAAAGCTCCAGTAACCTGTTTGGTGGGTTTCCAGTGGAAGGGCTGCATTTGCCTGGCTCAGGAGTTACACAGCTGACTTTGTTCAAACCTGTCGAGTGTTTTACCTCTTGGTAGGAACTAGAAAACAGGGATAAAAAATAATTTCTTCACTAGATCTGAATTATGAGCCCTCAACAATTTTTCTGGGATGTTTATCAGTTTATTTCCCTTTAGTTCCCTGGCTTCATCAGCGTCTGAGAATGCTGGAGACGGGGAGAGACAGAGTGGGTTTGGTAGCTGGTTTATCACGCTGTTGTAAATTGGCTTGGAGTGCTGAGAGACGCTTGCATTTAATCCTCACACAGAGGATTGGACTGGAAGAATTTCCAAATGTTTTTGTACATCTCGCACATCTTTGCCAATCTCTGTGCCCTGATTGTGTCGTGACATAGAAGCTCTCCAGCTATTTCAGTCTGCCCTTAATATTTTGTGCTTCGTGAACCCGTATTAATTAGGATATTAATTTCCATATGTAGTTTTGGAACAATGCCATCCTGTGAAGGAGCTTTTTCTCACATGTCATTATTCTGGTTTTGTTCACTTAACCCACGCTCTGATGCTGTTTATTTCAGTACCCACCAGGTAGGGCTTGGGAAATTCCAATTTTGGTGAGCGGGGACTTCGGGAGGTTTTCTGTAGTGTCAGGTTATTTATTAAAATGTTCTAGGTGCAGATTCATCACTTCTGGTTTCTGTGGAGCAAATTAATTTTTGAACAGATTTTCGTTTCTACTGCTGTGGTGACATTTATCAAGAGCATGTATGCAAATGCACTCGGTGCTGGCAGTTGTTCATTAAGGGGGCACTCTGGCATTTGTTATTTGTTATCTATCGCGTGTGACTGGTTTCTTGAGCGACACTGCCTTCCCTTCTACCTGGCTAAGAGAAATGAGCCCCTTTAGTACAAGAATAACGCAAAGGAATCAACATTTAACTGCCAAGTTTATTCAGACACATAACCACCTTCATGAAGAAGTGTCCCTGCATGGCTGCGCTCACCAGTATCTGCAATCTTTCCCCACAAATGTCCATGAACAACGCCCCGTTTTTCTTCAAGACCAGATTATGATGTGAAAATCACTGCTCTTGTCTGTCTGCACATTGCTGGCTGCTGGTGTAAGGCACCAGTTAACAGCTGGACTCTTCTACATGTCAGGCTTGCATTCAGAAGTGACCTGTCACTCGGAGATCAGGGATGCTGTAGGCTGTGCTACACAATTTTGAGATCTAAAGTTGTCCCATATCTGTTATGTTGACATAAAGACCACTTTCCTTTGGTCAATGAGGGTCTCATCCTTTGTGATCAGTGGGATCTCAGCCCATGTCCGTCAAGCTGGAGTTTGGTTGTTACTGAGCAGCTACAACCAGCATTTTTGGAGAATATAAAACTTGTTGAATTCTAATCTCAGTTTGGCATGTTGGAAAGGGAATTAGTTGCCTCTTTGACTTTTAAATGATCTGAAGAGGAATGTACTTGATACAGGTGGTAGGAATTACTCTTTCAGTCCTCAGATATTCCAGGCACACATCTATTTTCATTCCTCATAAACGTCTCCCTGGTGAGAGGGGTGGGGACATCAGTTAAGAGGAAAGCCATTTTCCACAGTAGCAAAGGATCTGAAACGAGCATTCTGCAGATTAAGCAGAACAATCTCCAGAGGTTTTGCCAAACAAATTTTTCAGATTTCTTGGGGATTCTAGCCGTGGCCTGTGATCGGCAACATTTGCCAAGAATTCAGCAGAAAGAGGAAAAATACCCCAACTCCGAAGTTCTGACCAGGGAGGTGGTTTGTGGGTTTCATGGGATTGCATCAGAAGTCTGATCTTCCCGGCAAAAGATACTCTCTTTGCAAACAATGAATCCCCAAAAACCACAAGTGCCATGAAGTCAAGCAGCATGTGGTTTGGATAGGAGCAGGCCAATTTGTCGACTCCGTTTCATTCAAAGAGAAGGAAATAATGAGTGGAAAAACATTGAGATAAAAAGGAAAAACCTCAGGATGCTTGCTGCAGATTCATCATCCCAAAGCAGAATATAACCTTGTTTTTACTCAGTGGAACTCCCCTGGATTTGTTCGCAAGCGGCACTGCTAGGTGATCAGAATAATGCATATTTATAATGTATGGTTGGTTTTTGACTGGCACAGGGAGTGTTTTTCTAGGTAATACAGTATTTTGTGGGAATTTCAATTTTGTTTTAGAATCCAGTCTAAATATTGTGATGAATTTCTAGCAGATAGTCTCAACAGACAGATACTGTCTAGGAGGTGAAACTGCCATTGTGCATCTAGGATGGACCACGCTTGGCTGTCCCATAGACAGGGCTGAGGATTCTGAGGCACCTGTCCTGATATTACCATGCCATTCTCATTGGCCACAGTATGTAAAATTATTCTTTGAGGCAAAGATTATTTCTTTTCTTACTACTGCTAAAATTGCCCATCACCCTCCTTGCTTCCACAGCAGTATTAAAAGCATTTGGAAAAGTATTTGCCAGTTTTACTTATTAATTTTTGGCTTTGTTCTTCAGGAGATAAAATGTTGGGCTTTTTAAATATGCCAGTCTACAGGGAAGAGCATTGCCACACCTAGACAATACTTTCTCTAGAACCTGTGGGTGAAATCTTGGCTCTGTTAAGTTACAGAGATAACAGGAATATTTAGGCATACTGTAAGGGTTTTGTGGAAAGTGCTCTCCACAGGACAATCAGAATTTCTCTGTGGCTTTGCTAAGATGGAACCAGGAAAAAAGGTTTTTTATTCTCAAAATAAACTGAGCAATGCAAGTCATGTTATTCTGCATGTGCAACATCAATGATTTCAGTCTGGAAGAACTTTTCCTATCTCTGAAACTGAAATCTTGTAAGATCTTGTTGCTGAAAAGTCACACTGGCGTTAACTAAGCAAAGCTGTTGCAAAGGTGAGCATCATGCTGCAGTTTCTGCTGCTTTAACTCAGGGAATTCCTCTGTCTTGTGTTTTAATCTTTGCTAGTGGTTGCCAGTTTGCTTTTAAAATGTTTTAGTCTTGGTATAAGCAGCAGGCAGTCTCCGCCCACATCTTCATTACTATCTTTAAGAAATTCCACAAAACTTGTAGCAACAGCTTTCAAAATCTACAGAGAGCTTAATTAACATCAGAGGAGAAAATTGGATCAGATTTTGTGCAATCGTCTTTTTGTTAAGGGTTTGCTCACACTAACTTTCCTCTCAGTGCACACTGGCTCCACTTGAGACTTTGTGGTCCCAGCTAACAGCTCAACTGTGTGGTCTCTGGCCAAGCACATGTCCTAGCACTGCCAGTTCACCAGGAGAGACGTCATCTTTGAAAGACATAGCCTTTGTTAAAGCTGTTGGTTTCAGCTCCAGGTTTGTTAAAAACAAGTAGAGACTCCATCTCTTAACAAGCCAATACATCAAAGATATCAGGGATATGGTCCCTGGATGTAATTTTCCCTGGAAAGAACTAAAGGAAGCTGTCAGCTCATGAGTGAGATGGATCTGCAAACTGTTCTTCACTGTTTCAAAATAGCAATGGCATGGAAAAAGGGATGGATGGCAAGAGAATAGCGAGTATCACTGACTAATACAAGATTGCACCCAAAGCCTTTTTCCTCTAATGAAATAACTAAAGAAAACAAATATGTAATCCATTAAGTTGCAGGCTAGATGGGGGCTTTCATGCCAGCATTGGCTTGTTCCCACCGGGTTACTCCAAATGTCTGAGGCCCCCATGTTTTGAACTCGGTGCAAACTCCCACGCAGGTTGGCTTTTGACTGACTTAGTGAAGAACAGACCTGGGAATTAGAGCTAAAAAGTTAGATTCTCTAACAAGGGGCTGTAATAAACCTTTGTGCTCTGAGGATCGGATGTGGAGAGAGAATGTGTAGCCATCGGGCCTGGGTCTTGGAAACCCCGGGCTGAATTTGTACTGGCTATAAAAATTAACTATTAAACTCCTGTGAAAACCCAGTAAAGAAGCAGAAATGGATGCGGCCCAATTTCTCTATACATAATGTTTGTGTTATTTAGTTCCAACTTAAACAATATCCCACCCAGTTTCTGAGCAGCCCAGAGAATATGGTGATGACTCAGCGGAGGGTAACCAGAGGTCATCAGACATCGGTTCAGTAGCAGCGTGGAGATCAAGACAAGCAAAATGTGGAAAGTACAGTGGTTTCTACACGAATATGGGTGTAGGCCAAAGGCACAGGAGGAAAGTGGAAAGTTGCATTGTCTTTGGTTTGCTTGAAGCATAGTTACAGTCAGGGGAATGACACCAGGAGATTCCTCAATGTGCGTTGTGGGTTTTTGTCATGGTTTTCCTGTTGGCAGGGCTGTTGACAGAAGTGGGTGCTTGCTGTTTTTCCTTTTATCCCTTCAGGTGCAATAAAACTCAGATCCAATTGTTTCTCTCATCTCTGCAGTACCAGAATCTCTAGCTGGGGGTATGGGCAGGGCTTACGTGGGAATGGAGGAGAATAACAAACAAACAGCCTGGCCTTGAGATCCCAGGCCCTGTTGGGAACACAACAGACACAAAGTTAGAAAAACTGTGTATGTGTCATTATCAACTGGACAATGTGGTCTGCAGCAGCTGAGGCAATAACAGCTAGGAAACCTTTGGCAGTGCTGGGAGTCTCTGCCAGGAGCTGCAAGGCAGCCACCAGCCACCCATTTGGCTGCTGTTGAGAGAAGGTAACGTGTTTTCTGAACGTGGAAAATTTGTTTGGGAATTGCTGATCCTAACAAAATGGCCAAATATGACTATGTTAGTGAAATCTTAGGTTACCCACACCCCATCAGGTTTCTTTTTATGGAATGTGAGTGTCCTCCCTGTCTCTATGCCATGATTCATGGGTGCTGAACTTCTGCCTTGAATCCTCCTCTCTTTCCATATTTCCAATCCCTTTTTTTTTACTCATAATCCTGCCTTCCCACACCTGTTTCCAGATCCACACTCTATGCCAGGAGAGCTAGAGGCATCCGGTTGACTAAATTCCGGTTACGAACAAGCCCGAATGGAACAGACAGGATCCATCCTTTTTTCCACAGGGTGTAAGTCATGTCTAGCAAGGAATGAAACTCCAAGCTGGAGTTTGTTCAGAAGATAAAAGGGATGGGCCTGGCCCAGTTAAACCTGAGATGGCTCAAGAAGCGTCTGAGCCACATCCCCCTAATTCATGCGGTGTGATAAGTCAGCACAGTGCGTAATACCCTTCACTCAGGCACCTGCAAGTGCTTTGTTTGGAGCCCAGTAATCTCAAACGCTGCTCTCAGATAGCTGGGTTTCATCCCTTGCCTGCTTCTCAAAGAGAAATTTGGATTGGCTCACTCTTTAATTTAAACCATTTGCCCATTACAACTGCTTTTACAGGCAGAGATCTCTGATTTCACAGGGCTTTTTAAATCACAGTTACCTGTGGAAGTGCGTGTGCAGCAGGCACACGGTCTGTTGTGTCCGCAGTGCATCCATGGGTCAGCTGTTTGGCTTGCTTCTTCCAGTGTCAGGTGTCTCATTTGTACTCTTCCCACACATACTGTTCTGATTTATTTTTTGCTCCTAATTTCTTTTCAGAAACCGAGTAGAGAAGGCGAAGACATCAAAGCTCCTAACAACCCCCAAATTATTAGCTAGAAATGAGATTTTGGAGTTGAAAGAACTGCGTGAGGGTTACAGCTGGCAGATGTTGGGCTGGGTACGGAGCTCACGTGGGTAGATGGTGGACAAGCGACAGGCTTCTTGTCTTGTCCTCTTGCCGGCTGTTTGTGAGCTGCTGACTCAGGACAAGAATTTGTCATTTTTCTTTAAGTGCTTTTTGTTCCTTATCTGTTCTATTCTTCTGGGTCCCACAGTCAGGAAATAATTTTCATGTGGGTTTTTTTGTCTTGTAAGACTTGGGACTTCCAAGGTGTTGTACATATCCTTACAGTGAATATCTCAGAATCCAAATAGCCAAGACAATTCTCTTTATTCCACTTACATAATGTTTAGGCACCATGAGAGCAAAGCTTGTTGAAAGGAAGCGGTGGCAGCCAGAAACAAACCCCAGGTGTTGTGCCTTCCAAGCCAGATCCTCACTCACACGCCTCCCTCATGTTTTATTTGTATCCCTTTCCATGTTTTCAGGGCAGAAAGATAAAAAGAGTGGGATTCACCTCCCCTCACTTCAGACATCTGGAAGTTAAGAAGCTAGGCTGAACTAGTGGTTCGGTATCTTTGCAGAGCTGCCACCTCTAGGACACTACTCCCCTAAGAGCTGCAGGACTGTCATTGTTTGGCAGGTGCTTTCCAGAGAGGAGAGCATCTTTCAGCTGAGCTGGTGAGTTCTAAGAGGCCCCCAAGGACCATCCCAGACTGTGCACTGGTTGCCATTTCAGGGGAGTAATGTTTCAGCTGGTGCCTTGCTCTCACGTGGTTTCTGAGTGAATGGAGTTTTAAATGAAACCAGATATTTATGCTTTATCTGAACACAGCTCCAGAATTTATAGTCCAGCACTTTGCATGTACATTAAAATTTAGGTGGGTGGGTTTGTAGTGTATGAGAAGAGAGCACAAATTAATAGAAAAATTCACCTACATCCATAGCGATTTTACAGTAAAGTGATGGTTTCCAGTAGACTTGGCTGAGGTTTTTTGTTATTTGCTGTTAAATTGTGGAACCAGGGAGTGTGGTCAGTATGAGACAGGGAGAGGGCAGGGGGCATTTTTCAAGAGAACGCAGCCAGGGAGGCTCTGGCACAAACCAGAAGTTAAAACTTACTGAAAATGGGTGCACTGTAATATGACTTTTGATGGCAGGACTGGCTCTTCTGCAGCACGTAATCCGATTTGCTCTGACCTCAGAACAAATACAGAGCAGGTTGTGAAAGGGAAGAGATCGTTGAACAGTTCCCCAGCTTACACATTTCTTGTGTTTATGTTTCAATATCGGGCATTAATAGGGGGCTGTACACTAGGAAAGGCTTGTTCTACTGGAATCCATCTATGATGTCCCATCACCTGGAGGCTTTTCAAAGCTACGGAGAAATTGTGCTGAGGGACATGGTTTAGTGGTGACCTGGCAGTGCTGGGTTAAAAGTTGAACTGGATCTTGAACGTCTCTTCCAACCAAAAGGATTCAATGATTCTGTGACTTCCAGTCTTGAACCCAGATGGCTGCTCTTATTTTTTATCTTTTTTCTTCCAGGCTCTTCAGGGTTTTTTTGTGAGGTCTAATTATAGGAAGTGGTGTGGGGTTTTATTTTCTATTTCAACCTTTGACAAGCATTCAAGGAGTCTCTTATTTTAAACTGAGTGTACTGTCTGTAATGCAGCTTCACCAATCTGCTGTCATGGGTGGGTGGACATATTTACAATTTATTTCCTTTACCAGTACTTGAGGCCAGTTACTCAATGATCTACTTTGTAAGAGCAAGACTCCTTAAGAACATAACATTTGAGTGTTTGTAGGTGTCAATAAGTGTTGCTCTGGCGTAGCTTGACCCGAGGTTTGACATGTTGTATAGCAGTTGAGACTGATACAGCTGGGGCAGTACAAGCTGTAGAAACAGAGGAAGACTGTGGTCAGCTAACCCCATGATCTTCCTTAGAATGTGCTAGTTGTGCTAACTGTCGAAGAGTGTGTTCTGTTCTACAGTAGCTCAAGTGACCATGGGCAGCAAGGAGAGGCCCTGGCAGTCCCACCTGACTGACCCCTTTCACCATGAAGGTCACTCTTGCCATTTTGTCACTTACGTAATTGGTTTAGTTCAGTGTTTGCTGCAAAGGGCATTGCACAAGTTCTTGGGACAGAAGTTTCACATCCAGCAAGCTGGCAGCCAGTCTACACAGCGGGCAGTGCATGCTGTTGGGAGAGCGTTCCCTTCAGCAGCAGGGCCATGCCCTGTGTCTGGGTGGAGAGTGTAGTGATGACCATCTGACGGAGAGAAGGGGCTGGCTCATAGAAATGTTGTTGAGGATGTGACTGGGTGGCAGCAATAGGAAGGAAGAGTGTTAAAGACAGCAGAGAAAGGAGCTTGTGTTACGGGAAAGGCAACATTTTGCAGTCTTGAATATGCTCCTGGAAGGGGAGTGGAGTGATTGTAAAAAAAACATAGAATAGTGGGGGTTGAAAGGGACCACTGCAGATAACCTGGTCCAACACTCCCCTGCTCCAGCAGTGTCACCCAGGATTGCAGTATCCAGGTGGGTTTTGAATCTCTCCAGAAAAGGAGACTCCCCAACCTGCCTGGACCAAGCTCTGCCACCCTCACAGCAAAGAATTTTTTCCTTGCATTCAGGTCGAACCTCCTGGGTTCCAGTTTGTGCCCGTTGACCCTTGTCCTGTCGCTGAGCACCACTGACATGAGCCTGGCCCCATCCTCTTGCTCCCTGGGGACCCTTTAGCTCTTGATCAGCACTGATCAGGTCCCCTCTCATTCTCCGCTTCAGCTGAACAGCCCCAGGGCTCTCAGCCTTTCCTGGGCACAGAGATGCTCCAGGCCCTTTAGCATCTCTGTGACCTCTGCTGGACTCTCTCCAGTAGTTCCTTGTCTCTCCCAAACTGGGGAGACCAGAACTGGTTCCAGTACTCTAGAGGTGGCCTCACTAGGGTGGAGTAGAGGGAGAGGAAGGAGAACCTCTCCTGATGCGCTGGTTGCACTCGTAATGCACCCCAGGAGACCACTGGCCTTCTTGGCCACAAGAGCACGTTGCTGGTTCAGGGTGAACGTGTACTCCAGGTCTCACAGGTCCTTCTCTGCAGGGTTGTTGTCCAGCAAGTCAGCCCCTAACCAGAGAACCCTACATATATGTACCAGAGGCTTCTGTCAAGCAATGCTGCATTCTCTTGTGAAAAGCTTTCTTTTTCTTGGGTCTTCCCATCTTAGTTGGGAGTAAAGTAACTCAGTGTCTGAAACTGTGTAGCTAAAGTTACTTGCTAAGTGGTGCACATTTGAACAATTCTTCACAGCCGTACAGTCAGATCTTCCCTTCTCTTGCAATTATATACCCTGTGAGGAGAGATTATAAAGACTAAGGGGAAAAAAAACAACTGATCTCACCACAATCAAAGGCATAATTCACCTGAAGCCAGGATTTTACCCTTTGTGTATTGACACTGGAAGATTATTTAATTGCAGTATTTAATGCTAAGAAGATTCCAATAAAAATGATCCAGCCCTTTTTTTTTTTTCCACTCTGAAAAATAAACTAGAGAAGGAACAGAAAAGGAAGATATATTCAGCACATTTTAAAGAATTCTGCTGGGCAGTTTTATGAAGGGTGGGTGTAAGCATCAAAACATCAAAGTCCACAGTCAAGACGAAGACTCAGGAGAAAAGGTAAAGACCAAAGATTTGAAAATCAGTTCTCTAGAAGTGACGTTCATGATCCTCTGCTGGGTGGTGAAGTTTGTGTCATGAGCACTTTTGAGCAGTCTGGATGCAGGTAAATTTTTGGTCACAGCTGGAAAAAAAACTGTAGACTGACAAATATGACTTGGCATGTTTTTATCTGGTCAATTCAGTAATGAGCAAGGAAAAAGGAGAATCTAGCAGTGGGAAAGCAGTGAAGAGCTTGTGTATGATATAAATATATATTAAAATATTGTGGAGGTGCTTCTGTTACCTTCTACAGAGATTCAGCTCACAGTCAGCAACAGTACTTTCATAACAATCTATCTGTGTCTCCTCTCACTTAACAATTTTGGTGCATCAGTCAACAGTCACAATAAGGTGATTGGTTGACAACTGCTAAATATTTTCTGTCTTCTCTTCCCCCAGAACATCCTGCTTTACTTTCATGTCCAAAGCTACTGAGATGCTTTGCCAACTCTGAGCTCAGTAGTAAAATAAAAAGATATCTGATCCACTTGACATTCACCAATAACTTTTTTTTTCCCTTTGTTACTTTCCAATTAGAGCTTTGAATTTATGTATTGGAGAATATGAGTGGTGGTGTTTTGTTCTAAATATTCCTGCTTGGAGCAGAAAAGACAAGAGTTGTATATGCAGGCTATGAAGAGAGAGCTACAGTCAGAAAATGAATCAAATCGTTTTGTGCAACTACCACTACCAGCTGACTGGGCTAAAACCAAGGAAGCCCCCTCCTCACAGAGCATGGGGCTCAGGTTTATGTTCAGTAGGAGCTGCAGATGCTGCACATCATTGAAAATGTTGGCTGAAGAGCGATCAAGGGAGATTTTTGTGGAGAGTACCTAAAATTTGGGGTCTTCAGCAGAGCTGACATCATTTGGCACTGGCATAGTCTTGCCTGATCATAGCTGTATGGATCACTAATCAGAAGCTGAAATGTTTGCTGACAGATTTCAGCCCAGAAAGGATGTTAAAAAGGTTGAATTGCAGTGATCCTTGCAAAAATCTTCGCATATCCTTGTAATTCCATTTTACTGACATTTCCCTGATTTTTGTCAGAAGGTGGGTATCAGGAATGCCCTGCTCATGTCAGTGAGCATGCTTAAATATCTCTGAATAAGTGCTGGAGGATGCTTCGAACCAGAAATGCTGTTAGGCACTGTTAGATACGATTTCCTTTTACTCTCAGTTGAAGCTCTGCTTATTTCTTTTTCCCAAGCAGAAGGTCAGTGTAGCGCAGGCAGACGTTCATGTTAATACATTAATACAACTATAATGTTTCATTGTTGCCATGGTTTATGATGATAAAGCAACCACTTACACTAGAAAAAAAAAAAAGGCAGTTAATCACTAGACAGGAGGCAGGCACCACTAAAAAGTTTCCCTGGTGTAGGTAGTATTTCTTACTTAAAAGCAAGTTTTATTTGGCTCATGTGTTTGCAGAGCTCTGTCTTTATAAACTTGTAATCTCAGAGCTGTCAAACCTCCTTTGACCTGGAGTTTTACAGTAAATGAAGAGAAAAAAAAAAAAATAAAAGGAGAAAGATGCTCTTTTGTAGAAAAGGAAGCTTAGGGAAGGTGGTTCAAGGTGAAAATCTTGCGGTGTCATTTTAGTAACACTGATAAAAATCAATTAATGCAAAACTTTTCTGGAACAGTCCTGAATCTCTACAGCCAAAGACTGGAGGACATGATAAACCCAGAATCTCCTAGGAAACTCCTAAGGTGGATCACTTTTCTAAGTGATCCTGTGTGTGACCTCCCCCTCAAGCGTTTATCTCCAGATTTTTGTGTATGTGTACATAAATGCAATATTTGTCAATGGATGTTAAGCAGCATTAGGCTGAAATAATCAATGGCATATGTATGCCAGGACTCTGGGCATGACTGGTCTCCTGATATTATAGAGGTTTAAGGGATGGGAAATCTTTTATGTGACAGTACAAAGTATTTAAGGCATTTCTTTTAAGTCAAGATGTTAACTTAGAAGGGTTAGCCATGATCCATACAACTAGTAGTAGTGGCCAAAGCCTTAATCTTTGGGAATTATGTTGCTATTGCCTTTCTAAATCTATTTATATTTTTTGGCTTTCATACAGCTCTCTGGAAAGTCGAGAGTTTAATGACATTTGCAGACAAACAAACAAATAGACCTTCTTTTTGTTTCTTTTAACCATGTCAGTTTATGCAGTCTTGCCTTACAGAGAAAATAATCTTGCGTGGATCCTCACCTCACACAAGTAGCTAAAAACCCTGGAGATACTGGGGGTTGGTTGCTGGTGAGACCCATTAGCAGAAGCCATTAAGAGAAAAGAAGAAAGAAAAGAAAAAGAAAGATTAAAATTTTAAAAATAATATAATTTTTAAAATGCACAAACAAACAAACAAACAAAAAAAGGCAAAAAAACCCCAAACACCACAACCCTCATCTGCTTATTTTAATTTCCATGACTCTAAGGTTAGATTTTTTTCCTCAGGAAAACATTCAGTGATACTGCTCTTGCTGCGTCTTCCGCTTTTGCCAATTGCCACAGATGATAAAAAATGTTACTGTTGATATTCAAGGAAGTTCCTGAGACAGGGACCAACCCTTGGACTTCTCTGAATGGTAATAAGAGAACTTCTGGTGTGTTACATGGGGAGATGCCACCAATTCACAGAAGAGAGGGCTAATGGGTGGCAGTAGTCACTCTGTTTAGAGAATGTGTTTGATTTTTTCTGTTCCTGAAATGTTTGCAGCTATCTTTTGATTTCCATAAACTGGCAGATAGGTTATTTAATTAATCCAGTAGATTATTCATGAAGGTTTTTCCTATGTTGTTTTGTGGTGATTGAACAGATTAGTCACTGGATGTCCCTCCTTTGGCTTGATTAGAGGAGCGTACACCTATTTACAAGATCAATCTCGTGTATGCAATTCAAAATTCAATTTTCCATGAATAATACTGAGTGTGATTTTTAGATAAGCTTTTTATATGCATTTTGCCAGTAAAACTCACTCATGTCAATGTTGACAGAAAACAGGAAAGAAATGCAGGAAGGTTTAAACAATTTCATTTGTCATGTAAAATCACTAATTGTAGTCATGTACTTCAACATTATTAGCTCACCTTTATCCTGAGCAATAAACAGTGCTCAAACACATAGTTGTGATCATTTTTCACAGAATGACAGAGTGGTAGGGGGATGGAAGGGACCCCTGGAGATCATCTGGTCCAACCCCCTGCTCCAGCAGGGTCACCCAGAGCAGGGAGCCCAGGATCGCAGTGCCCAGGGGGGTTTGGAATCTCTCCAGAGAAGGAGACTCCACAGCCTCTCTGGGCAGCCTGGGCCAGGCTCTGACACACTCACATTTCGTACTATTATAGACAGAACATGGAAATGACCTGTGTTGGTTGTGAGACACTCTCCTATTGCCATTACCATTGTACAGAGGATACCACCACAGTATTACTAGCAGCATGGACAGACTGTTGGACAGAGAGATGGACAGTCTGAGAACATGCTCCTGTTTGCCTGGCAGGAAGTAATCGCTTCTCAGCAGATAATCCCAAGAAGGTTGGGAAGGGAAGGAGGGGTTTAGGACTCCAGCACCACTTAGATGTTTCTGAGAATGTACTCTGCCACTTCTCACTTGGAACATCAGATCTGGCAGCTGCAGTGCAGAAAGTGTATCTGTGAAAAGAAGCAAATTAAGACCATGATAAAGCTTCAGCTGTTCTTTCTAGGTAGGGACATACTCATCATCCCATGTTTTCATGTCACAGTTCTTATGTGCCTAATCTGTCCTGGGATTTATATTCAGTAATTGAGAGCCAGAATATGTTTTATCTTTCTCTTTTGTGTGCCTGTGGAAAAAAATGCTTAGTGCACCCTTACCAGCCAGGCCTGGTCCCAGGATTGTAAAATATTCAGACTGAGATATATTCACTAATTTTATTAATTTATATTTATTTCAGCCTTGAGTGAGTAAATCTGGTTAGATAGAGAAGAGGTGTGAAGGGTGGTAAGGGAAAGAGTAGCTTTGGTTGTGGGAAACACAAGGGGCACTATTCCACATTTTTGGAGCAGGCAGGAACACGGACAACCAGCATTTGAACAGTTTTGAAAATTCATTCCGGCTTATTTCAGGACTAGGTGATGGGCAGAGATCATGAAGCTAACAAAAGGTGGCAGGGAAGGACAAAACACAAGAGGATTTAGGTAAAGCACTCTGGGTATCAAATCTCTTGTCTAAATGAATAATGTGTTATGTGCGGTCTCTGGGCTGTGCTACAGGCAAATTGTGGGTTAGATAAGATGTATGCAGAGGGATTATTATGTTTAAAGTCTTGAAAATGCTGTCTTGAAAAAGATTGTTTAGGCTAGAAGGGATGGTCTCAGAAAGAAAAACTCATGGCGACCCTCAGAGAGGAGGAAGGACAAGGCCCATATGTGGCAGCCTGAGTCAGGGGAGTGTGAAGAGAGGAGAGGACTGTGTTGAAAAAACACACAGGGAGCTCAGAAATGCTCTGATTGGGGAGTGAGGGTAGATGAGGAGAAAAGTCAGGCAGGGGAACAAGTCTGAAAATTAAGCCTTGAGGTACAACCTGAATGACCACGTTCAGGATGTCAGAAGTTGAGTCTACCCTTGGTTCCTGTACCTGAGTGATGTCTGAAAGGTCACAGGTGACAGTTTGATGCAGCCATTCAGTGTTACTTAGTTTTTTCTGCTTTTATAGAAGTGGTACCAGATTTTCAACCAAGGATGCAATCTTTGCCCTTGGTGGAATAAACTCTTCTTGGTTTTCACACAAGCAAGTTTATTATTTGAAATGAGACATGGTTGAAGCTACCTAAGTAACAGAAAACCAACAGTGATGTTCAAGTTTCCCTAAGAGCATAAGAAAGGGAGGAGGTTGCAGATCCCAGGCAGGAGCTGTGCTGGTTTTCCTGCAAAGCTGGAGCTGCATGTTTGAGGGTAATATCCTGTCTTGGTCATGGACCAAGTGTCAGAGAGGTCACATTTTCACAAATCCCAATTGCTTGAGGAGGTTCGAGCTTGAATTGCTGGCAACTTTTGGAAATGGGGTTGCAGGTGACTTTTGGGGACGGCAACTGGTTGTTTCCTGTATAGGAAGTCCTAGACATAGCCACTCTGTCCTGCTGATACCTATCTGGATATCCAGCTGCTTCATAGAACCACAAAACCAGGAAAGCAGTGATCCTTTACTGCTGGAGAAATCTCTTTGGCATGAAGTGTAAGACCCTGGATCTCACACTGTAGTCTAGATGAAGATCCTTTGCCTTTTCCCATTTCCTTGATCCCTATTTGTATTGCTCTTCTGTGAAAAATCAACAACTATTGTGTGTTTATCCACTTTACTCAGAGATGGTATTGGATACGCCATGCTTTCTCCGGTCTAGGCGATGCAGTAAGAGGTGTCATCCTTCCCAGTTGCTCCTCCACAAGCAGACCTGAGAAATGCAGTTCAAAAGAGGAGTGGCTCAGATGGGACACATGCCCGCTGCTGTTGGCACTGGGGCAGAAGAGATGGGAGGTGTGAGAGAGGGCAAAGCCAACTTCCCAGGGGAGTGCAGGCCGTGCCTAATTGAGTATTAATGAAATAGATGATTCCTGTGGAGATCAAACTTGCTTTGAATGCCTGAAAAGGACCCCACTATGCATTCTAACACAGGAGAATTGGGACCTCAGCTACTTTCTTTCTTTGCAAAAAGAAAAATAAAAAGGCG
>VWZY01006553.1:220702-245312 GCA_013399075.1 Chloroceryle aenea | reverse complement strand
CATGCTTGACCAAAAACTGGCTGGGTGAGTCATTCGTCTGGCGGCTCTGTGATTCATGAGCCTCCAGGAGGAAGGGAGGAGGGAGGCGAATGCTTTTCAGATCTGAAGTTAAATGCAAGAGAAACACATTCCCCAAAAAGCAGACACTCGACTGTGTCCAATTGGTGTGTGAATACCCACACAAAGCCAGGGCAGGAGTCCTGGTGTGATGCATGGTGAGACTCCCAAGGCGAGCCGTGCTGTGGACTGCACCTTTCCCAAGTCTGTGGTTTGGAAGATCTCAAGTGTATAAACAGGAATCGTGCCTTACGTCTTATCCTTGTGTGCTCCGTCCATTCTGGCTCTGGGATTTCCCTGGGAACATCCCACTCGAGTGTGCTTTGGAGATGCTATTGAGGGCCTTGACCTAATACTTGGGTCAGAAACCTCAAATGACTTTGACTGGCTAAAATTTAAGTTTCTGATCTGCACAAATAATTTTGTCTACTTATCTATGAAGCAAGTGTATTATGGACAAGTGTCCTGTCTGTGGAGGTGTTCTCAGCAGGTAGGATAAACCCTTCTCCATTGGCGGCATCTCCCTCTCTGTTTCCTGTGGAAGAGCCTCTCCAGTGGGCATGACTAACTGTTTTACACTTGGGTGACAAGGGCCTGGTGAGGGCAATCCAGCCCTGGGTTTTCATCAGGGCCTTTCCCTTGGTGTGGTCTCCAACTCACAGGGAGCTTGGAGTAGCTGTGGTGTGCTCACCGTAGAGCTCAACAGGGGCAAGTGTAGGGTGCTGCACCTGGGGAGGAATAAGCCCCTGACTCAGCACAAGGAGGGTTGACCTGCTGGAAAGCAACTCTACAGAGAGGTACTTGAGAATCATGGTGGACAGCAGGTTAACCATGACCCATTAATGTGCTCTTGTGGCCAAGAAGGCCAGTGGTCTCCAGGGGTGCATTCAGAAGAGTGTGACCAGCAGGTCAAGGGAGATTTTCCTCCCTCTCTACTCTGCCCTAGTGAGGCCACCTCTGGGGTAGTGTGTCCAGTTCTGGGCTTCACAGTTCAAGAGAGACTGGAAACAATGGCAGTCCAATAAAAGATGGTGAGAGGACTTCTCAATGCTGATGAATAGCTAAAGGGCTCCTGGGGGACAAGAGGATGGGGCCAGGCTCTTGTCAGTGGTTCCCAGTGACAGGATGAAGGTCAGTGGGAACAAACTGGAACTCGGTGGGTTCCATCTGACCAGGAGGAGAAACTTCTTTGGTGGGAGCCTGTGTTGGAGCCTGTCCCAGGCTGCCCAGAGAATCTGTAGAGTCTCCTCTGGAGAGATTCCAAACCTGCCTGGACACGGTGAACCTGGGCCCCCTGCTCTGGGTGACCCTGCTGGAGCAGGGGGATTGGATGAGATGATGTCCAGAGGTCCCTTTCAACCCCCACCATGCTGGGATTTCGTGATACCTCTCTGAGTCAGCCGTTGCAAGGGATTATGTTACTTCTTGCTTCAGACTTATGGGTGAAAATACTAAATGATTTAGCATCTGTTACCAGATGGATTTTGAAACAATTAACAAGTGCTAAGAATAAGCAGCTTGCTCTCTTGGATTTTGCCAAAAAACATCTGTTTGCTGTTCACTCTCCAGCAGTTCATGTCCTGTGCTCCCTGTGGCCATCAAGGCCTTGAGCGGTGCCTGGGCCTCGGGGCCTGTTTCTCCCTCAGCGAGCGTCGGCTGCCTGCATCAGGGCACAGCTGTCCTGGGCCGGGGGGTGAAATGTGCTGGTGTTCTATTTTTGCATTACTGGTGGTGTCATGGCAATTCTGGGTGATATGCAGTGTCACTCTCCTCCACTGGCCTATGCTCACGCTGGGGTGATGGCAGCAGGAGACATTAAAGCCCTGGCATCAAAGCAGCTTTTAACTCTCTGGGGGCAGCAAAAGAGCTTTGGAGGACCCAGGCTTTAGCTCTTCCTTTCGGTGGTGTGACAAGCAGGAAGGCATCACCTGGCATGGGAGAACATGCACTGAGGTCTGCGATTCACACAGAGCCACCCACAGCCATCAGGGTTACCCATATCCTGCCTTAGTGAGGGACGAGGAGTGTGTCCAGAGGACATTGCCCCTCACACCCATGTGATAGATACAGAAATGAAAATCATCTGCAAGCCTGAAGTTTGTGAGTTAAGTTAATGAGTCAGAATAAATCCAAGCCACTGTGCAGTCTGCTGGTGGGGCCCTTTCCTCTAAGGGATTTGCTGTTTGCTTCAGTCAGCAAACCAGATCCTCCATAGTAAGACATTTTGAGATGTGTAGTTCCGTGCTTCCTGAAACTCACAGCTCCACATTGTCAAGGCGACATCCTCTGGCCATGTTTCTGGGTGCTACCGTCAGAGCCTGGCTCACCGACAAGGCTTTGGCCACCAAGTATCTGTTTATCTCTGTGGCACAGGATGTGCTTTGTCCAGAGTCAGAGGGAGCATTTGTTTCTATTTTGAGTTTGCAATCACTCACAAACAGGTACTTTGCCTTTAGCCCCAGGTTATGAGACTCTGCTGCCAGCCTAGCTCTCATGCTTCACTTGGTGGGACTTGCAGCCCTCAGCCAGCTCGGGGGAATGGTGAGATGATGGAGCACATTTAACTGAGTTGCTGTTTCTAAAAAATGTTACACTAGGCAAAGGATTTGGATTTGAATGAAAGTGGTGGATCTAATTTTAGGCAGTACCTATGAATGAAACTTGAAACGAACTGTTCAGGAAATACCTTCCTCTGCACCAGTGCCAGGGAGAGTATGTGATTTAATGCTAAATGAGCCAGTGCCTGTGAACAGGTTACTGCGAGAATTTTTTTTCCTACTTTCAACTAAATTATTTTTAAAATAGGAGTCTTCATTTCTACATACAGGTCCACGTCCTTCTGCAAAAGCTGCAGATGTTTCACCTCCAGGGAGCAAGAGCCTTCTCAGCTGCAGTGCCACGTGTGTTACCTTTTGACGCACGTTTGTCACTGGGGCCCCAAAATGCTGTTTGCTTTGATCTTGGGTCTGGGTATGGCCAAACATGAAGGGCATGAGGATTTTGAGCAAACTGAAACGCTCTCCTGGGGCTCTTGCCCCAAGGAGCAGCCACATTAGCTTTCCAGAGGCCAGATCTCTTGCAGTTATGCTTTGTTACATGCTGTCAAGCACTCCTCTTTTTGTAACAAAGACAGAAAATTACCCCTCTGGATACGAAGCAGCACCCTGTCCCTATCCCTCCCGCCTTTTATCACACTGCTTTTCATGTCTGTAGTTTGGGACCATGGACACCTAAGGGTATAGCTGAGAGGTAAATCAGCAAAATGTCTCTGTCGCTTCCTGCGCAGTCTTTGCAGACAAGCCCCAGGTTCTAGGCACATTTCTGTATAAATGGACTACGAACAGCCATAGAGGCAGTAAAAATAGGAAACAGTAATTGCTAACAATGGGCTATCAGGAGGTCTAAACCACACCACTTTATCAAAGAATAATCTACAGGTACTGGAAGCCAACTGCTCCTATCCAACCGTAACAAGATCCCTAGCTGTCAGCTGTGGAATCTTTAGTTAGTAAAACATTTTGTAATGCTTTTTTGTTCTTTATCAGAATAATCGATGGTGGTGGGGCTGTTTATCTCCCTTGGTTCAATGATGTGAACTTTGGTTGGCAGGTGGTTCACACCAGATGAAGTTTGCTTACCAACAGTTAGATTCATACTTAAATCTCATCTTAGATGTTCATAGCCTATAATACAGCAGATAAAAGATACTTCTATTTAAGGAAAAGATAACAGGGTGACTCTGAACTTCCTCATTACCCTCTGTTGAAACTACCCGAGTAATCTATTTGAACTAATTTTGGTAGAATCTCTTGTTTTCCAAGGGCTCTAGGACAGGTGGCCCAGATTAGGGAGGGAAAAGAGCAGGAGGTGGGTGGGAATCTAGGGTTTCAGGTTGGTCTACAAAAGGTATCTTTTGCCTTGTATCTCATGACAGTATTAAAGTTACAGTCCAGAGACATCAAGACTCTTGTTAACTGACTGTTCTACAATCACAGGTCTCCCAGTGACCAGAGACTTTAATTTAGGCTTTCTGTTTTTCATAGTGTCGGCTGAAGGAAGCTGTAAGTGTGCAGGGAGCTCACTGTTTTCTGCAGCACTGCTGGGATGGTGCTCCAAGCTCAGCATGCACTGTATGCATGCCCCAACTGCAAGACAGGTGCTGGCTGCCTTCACACCTGAAGAGAACAATGACATGGGCCAGGTCTCTGAGCTGAGTCGGTATGAATTCCGCGATGCTGTGTTAATTTTTGCCGTGAGAGGGTCTAATGCACTCAGGGGTGTGTGGTGATGGTAATCACATTTCCAAAGGGCTGTTTGTCTGCTTGTGCACCTGTTTTCCAGCATCCTTTTGACTTCTTGTCTCTCAGTCATGATCTATTTTACATCTCCATAAAACTTTATAGCAAAGTTATAATACCACATAATTTCAGTACAGGTAGGGGAGAGAGAGAGATCAGATATATTGCTTGTATTTCTGTGTAGTAAATGCCTTCCTATCCTATATTTGTGCTTGATTTATTGCTCTGAGCCTTTTCCGAACATATATATGGAAGCTGCATTGCCAGAACAATTCAGACCCACTTAAAAAGATGATGGGATTCTTACAATTACTCAGACTTTTCCCTCCATTTGCAAGGCATATATGGTGACCAGAAGAGCTGACTGAGTGGAAAGGAGTGAACCTGCCTGGCCAAGTAAGAAAACTTCAACCTTGAATCTCTGTCAACTGCATGAAAGGAATTCGGGCAGCTTCTGAGGTTATGAAATAAATAGGTATTTGCACAGAACCTTGGTCTTGTTGAAGGCACAGGAGGTTATTGATTAATGTCAGTGGAGTGAAAATTTCAGTTGGGTTCTTTCCCCTTCTCCTGTCCTGGCCAGACTCATACTGCAAAAGCCGCTTCTTGTCTAAACGCCTAATCCTGTGAGTGGTTAAGGAGCAAGTGGTTAAGGGAAGAGTTGACCTTGCTTCACTCCCAAATGAAAAAAGAAAAAAGCAGTTGAAAGCAGTCAGCCTTTCATAGCTCTTAGCAGATTTATCAGACTGTACCCAGTTGTTTCACTGAAGGCATTTCATATGCTGAGATTTAAACTGGGATTACCAAAAGATGTTCGGAGAGGCCTCTATCAGTGATGTCTGAACCCAGTGGGAATGACATGCATCCCTCGAGTTCCTTTTAGAACTTTATCTCTGCAGTTTTCTGTTGTTTAGTGGAAACAAAGTGTACAGCTAGAGATTTGCTTAAAACCACTGGCTTTCTGTAAAATCCCCAATTGCCACAGCCGTTGCTTCTCCATCCCTTCCATTTTAAAATTCCGGGAAGTAACACCTTCTAACAACAACCAAACCTGCTTTAGTAAGACAAAAGTCTTGTGCGAGTAGTCCAACTTTCCACTGGCAGCACTTCTGGTTAATACTGGAAATTCTAAATATCTGATTAAACGCTTCTGGAATTTCTGGGAATACATTGAGATGCTGCATGGGCTAGTTCTTCATAAAGTTTTCAACAAAATAACTTCTACTGGGGCTTAAAGGAGCCCCTCCAAATAATCCATCTGCCTGATTTCTTAATGTGGTCCCTTACATTTCCTAAACTGGCTCCTTAAATGACTTGTGTTCTCCTTTGCAAAAGGCACAGACACAAATAAACCGCATATGTGAGGAGGGAATGTTCCTCCGTCCCACAAAACAAATTAAATACATTGATCCAAAATCACCCCTGGGGTATCTCCTGTGAGTTCAGACGAAACGCATGAATTGAGTTTATTAAAGCAGCATTTCTGATACGGATTGGAAATGGCAGTTGAATGAGGTTTTGCAATAGTAAAATGATTGTTTATTAGTGATGAGTGAATCACAAAAGGGCTGGCATGCATGTTGATCTTAAAAAAAGAACTGAAAAAGTTTGAAACCCGATCAGGTCTCTCTGAATCCGTATGTCAGCAAAACTGCCTGGAAGTAAGTCTGAGTCAGGGTTCTCGTTCAGACATAGTTCTGAAACGTCCAGATTTATAAGGTGGGATATAGTCATATCTCAGCAAGTGCTAAAAAATTAGGGATGGTGAATTGAACTGGTAAATAAACAAGAACAAACTCGTTCTTAAATTTTCTATTATTGTGATCTTTTGGAGATGGTCACGCAGGTCTGTCAACCGTGCCAAAGCTGCGGAAGGGAATACAAAAGCAAGGGAAACAAAATTAGTTCCCAATTCAGACTTAATAAATAAACAATGCAAGTCTTTTCCAAACTTTTGTTTCGTTTTCTTCTGAAACACTCTGTCAAACCACAAGTAGTTTCTCAAATGTCTCTATATAGAAATCAGCTTTGGGGTTGATGTAGCATGATTTTATTCAGATTTTGTAGAAGAGTTTTGGGGTAGATACTCTAATCTTGCTAGGTCACAGTATTTCTCCTGAGGAGTGTGAAGCCAGAGATCCTCCTGATATGATCCTTCGCCAGACAGTGCTCGCACAGCTCTGACCTCTTAATTTCAGCTTCCCAATTGGCCTTAATATTGAGGGACTTGCAGATACACCTCAGAGAGGAGATCTGTTCACATGGCTCTCTTCCCACCTGGCCCTGGTCTGCCAGGGAAGCACAGCCAAAATAGGCAGCCCAGGATAGGGCAAGTTACTACGTGGTTGGATCCTGGGCAGAGCTTTGGCAGGGAATTGCGGGAACAGTCCCATTCTCTTTGAGCACCTCCACAGATGCTTCTGAATCTGTAGGGCCCAGTGCAGAGCTCATGGATCCCCACCTGCACACTTCACATGGGGCTACAGGGTGGTTTGAGCCTCTGATCTGCAACGCCGTCCCCTCACCATCCTCCTGATGGTAGCAGGTTTGTAAGGCAGCTTACCCTTGTAATGAAAACAAAAATATTGCACGATCTGGCAAGTCATCAGCTCCAGCTACTGTGAGCTGTGTCCAGCCTAGCTAGATTCTGTTGTGGGATACCTCACGATGACCTGCCATAATAATCCTGTGTACAACCAGGCCCTCAGCTTAATTCCCAGAGGGATCAGTTTTATAGCAGCATAGGAGAACAGATGACTTGCTTTACAGAAGTTGGTCTTGATCTCTGTTATTCTGTAGTTCGAGAGTGGCTGTGGCTCAGTGTCCCCATACAGTGGGATCCATCCACCTAAATCAGGGATGCTGGCTTACATGTCTCCTGTTTGTACCTCCCAAGGATGCTGTTAGGGGGAGTGCAGGGAAGAGGGTTTGGGGTGCGCTTGGATGTTTGGTGAGTCTTGCCCTTACTCCTCAGGACAGCCTCAGGAGAAGCTGTGAGTCTGGTCTGTATAACTGAAGACTGTACAGAGGCTGCTCTGACACACTCCTGTAAAGGGAGGATTTGGGAGGGACTCCCACCTCTTGGAAGCATTGCTTTCACCTTAAAACCAACTTTCAAAAGCAGATTTTTTTCTAATGATTTCAGGTACTTAATTAGAGATCTTGAACAAATAATAACATTGAAGAAAAATGTCTACATGAAAACTTCCAGTTGCATTTCAACACCATGCAGCCCTCTGCACATCCTATCCTGACAGCCTTCCGTTGGTGTTAGGGAGCATCGTTACTCCTCAGAGCTAAAGTCAGGGGGCATCAACCCAGACACCTGAGATCCAGATCACCAGATCCCTCTATAATCTTGTCCAAGACCTGGTCTAATAAAATGCACAGACTATTATTATTTTCTTATGTTTAGGTAAAAGAGAAGCTCACCCTTCCCCTGTGGAGAAATCTTCTCCTCAGAGGAAAGGTGTTAGCAGATTCTGTTTGTGCTCTGGCCATGTGAGGATCTTACCTGGACATACAGAGAGACATCTGTGTTCCTAGAGCTAAGCAAGGAAGGATAGTAATCTTCTGGAATAAATGTATTATTATCTCAACAAAATATTGATCTTTTGAATTAAAACGATTTTAACCTCAGGGACATCCTTGAACCTCTGGAAGTGGGTATCTAAAGAAATACATCACCTAAACCACTGATTTCCACCAGTGGGAACAGGAGGGCAAAATCTTGTGCTGAATCACAGCCTGAGAGCTGTATGAGCACCCTGGTGGGTTTTTCAGTGAATGAAATCAAGAGACAAGTTCAAACTTAACAAGGCAATATATAGCTAAGTGGAGTTTTATTTTTTCATATGCATCTTTCTCCAGAACCAGGAACTGCATTTACGTATTTGCACTGCAGGAAAGAAATCTATTCTTTGCTTTTATCTTC
The DNA here is from genome assembly GCA_013399075.1 of Chloroceryle aenea. Taxonomy (NCBI): domain Eukaryota; kingdom Metazoa; phylum Chordata; class Aves; order Coraciiformes; family Cerylidae; genus Chloroceryle; species Chloroceryle aenea. The sequence goes on along the minus strand of VWZY01006553.1, from coordinate 237,023 downwards.
ATTTAGCCTGAAAGGAAGTCAAGTTCAAAGTTACTTTGCTGCCAGCCTGTAAAGCAGGAAAGGCAGATCCCTCCTGATGTACCTCCAGCAGAACGCAAAGTTTAAGGTACTTGAGAGGCAAAAAAGGGCTCCTCTAACGAGTCGTATGAGTCAGTTTGCAGGCTGGAGTCCTGGTCTTCCCATGACAGGCATTAAGTCAGAGTGTTCCTGGCATGTGGCAGGACAGTGGGAGAGTGCCTGGACTTCGAGGGTCTCCTGCGAGTTCAGTGGCTCCCACGATCCCTTCTAGAGGTGGCTGCAGTTCAGCCCTGTGCAAAACTATCCCTCTGCAGAGGTCACGGAGCAGTTTGTGTCTGCTGAGCAGGAGATGGGGTCTGGTGGGCTGAAAAGCGTTCCACAAACATCCGTTATTATTCTTGATTAGAGAAACTATATATAGATCCCTTCAGGATCGGCAGAGTTTCGTTACCAGGCGGACAACAGAAAGTACAAATTTATCAAAATTAAATGGAAGTCAAGAGAACATACTGTCTAAGGCAACAAGGCGGTTCAGACAGCTCTGCAGCAGCCTAAACACATGACAGACTCAAGCAGCTCCCACCGCTGCCAACACAACTGCTCGCGGGGTCTGCCAAGAAGCCAGATGCTGCTGCTGGAAAAAATATCTTCCAGAGTTTGGCATCAAGATCCTGTGATTACCATCCAAATGGGAGGAGATGGAGTGGTAGAATGTGAGTTTAGTATTTAGCACCCCAGAACTGTGCAGCAGCCTTTGAAGGCAGAGGAAAAAAGTTCAAGCAAAATATTTTTGCTAAAAATATGTTCGGAGAAATGAACTTTTTTTTTAAATAGCAGAAACCCAAACTATTATTAAAACAACGCAAAATATTTTATGTCCGTATCAATTAAATGAGTAAAACCAAGGAGGATTGTGGATTTTTTCCTTGAGTAAATTTTGTTAAGGAATAGTTTTATAAAGGTCAGAGCATGAGCTCTTTGTCTCTCATGTTGCTCATGGAAAGTTCCACTGCAGATAGCATCACAGTATCTCCCCTACCCAAGACAAATAGAGATGGGTCAGAGCATTCCCTCCTAAGTTTGGGAAGGGTTGAATTTAGATCCAAAGTCTGCAGCTAGCCCTTCTCTCATTGACAGAGGCCAAATGCCTGAAATTGACCCAGGGTTTAGGGGAAAGTTGACCCCCAAAACCACCTGAGCCTGGTTCCAAATCTTGCAGTTTGAACACGCATTTGAAGGTAGAGCAATAGAGGGATGGGCCATTCTGAAGAAGTTTGAGGCTGCTCCTGAACCTTCTCCTTCTTTCCAACAACTTTTCATACTCTGTGAGTACAGAATGATTTGGGATCCCTTCTGCTAGCCAAGGTCTGTCACCAGCTCACCTACCGTGCTGAGGTTCCCCAGTGGACATGGTGGTTATGAGTGCTCGGCGCGTTGAGAAAAGCAGGTGAGACGGTGTCTGCTCCCCTGGGTGGCTGCGCTCACCTCTTGTCTCCAGTCTGCATTTCTCTGTGTGTGCTGGTTTTGCTCCATGACTGGGAATCCTATTATTACAGTAATAGTAGTAATAATAACAACCCAAGTGGGAACACAGAAACTTACATCTGGAAAGTTAAGAGGCGAAGACTGTTTTGTTTTACTTAATGTTTCTGGTTGCTTGTTTTTGTGACAGATATGTATTTCAGCAAATGTTATCTCCTTGCGTGTTAGAACATAACGGAAAAGTGTAAACAAAGTCATTAATCATCATGTCCTATACTCTGCTTTCTGGGCACATCGGATCAATTTGGAAGGAGGGTGGGCACAGAAACAGAGAGCTTCTGTTGCCTCATTCCCGGGGATGCTGCTGTCAGTGCCTTTTCCTTTGGGGAGGTTTGTAAAAGGGAGGAGGACTCTGCGGCAAACCCATTTGTGTCCTGGAGCGCTCAGGCTGCATCACTCCTGGCCAGTGCCATGTCTCTTCTGGGGGCAGAGTCCCAGCTGGCCTGACTGGGATGGTCGTCTCCTTGGAGTCCATAAAGATCCCAGGTAATTGCCTACCTCGTGTGATTTTTCCAGTTGCTTTTGACACAGCTGACCATGTGAGCTGACAAATTCAGCTGTTAATTCTGTAGAAACTGGATAAGATAATCCCAAAATGTCCCACTTATCCTTTGAAGTCACTGATTATGCACAGAAACGTGATGGGACAATTCATACAACTGGAGTGCTGCAGTAGAAGGCTCTAAACTCTTCAGAAGGGATAGGCCAGGAAAGAGAAGCAGTGGAGTAGCCTTGGATGTCAGAGATTGTTTGGATTGTCTAGAGCTGCTGATGATGATAGGGTTGAGTTTTGATGAGTAAGAATCAGGGGGAAGGCCAACAAGGCAGATGTCATGGTGAGTCTGTTACAGACCACACAACCAAGATGAAGAGGTACTTGGAAACTTTGAGTAGCTCCTCAGCTGATTTGGGAAAGAAAAGATGGTGATTCAGCCTTTTTGAGCAGTTAACTGGTCACCTGTGTCTCTAAGGAGCACCCTCCGTGGTGACTGCTGGAGGATGCTGTGCGCTCTATGCCTTTTCCAGCCGTGTGGGACATCTGGATACCGTGTGTGAGACTTTCTCTTGGTGCCTGCAGGTGTTGAAGAATCTTAGCTGTAAATATACTTGTCTGCAATCTCTGGCATTAAGAGGCAGGGTGTCTCTTCAAATAGCTTCTGAAGATGAGATGCTGTAAGATTTGGGTAGTTTTAAGTGTTAGCATGTTCTGGACGATTTGAAGAGGTGCTGTAGCTGAACTCTTTCCTGGTCAGGGTTTTAACACCAGTCCCTAGGTTCTGAGTGTCTTAGAGACCTTGTTTTGGACTTTGTACACTCAACATCTTCATGTGTTACCTTCCAGCAGAGACTATGAATCTGTGGACATGGTTGAGTTACTGTGAAATTAGTTTAGGTGTTAGCCACCAGAATCTCAGCTGCTCCTCAGTCTTTGCCCAGTCTTGCTTTTCCCCTGGAGTAAAAGTACGTGAGCTGTTGTTCTTAGAGTAACAGACAGTTAGAAGGTGGTGTAAGCTGAATTTATACAATGGTGTAAATCATGTTATGTCTCTATGTCCCCATACCCCTTGCAAGATTTCATACCTGGATGGATCCACCAGGCTGTAGTGGGGACATGAAGGGAAGAGCTCTATATGATTCATGCGACAGGATTCATGCTCTCCTCCCAGCTGGCTGGTTTAACCCCTTCCTGTCAGTGTACTTGGAGCAGCTAGCCTATTGCACAACAAGCCAAGCCAACACTAGTTTGAAAACACCTGAGATCTGGGGTATTTTAAATCAGGAACCACGGGTTTAAATCATGTATCTCAATTTCAGGCAACATGCAGCAAGTCAAAATTTGCCCTTCCAAACAGAAGGGTTATATAACGCATAGCTGAAAAAATGTGTGAAAACCAAACCAAGCAACAGTTCCAGCTAAACCTAGGCCCTCCCTTTGCCAGCTGAGAAAAATGCCTTTCCTGGGGAGCACTGCTAAGGTGTTGGATGGCTGCCTGTCTCATCTGCTGAGGGAAGGAAAGAACAGCCAGTCCCTTCCAGGGTCAACCCCTTGCCACCAAACATATTACAGAGAAGAACTGATTTCAGGAACTGTTGGTTACCTCCTTGTATTAGTATGTTGGTATTTGGTTGTCTACAGGAATGTCTGAAGCCCACCTTCCTCACATGATCTATTTCTTTTGTGCATGATCTATTCCTTTTCTTCCCGTGATCTATTTGTTTTGTTTTCACCTGAGGAAATTACCTTGCTTTTGTCCATATCTGGAACTGGCTTAGTTTGGTTTCTGAATATCATACGGAGACATAATTTGCTTGGCCTGTGAAACATAAGCCTTTAAAGTACTCATACCAAGCACTTAAGGCAGATATAGTGTCCTCGTTTCCTGGGAAGCAGGACTTTACTCATTAGGAGGTGCAAGTCACCTCTACTGAAAAGCTGCTGGTCATTCCCTCAGGTCATCAGCTTCACTCCGGCAGCTCCAATTACCTTAGTAGAATAGTGTCACCCATAACAGCCTAAGTAAATCAGGAAGTCACTGAACAAGGGAAGTAATTACAGCTTCTTTCAGTACTGAAAAAGCAACCTGTTCTTTTACGACCCATCAAAACCATGTGTTTGCCTTTAGTGGTTAAAATAAAGGGTGTGCAATTTGGGAATGATCCAGCTATGAAGTTTCCTTAGTAATTGGCAAGTCCTGAAAGGTTTTCACTTCTGCAATTTAAAGGTGGTGAGCATGAGATTAATTTAATTTTCTTTTAGATTAGCCTTTAAGGGACACTACAAAACCAAAGAATGACAGGTTCAAATGGCAAACCCACATTTCACCCGTTTGCCATAAAGAATATATTGATAACTACCTTTAAATTTCATTTATAACATGATTTAGTCACGCTGTAAACCCAAATATCAGTCACTGTGCCTGTATCAAACATTCAGAATTCAAAAAATATTTACTGCTTTCAGAACAAGTCAAGCACGTTACTCAACCCTCACAGTGCTGTTACCAGTTCACGCGACTCACTCTTGGTTTGTAGGCTTCAGTTTACCCGTTTGATTCCGGTTCAACTGATCCTAGGCGAAAAAAGTATTTGTTTGCAGTAAATTTGCACACACTTTTTATAAAGCACTTTCCAAATATTCAGGGTTACAGGTGCATGTCACAGGTTTCATGAGGGAGCTTCTGTAAATCCGAGTGTGAACCTCCTGTTCTGGTCTGAATTGAAAGGTCTGGTCGCACACGGTATTTAGTGCTCCGTTTACTGAGCGTATGACTAATCTGGATTAAATCAGTGGGATGATTCAAAATGCTTAAAATGATTTGAACCCTGCCCCAGGGCCATGCTGCAGGATGTTTAATGCCAGTGGTGGTTGTGGTGGTGGGGTTGTTATTCGCCTAAATTATGGTTCATTCACTCTTTACTCTGGAAGACTCTTTAAAAAGAAGAATAACAAATAAATTAGAATATAGCTCCTGACCTTTGGTAGGGAGAATGCCCAAAGATTACATCTCAGTTTTAATTCAAAAATTCATTGATTAGGTCACCATGTTACATCATTCTAGATTTAGTCAATATTTGCATGTCAGTTCTTCAGTGTCCTTTATATCATGTAATTTACTTGACAAAGGTGACCTTTTTTTCTTCCTTTTGATGAACTATCTACAAATCTCTGCCTGTTTCTCATGTGTGTTTGTTGCTGCTGAAGCAATCGGCCGTATCTCCAGTAGGCTGTGACTAAACCCTGTACTGTGGAGACACAATCCTGAGATCAGGTAGTTGGTGTTCCTGAGAATGAATAACACCTCAGTCAGTGCCTCTGTGCTCAGGCCCCTGCCAAGGCTAAATCCGCACCTTCCCAACAAATCATCCTCCAGTTTCTGACTTGAGAAGACCTTCCTAGTGCTAGAGCATTTGCAGTGTGTTATGCATTTTTCAGTTGCCACTAAAATGGTTTGTGTTTTGTCCTGTAAACTGGGCATGAAGGTCTTCCTGACCTAAGAGCTAGGGCAGCATCTTCTCAGAGCAGCAATACTGGCAGCTCATGAACATTCCGAGCGAAAAGGAAAATGATAGCACACTTTGTTGCCGAGCTGCTTCCAAAGGCTCTGCGATCCTCTCCGCTCCCCGCACGCTCCGCTCTGACGGGGTTTTCCCACACGGCTGTATGTTCACTGTATGCTCACTGATTCATCCTCTCCATTGCTGGGACACCTCAATGTTTCCAAAGGAAGGCGAGAAACCAGGTCAGCAGAGTGGAAATAACCAAGGGAAAAAAACCCCACATATTGTTGCACTGGGAGAAAGTCACCAAAAAAAAAAATAAACACATTAAAGTGGGATTATAAAAAAAAAACCCACACAGAAAAAACCCACATCCACAGAGGGGGATTGAAAACCGCTGTCTGACAGCCAGAGTATATTCAGCATCTAAGATCCCAACAGCTCAATGGGAAAAGTAAAGCTAATGATACAGGCTCTGAAAATCCCCGGTCCGAGCTATTTTGGGTTTACTCAACAGACCTATGAAATACAGCTCTGCCCTAATTACATTTATCCCTTAGAGTATTAGAGTATTGTCTAACTTCACACATAAGGTGAGATGCCACGGAGATGTCAAAATGTTCCCTGGTAGAAAGTAAGTGGCTGTCCTCCCTGCTGTGTGCTTGTCCCTCAACAGCCTGAACAGAGGTCATCACTCCAGCCCCGTGTCCCTAGGCTGCTCTGCAGGACTTTTAAGGGAATATCTGGAGTTCTGCACAGACCTACCTGACCAGCAGAAACATACTGAGCAAATGGGGGATAATTTCCCTTTTTTTGCCTCCCTTTGCTTATACCTTTGACCCTCTCCATGGTCCTTTAAGACTTTGTTGTTCAAAGTAGCTGCCCACATGGATGGTGGTGGGTGGCTCATACACTCACAGCAGTAGGTTCCTCATCTCAAAGTGTGGACTTTTCAGGCCAAAAGCGCTTCAGCCCTAACTATACAAGCATTTATTGGCTTCTTCAGGACTGGTACAGCCTGCACCTAGTACCCGTGATCACAGCTGCCTGATCCTGCCACCAGCATCTCCCCTAACTCGGGCGATCGCAACCACGGCAAACAAGCTGCTCACAGATTCATTTCACTCTCGGTTTTGCAGCTCAAGCCAACTGGGAATGTAAACCACACCGACCAAGGAAAGTTGGGGAAATTGCCAGTGAATGCAGAAAAAAAGGAAAAGGAAGGAAGATGTGGAAAGCAGGAGGTAAGAAAATGAATGTTACCTACTTAATACTCAAGATGTTGATTGGAGTTAGGCCCTAGCAAAGCAGTCAGATGTCTATGGAATTGACCTTCCCTTTGGTAGAGAAAAAGACATTGGATCAGTCCTTCAGTCTCTGGGTGGGGATTTGCTGAATTAAATGCTTGGCAGAGACACCAGGTGGGTACAGAAGTTAAAACTCACCTATGGGTGCCATTTTGTGGGGTTGGCTTAACCCACCGCAGGGGATGGTGCTGGTGAAGAAATTGCAATTCACAGCTAGATTCAGATGTGGAAGGAAAATGCAACTCTCCAAAATTTTCCCCCAGATTTTAAGTGTTCAGACCCAAGGGCTGGGTTTGACTCTCTGAAGGTAAACTTAGTCCTCTAGAGGGCATGGTTACACTGATTATATATTTAATAATTAACTAGTATTACCTTGGCTAGATGTTCACTTTTACTGGTGTAAATCAGGAGTCAGTGAACTGACACAGGTAGCGTTTCATGGTCTTTAAACCTTGTTGTAGTGTCTTCCATACAATTTCTCTTGAGGAGACTGGTCCTGGATGGGCCAAAAGGTTTGGGTTTGATCACCAGGGAAGCTTTCCAAAAGGAAGCTGTAATTCTTTCCTTGCTACCAAAATCCAGTCAGTGGATCTATTTTTCACATGTATTCATGCTCGTCCTTTGGCTGATCCCATCATCCCTTGGGTAGCAGTCTGGGCTGAGTCATCTCAATAATAGCACAATATGGATTTAGTGTCCATTGCTCTCAGAGAGCCCGGCAGCTCCAGACACTTGATGGCAATAATTCGTGTTTGGGCAATCTGGTGGTTGAACTCATTCAGACAGATTTCAAAGTTAGCAAAATTATGCAGATGTAAATATGGCCACCATCTGTCTTAGCGCCTGCCTTCCGCCGGTGCGCAAACGGAGCAGAATCTGGGACCCTGGAATGCAAAAGATGCCGCAGTAGCTGATCCAAAAATCCACCTCCTCCACCGAGGCAGCACAAAGTGTGCAAAGCCCTTTTAATCTGGAAGTCACGTTTTTGTAGAGCTTACACAAGGTTCCCTTGTCTGTAATGCAAACACCTGTATTTTATTCAGTTTTACAATATTTAAATCCCCTCATAAAATAAACGGCTACTTGCTGGAACATTACCCACGCTGTATGTCCAAAATCTGATGAATTTAAGTTATTTTCTAAGATGCATTGGAGAAAGAGGAAGACTGGAAACAGCCACCAGCTAGTGTTACAAGTAGAGGAGTATCAGTCTATTTTTTGTGGCTTCCCTCAGCATCTCAGTGTATTCCACATACATAACACGTTAAGATTTCTTTCTTGGACATTCATAGTCCCAAACCCAACACCTAGGAACTGAGGAGTGCATTAATCTGTAGTAATTTATCATCACTCACAGTATCCCTTTAGTTACACTTGGAAGTCATCCTCTCATGGCTGAGGAAGGGACTTTTATGACTGGCATGTAGGTGAACCAGATTCCTTGGGTTGAATCCATGTTTCCCATGTCAGTGTGGAACTTAGAGGGGCTGGGCTGCCCTTCCCTTGGGCTGAACCTGCTCACAAACATTGGACAAAGCTGGTATGATTAGTTGCCTCATGCAACTTTGTCATTAGTGGGTTTGCAGGAATAATACAGAGTAGAAGAGAGTCAAGCCCCAGAAATTTGATGCTGATCTGACCCGTCTGTGAAAATGGATTAAGGTCTTCCAAGCGATACCGTAGATCTCTCTTGTACTGTCAAAATTCATGCCCTCTAGGCCAGGTTTGTGAAATAGGTAAAATAGCAATTGCAGAAAGACACTCCTCTTCATAGCTTAGTTTCTAATAAAGATTAGATTTTACTGGATGCATCCAATGAAATTTCCATTCTCTGTTTCAGGATAAGAGCCAGGGAAAACTTCCCTTTAAAATAGAAAAAATGATAACACTTTCCATTCTCCCTTTTGTCTTCATTTTCAGCTAATACTTAGAGTGAATAGCAGCAAGGATTTCCTGTGAGAGCTAAGGTAATGCAGATCTTCAGTTGATTTCTTTGTGCTTGACCTCTTCGTCTCTCCATATCCACTTGCTGTGTCTGATCTTACTGCAGAAGCTTGTGTTCTGTGTTTAAATCAACCCTGGTCTTACACCTTAATTCTGTCACCATGCTAATACCATTAGCAGCACTTAAAATAACAATAGAAAATCTGCAGAGCAGATCCCCAAGATGCAGTAAGATGGCCAGAGATACTCTCCTTAGCTCATTTACAGCTGATCCAGATACCTTGGCTTGTTCTGTTGTCTGCGGTGTAGAGGTCCCTTGACACTGCTGTGGGCTGGATGCACTTGCATATATGAAAATGCATCAAGAAGGCCATTAGAGAGGAAGGAGGGGTTTGGAACAGGATTTTGTTGTCTTCAGCGCTGGCCATGCCTTCTCAGATCATTGTTACCACAGCCGTTTCATTCTAATTCATCCATAGCAACAATTTTTAGGTCTTTTCAGCATTTTGCTCTTGCCATCGTGCTGAAGAAGGCTTTGGCCATGCTTCATTATGCTTGGCTGGTGTCAGCAAAGGAGTGACACTGTTATCCAAGTCTATCTCTCCACCACAGTGCAGACAGCCAAGCGCTGTTGGCCCCAATGGATATTGCTCAGCAGATCTTTGTCAGGCTTGTGCAAACACGATACATTACCATTGACCTACCAACTAAAAGTTCACGCCTCTGACTCCGGGATACTTCTTGTCTTGGTGTCATTTGTTCCATGAAATAATTGGTTATTGTAAGATTACCGCATTAGGAGGGTTTTGTTTGTTTGTTTTAAGAGGAACGGCGTTCTTGCTGTCAGATGCTGGGTAGGTAGGTTATTCTTTTGCTTTCTATTCCAGTGTCGGTTTGGGTTCATGAAAATGGGAGAATCTAAGCCTTGAACAGAGCCAACTGCTTTACAAACCTCCCCAAGCCATTGCCAATTTAATTCACTGCTGGCTAATGCAGCTCAAGCTTCTTTAAAGTGAAAGGTGCCAATCATGCAGAATTACACAGTGGTTTTGAACAAAGCCAACTCACCTGTTTGCTGGAGACTTGAATCAGACCACCAAAGACATTTTCACTTGTGCCTAGAAATGAGCCAAAGCCACAGAGCCCAGATCCAAATCTGACTTCAGGCTCTCACAGTCTGATTCGGATGGACTCTATGGCTTCTTTCCTTAAAATGCCATGAGGGGATCAAAGAGTCCCTTCAGCTTAGACCCCTGAGACATGATGGAGCATACAGTCCCGGTTCAGACCCACCACAGATTATGGACAAAACAACTTTTCACTATCTGGACAAAGAAATTTACAGATTTTGTTCTGATCTACTTTTGAGGACTTCTGGGCTTTTACTTTTCCTCAATTTCCAGATCCCTACAACATCCCAGATCAATTCAAATGTTGCACATCAAAACTGATGGTGGTCCATCTTATTTTCACAAGGCTTTCTTTACATGTAGAGCAGCATGCATTTTGGACCTGACATCTGAAATAACTCATTTTCTCTGTATTTCTTGACTGAATTCAGCGGAGCTGGCTGTGTTGGGACTGCAAGAAGGAAGGTTAAATTTCATCAAGACTTTTTTCAAGGAGCATTTAAGAACTAACATTTACTATGGGGTCTCATAAGTAGTCCTGTGATCTCATTTGCATCCTCTGAATCTCATGTTTGAATCTAATAGAACAAACAAAACTCTTCACCTTTCTGAGGCAAAGACACTTGAAACTGTCCAGTCTACTGCATTTCATGGGACATCTTGAGAGTCAAGGTCCTGTCATCTTTGTAGAAATAGTATGAGAGAACACAGAGCTTTTCACAAGGGGGTTTGTCTTAGGGTCTTCAGTCTAAACCTTTCTGTGATCCATCAGGAGTTGCTGGCAACCAGACACCTAGCACAGTGTTGAGGGGTGGTAGCCATGCTGTAAAAAATTAGTTTCCAAAGTGGGCCGTGACTTCTTCAAGGCCAACAGCAACACAGAGGGGTCTGTGTGGAGGTTCCCTGGGAACGGAGGTCAAGCTGTAGGTCTGTGAAACTGTAGCAGGTCCAAGTTGAAATTATTATTACTGTGTTTTCAAATTTCAAGTTCTTAATTGCCAACAGCCAAACCAAACTAGCTTGAAGCCCTAAGTCTCTCTGTCCATCCACAGCCTAACAGCATTGCCAAGCGATCCTCAGTACAAGTTAGTTTCTGTCCCTTCAGTGTACTTCTATTTTTAAATAACATTTTTTCTTTTGATTCTGTTTTTACTTCTTTCTCCTTCAATGACTTTACCTCTGTGGAGCCTCTTGCTATCACAGATTGAGGGCTAATTTTTTCAGGTCAGTTTGTGGGAATTTAGGTAAATAAGTGGGTATTCCCATAAATCTTGTATTTTCAGAGGTCAGTGAAAGTGCGTATGTTTCCATGGCCTCTGGAGACATTTTTTAGCCTTAGCTTCTTGATAAATCAATTAAATTTCCTTTTGCTGACAAAAGTGAGAAGAGCACCGTTTGCCAACTCAATGTAAGCACATTTTGCATGGTACTTTGAGAATGTGGCTGCTTTAATTTCATTCCCCAGAGTCCATCCTGAATACCTTGGCTTGCCCAAATTCCCATTGACTTCAGTGGCACTTTGAACTGTGGAAGGAAAGCAAGAGCAAACGCCAGCATGGAGGAAATCAGCAGGCGTGGAGCACACTCACAGAATGCTAGGAATTGGAAGGCTGCAGCTGCAGGAGCTTTGGGTCCTGGATAGGTGCTTCTCTGCTGCTCCAGCTCCTTGCTGCTTCCACAGGGAGATAGGTGTCCAGTCTCCTTCAGCTGTAACCTCTCCCCTTTCTGTGTCTCTCCACTTAGAAACACAGCCAACTTTAAGAGAAGAAACTATTTTTGCCTGAAGTAGAATGGACCTGAGCACAGAACAAGAACAGAGGGCATGAAGCAAGGCAAAATGTCTCCAAAATGAGTTTTAAAAAAAAAGAAAAAAAAACCCCCAAACACCACAGATGTAGAAACAGGTGTTCAGGATATGTCTTCCCCACCTTACATCCCTGTCCAAGCTAATCCACATTTGAGGACACAAAATACTGTAAGCATTCCTCCTTCTCCCAATACAAGTGCATTCATTCTTCCATGCCGCAGCTTTCAGCACCAGGCATGTTCCATCCACACAGAGCATAGCTTGCATACCTCCTCGACCACAAACACACATCCTACTCATAGTCTTCCATGCTTGCAAGTGCAGAGCGAGTGGAGAATATTAGTCTTCACTTAACTATTGGCTGTTGCCCCAAGGTGTGCGTGTTAAGAGGAGATCCTCTTCACCTTCGCATGTTCTTCTCAGCTGTAGAAGTCCAGATTGTGCTGAAGTGCTTCCTCTTCTTTGAAAATAATCTGTGAAACCAAGGGAGAAACTGCAGTTAGATACTTACTGCAGTTACACAGAAGTGAGTATTGCCTTCAGGTGGAAAAAACCTGTCTTGGCACATGTAGATCTAGCCCACCAGTGGCTGTACTCGCTGAGTTCAGAGTTCTTGTGATACAAAAGGCGAGACACGGTGTCGCTGTAGACCATCTGATATGTTTGGGCTCCTAATCCTGATCAGAGCGATCTGAGTGAAAGTGCTGAACCATTCAGACTAAGCAGAGTAAGGCCGTGACTATGATTTGGTTGCTGGCAGACAGACCTTCGTGTGCGTATCACAGCATAAATCTGCACAGTTAATTCTTTGTGGTCTCAAGATACTGTAGTTACCAAAAGGACATGCCAGGTAATGAACTGTAGCCTTCCCACTGTTGAGAGAGGTAGAAAGTTCACTAGGACATAGTTCACTAGGCTATCCCTTCCTTCTCGTAGTACCATTGGTAGCTGCACTGAAATCACTAGGAAGAGGCTAGGAGATGGATAATGCCTCTTCTAACATCAGGCCTTGGCCCTGCCATAGCAATGTTGCCTCTGTGCCCCAAAATGTCCAAAGGTCGTCTTGCTTGCTTACTCTTGGCTGCAGCACTAGTAAAATTTTGCAGCGTTTATGGCTATAGCATATCCCAGAGAAGACCAGGCCCTGCCAGATGTGCCAGGACTTTTTGCTTGTTTACAGGACACAGAATTTGCTGTCAACCTCTTCCAATTCCTACCTAATCGAGCAAATGAGGAGGGCGGCCAACATTTTACCTGCTGTCTCAAGCCTTTCTACCTCTCTCTGGCCATCCAGGTGGCCTTTCTTTAGCTCACACCTGAGGATCTGCACAGGCATCAGGCTATCTCTAGTAGCATTACTGATGTAATGATGAGATGAAAAATAAATTCAGGAAATCTAGATTTAAAAGTTACAAACTAATGGAAAGTCAGGAAGTGAGAAAATTGCACTGATGGTACAAAGCCTTAAACATCTGCAAGTCTGGAACTACTGCACTGAGACAGTGCTATTGGATGGGATAGTGAAGAAAATGATCTTTCTATCCTGAGTCTCATTTCTGCAGTTCTGTATGATATGAGAAGCCCCTTGATGCAGGGATGGGAGAGTTCTTGATGCATTCCCACACCTCCCTCTCCAAAAGGCTCATCTGCATCTCTCTCTCCAGCCTTCACTAGATCTAAGGGGTTACAAAGTAAAAAGAAGGGAAAAGAATTAACCTGGTGCCTGTGGAAATACTGGTCTTGAGTTTGCCGCAGCTGCCAGATGTAGAAGGGGCTGGCACTGGTGGAAGGGCTGCAAATTTTGGACTTGAGCAGATTTTTAATTCTCATTGACTGGTATTTTGTGGGAAGCTCTGAAGCGGTTCACGCGTCATCCAAACCTCCTCACCTGTTGTCTTGGCATCCAGCAGGGCTGCTGAGGGGTCTAAAGCTGGGGTGGAAATCTGCAGCCAGAGACTCTCACCATTAATTCTACCATGTCACCCTGCAGATCTGACCTCTTTAAGAGTGATTTGGTGTTTCTTTAAGCGACACCCCATCTCTATGAAGAAAAGCCAACAGAGGAGAAATTTCAAGCTTGCTGTTTTTATTGAAGCTGTTGGAATGGTATGGACATAATGTAAGTAACTGGAGCAGCCAACAGAGCGTCTGTCAGTCAGTGACTCAGTCTTCAGATCAGACAGAGGCAAGCCCATATAAACAGGTTCAGCCCAAAAGTCATGAGAATAAATAATTTATTTTTGTACATTTCGAAACAGCAGATGGAGTAAAGGGAGCGTTTCCTTTGGAAGCAGGCCTTACTGGTCAGCTGTATTTGCTTCCCGCACCAGCAGTAACATGTGCTGAAGGAGTGGAGGGGAGTCTCCGACCACCATCCTGCCAGAGCCTGCTTGGTTCTTGGTTGAAGGCTGCTGAGACTTAGGAAATGACTCTGAAATAAATTAGTGAACAGTTTGGAGGTAGGTGGCATCATCAGGTTTGTGCTCCAGCGCTCAGAGCTCTGGAGAGAGAGTCAGCCAGGTAGGGCATCTGCAGAAAGCTGACTTTTAAGGTAGTTTTTTTTCATCATTGTGGGATTGCTGGGTCACACACAGCAAATAGAAAATGTCCCATGGCATGTGAACTGCCACATAAAACTGGGAAAAGAAGTTCGTGGCAAAACGCTCCGATGAGACGCAGAAATATGGATACTCTTACAGACACTGTCCTTCATCCAGAGTCCTCTTCAGTGCCACTCATCTTGCAAAGGGGATGAGGCAGACTAACCAGGAGTCACCAGAAAATACTGCAATTTGGAAGCATGGTGCTTTGAGATGGGTTTCTGTGCTGTCAGAGGATACCTGGAAGTATGTGGATAGATCACACAGTGATACCAAAGATGACCTCTCCCCCAAGGCTGCTTTGGGCAGATCCATGGTGCAAGCCCTCCCTTCTAAGCCAGTATGGAAGGTACAGGCTGCAGAGTTCAGTGCTTGGGACTGCCTTGAGGAATGTGTCAGAAGGAAAGCCCTTGAGCTGAGACTCTTGTCCCCAGCCATCTCGTAAAGCAGGGCTCTGTGGGATGGGAACACTGAAATACTCAAGGTGAGGGCATCAGCTTGCTCCGAGTTGCCCGTGGGAGCTCCAAGAGCAGTCAGTTATGCTGCAGGGCCAAGCAGGCTGTGAAGAGCTGGACCAAATCTGCAGATGCGTGAGTTTGATGTGAATGGAGCAGACTGAGGTGTGATGTTTTAGGGTTCATACCAGGTGTATCTGAGATCCTTGATTGTCTGACTCAAATATTTCAGTATCTGACTTGCTCCTAGTCTTGCTGCCTGCACACTGGATAAAATCCAGCAAAAATACATGCACAAGAAATGCAGATAAATATTTCAAATGCTCTGTGTACGTTGTATTTAGGACAGAATTAATCAGTAACCTGGGTATGGTTTTGCTAGGAGAAAGTAAAAAGCTTGTGGGATCACAAGGAGCATATTCCAAGGTAACTGGTCTCATTGTTCTTACCCACACACCTAACTTCAAGGACAAACAATATGAACTATCACGCAAATCTTTAGCCAAGATCTCTGTTCAATGTGGTAATTTTCAGGGCAGTCTCTTTTCAGTGGTGCCCAGTGAGAGCACAACAGGCAGTGGGCACAAACTGGAACCCAGGAGGTTCCACCTGAACATGAGGAAGAGTGTGAGTGTGCCAGAGTCAGGCCCAGCCTCCCAGAGAGGCTGTGGAGTCTCCTTCTCTGGAGAGATTCCAAACCCCTCTGGGCACTGTGATCCTGGGCCCCCTGCTCTGGGTGACCCTGCTGGAGCAGAGGGGTTGGATGAGATGATCTCCAGAGGTCCCTTCCAACCCCCTACCACTCTGTCATTCTGTGATTTAGGAATACTTAAAAACAGATATTTAATTTTATATCTTCTAGCTGTGCGTGTATTGTATTTGCCTGATAAAGGAGAAAATACAAACTGCTTTTCACACTCTCCTCCCTGCCTAACTTGGCAGATGTCTGATGCATCTTGGGATGTAAACCTGGGTCACACACACCCTTATGTGCAGCAGCCCTGTTCACATTTGCATTTATAAACTGAGACATTGATCTGTCTCCATTTACAGATCAAGTGCAGTAAGTTTACAAGTGAGTAGTGAAAAGCATTTTGTAGCAGCTAACTCTGGAAACTCAGTGTGGGCTCTGCAAATCAAAGCTGCTTGTGCATTTATGAGTAGTAGCAGTAAAGGTCCATCAGGTTGATAAGCACGGTGATGACGTATACCCCACATAGCCATCGATTTGTGCAAGTCACCTTGCAGAGCCAAGGGGTAAGAAGGAGTGCTTTTTAATAGTCATCACTCCCTCAGGACAGCTACACTTCCAACACCTGCAATAGCCAGTGGGCTCCTCTGCCAACTAAAACACCTCTCTTCAGAAGAATAACTAATACTTTAGAATAACTATTAGAATAACTAATGCTTCTTTGAGAAGTGGAGGATTAGGTTCATATGTCCTAGAATAAAGCACCCAAAATGGTTTTGTTTGAGGTTCTTGAAAGAGGTGGAAGGGAAGAGTGTAGAGGAGATTGTT